>CM046801.1:31848090-32143227 GCA_025617405.1 Perca schrenkii | reverse complement strand
CAATAAACATCACAAAGTGCAGTAACAAATAACAGAAATGTAAATGTTTTTTAATATTGGTCTAATCTTCTTGTGTAACTACATACTTTTAATGTTTAAAGCTTCCAAAAGGACATTGGAAGAGTGACTTGACTTTTTTTTCTTTTTTTATTTTTTTTGCTGGACACTTTCATGTGCAAACTAATTTGGCTATTGACACCCTGGTTGGGGGTGTGTGAGTGTCCGGTTGTACTAAAAGAGAGACAGTTGCTCATTTATCCTTGTAAGTACATTTAGTTTTAAATCTGTTTTTCGCTAGCCCAAATTAAAAACCAATTAATATTACAGTTAACCAGAATTACATATGCACCTTGCAAACCATGCTAAATAACCACCAGGTCCTTATTGCAAAACTCTTATTTTAATGTCTCCCCGTTAGCAACAAAATGGATTGAGTCGTATCTAACTGGTAGAGAACAATATGTTTCTGTGAGCGGTTATCATTCATCAGCTCTTGGCTTTTGCACAGGGTTACCACAAGGGTCGATACTTGGCCCGCTTTTGTTTAGTTTATATATTAATGATTTGCTGTTTGTTTGCCCTGGAGACCAAACACTAATGTATGCAGACAACACCGTAGTATATGCGCATGCCAAGACAAAACATCTGGCTGCTGCCAAACTTACCACAGCCATGGATCAGATCACCGATTGGCTAAATCGTACCTTCATGCCTTCAATGTACCTTAATGTAAATAAAACTGTAGGAAATGTTTTTCAAAAAAAGACAATGTAACACTGTGTCAAATGTAACCATCTCAGAGCAAAACATTATGATTGTGTCACAATTTAAGTATCTGGGCATTATTATCAACTCTAATCTTGCTTTTAAAGCACATATTAAGAAAGTGTGCAATAGGGTAAACTTTAGTCTAGCAAATTTTAAATATATTAGTAATGCCCTAACTTTTAATACTGCCAAATTATTTATGGATGCTATGATTATGTCACATCTATCATATTGTCTGACAAGCTGGGGACAAACTAACAGCTCATCATTAAAGCCACTGGCTACTCTTTGCAAGAAAACACTCAAAGTTTTGGAGCAGAAGACGAACAGCTCGCATCACTGTATTATCCTTAATAACCATAAACTGTTGAGCTGGGAAGATGTAATTAAATACAAAAAACATCTGTCTGGTGTACAACATTCTACATAACACTGCTCCTACTCCTTTGAACCCTTTCATAACACAACGTAGCAACAGCAGTCAGATCACTAGAAGCACCGCATGAGGTGACCTTCTTCAGGAAAAGTACATTTGGCCAATTATCATTTTCTGTTACGGCATTACAAAACTGGAATTCATTGCCCACTACAATCAAAGATATACATATTCCACCTTTACAACACACCTTAACCCTTGTGTTGTCTTCCCAGTTCACCAAGGACAAGTCGTTCAGGGTCAAATTTGAAAAAATCATGGTCAATAAACCTATTTTATATGACATTATCACTGTAACAAAATAATAAATAAAAACATAAAAAAACAGTAAAAGCCTTACATTATTTTACAGGAAAAATCTTTTTTAAAATACAGACATTTCCTGTAAATATTTTTTCTGTATTTTTACAGTCTATAGTGTAGAATAAAAAAACATTTCTAGAATGTTAAACAAATGTATAAATCTTTATCAAAACTAAGACATATTGCAGAAATACCTTAAAATTATATAATTTAAATGAAAACTGCTGTTTTCATACGGTTTTCTTTGGTAAATTCCCAAGATTATCCAATCCATCCGCAAGAACTCCCTGTTAAAGTACAAATTTCTGGATGTAAAACACACAAAAATGATGTAAAATGAGTTTCAAATACCCTCCTTTAGGCATTTATTTTCTGATTATCCAATCTATTTACGGTAAATTCCTGTTTAATACTGTTATTTTACTGTACAAAAAAAAAGAGAAGATAATGGGATAATACCTTCGAGAAACATTGTAATAATAGTCAGTACTTTATATAAACATTTGAGAGTAATTACAAGCAACTCTCCAATATATCTACATACTTTTACCATTAATGTATGTTGTTTACTTTAAATAAACATTCATTTATAGTTATAAAAGGCAACTCTCCAATATATTTACATACTTTTACCATTAATGTATGTTGTTTACTTTAAATAAACATTCATTTATAGTTATAAAAGGCAACTCTCCAATATATTTACATACTTTTACCATTAATGTACGTTGTTTACTTTTAATAAACATTCATTTAAAGTTATAAAATGCAACTGTCCAATATATTAACATACGTTTACCATGAATATATGAGGCTTACTTTATATAAACATTATTTTTGTAGTTATAAAAAGCAAATATCCAATATATACACATAGTTTTACCATTACTGTATGGGTGTTCACTTTATATAAACATTATTTGACAGTTATAACAAGCAGCTATCCAATATATCTACAGACTGTACCTCATTATTGTATGGGGTTTTACTTTATATAAACGGTTTCTTTATAGTAATTACAAGCAACTATCCCATATATATACATACTTTTACGATTAATATATGAGGTTACTTTATATAAACATTGTTTTATAGTAATTTAAAAGCAACTATCTTGTATATCTACAGAATTTTCCTCATTGAAGTAGGGGGGGTTTTTTTGCTGACATTTTACAGCATTGTCCAATCCATTCACTACAGATCACTATTTGAAATGTATGAGATTTTAAGATGTATCATAACCAGAAAGTATCATAAAATGACCATTTACTGCTTGTTTTACAAAGAAATGCAGAAATGTAAACAGTGCTATCCATAATGTTCACATATGAATAAACTTATGGGAGCAAAAACTGTCTGGTACATTGCATTATAGCAAAAGGGGAACTATGGGCAATTTGGGAATTCATACATGTGTTTTCAAAATGTCAGTAAACATGAAAAACTCTCTCCAAAAACTCAAATTTGTGATGTCATCTGATATAATATCTGGAGCTTTTCCACAAACAATGAATTGAGAAAGATTTTGGTAACGGGTAGATTTTGTGTTTCAGAAAAGATATTGCTAACATAGAATAAACCTCATTTGGGTTTTTTTTATTCTACAAAATTAGTTTCACATTCATTGTCTATGAAGCAGCTTAGTAACCTGATGACATCATAGTTTGAGTCTTACATTTCTGGTTTGTGGCTTTGCGGGAGAGTAGTTCTTAATAAAAAATATCAGAGGTGACATTACCACACCAAGGATGTTTTTTCTATGCGATTATTTCACATATTGGCGACAGTTTTCAATTAAAGTTTTGGATATTTGCGCCAGCTCATCTACCATGTCAGTAGGACAGATGCTGAAGAGAGAGAGAAAGTGACGGAAGATGTGGTGTGAGCGGACGAGAAAGAGAGAGCAGTCGGAGCAGAGGAGAGTTAACGATTAGTGGTGAAGATATGAAGTGATTTTGAGGAGCTGCTGCATTTATTTGTTCTCAAACTGCTGAATCTAGCTGCTGTACAATCAATCAAATAGTGATCTGTAGTGAATGGATTGGACAATGCTGTAAAATGTCAGCAAAAAAAGGTATATATTTATTGCGTGTAAAAGTAGTTGATGCAAATGCACTTTTACATAGCCCTTTTGGTTTTTGTACATACTAATGAGGAAGTTGTGAACATATATTGGATAGTAATAGTAATTACTGTAAAATAATGTTCATGAAGTAACTCCCATGCACTTATAAGAAAAGTCTGTAGATATATTGGTATTGCTTGCTATTACTGTCAAAGTTTATATAAAATAAACATGTATGTGCATATAATGGAGAGTTGCTTGTTATTACTGTCAAAAAATGTTTATATAAACAAACCCCCTACTTCAATGAGGAAAATTCTGTAGATATACAAGATAGTTGCTTTTAAATTACTATAAAACAATGTTTATATAAAGTAACCTCATATATTAATCGTAAAAGTATGTATATATATGGGATAGTTGCTTGTAATTACTATAAAGAAACCGTTTATATAAAGTAAAACCCCATACAATAATGAGGTACAGTCTGTAGATATATTGGATAGCTGCTTGTTATAACTGTCAAATAATGTTTATATAAAGTGAACACCCATACAGTAATGGTAAAACTATGTGTATATATTGGATATTTGCTTTTTATAACTACAAAAATAATGTTTATATAAAGTAAGCCTCATATATTCATGGTAAACGTATGTTAATATATTGGACAGTTGCATTTTATAACTTTAAATGAATGTTTATTAAAAGTAAACAACGTACATTAATGGTAAAAGTATGTAAATATATTGGAGAGTTGCCTTTTATAACTATAAATGAATGTTTATTTAAAGTAAACAACATACATTAATGGTAAAAGTATGTAAATATATTGGAGAGTTGCCTTTTATAACTATAAATGAATGTTTATTTAAAGTAAACAACATACATTAATGGTAAAAGTATGTAGATATATTGGAGAGTTGCTTGTAATTACTCTCAAATGTTTATATAAAGTACTGACTATTATTACAATGTTTCTCGAAGGTATTATCCCATTATCTTCTCTTTTTTTTTGTACAGTAAAATAACAGTATTAAACAGGAATTTACCGTAAATAGATTGGATAATCAGAAAATAAATGCCTAAAGGAGGGTATTTGAAACTCATTTTACATCATTTTTGTGTGTTTTACATCCAGAAATTTGTACTTTAACAGTGAGTTCTTGCGGATGGATTGGATAATCTTGGGAATTTACCAAAGAAAACCGTATGAAAACAGCAGTTTTCATTTAAATTATATAATTTTAAGGTATTTCTGCAATATGTCTTAGTTTTGATAAAGATTTATACATTTGTTTAACATTCTAGAAATGTTTTTTTATTCTACACTATAGACTGTAAAAATACAGAAAAAAATATTTACAGGAAATGTCTGTATTTTAAAAAAGATTTTTCCTGTAAAATAATGTAAGGCTTTTACTGTTTTTTTTATGTTTTTTATTTATTATTTTGTTACAGTGATAATGTCATATAAAATAGGTTTATTGACCATGATTTTTTTCAAATTTGACCCTGAACGACTTGTCCTTGGTGAACTGGGAAGACAACACAAGGGTTAAGGTGTGTTGTAAAGGTGGAATATGTATATCTTTGATTGTAGTGGGCAATGAATTCCAGTTTTGTAATGCCGTAACAGAAAATGATAATTGGCCAAATGTACTTTTCCTGAAGAAGGTCACCTCATGCGGTGCTTCTAGTGATCTGACTGCTGTTGCTACGTTGTGTTATGAAAGGGTTCAAAGGAGTAGGAGCAGTGTTATGTAGAATGTTGTACACCAGACAGATGTTTTTGTATTTAATTACATCTTCCCAGCTCAACAGTTTATGGTTATTAAGGATAATACAGTGATGCGAGCTGTTCGTCTTCTGCTCCAAAACTTTGAGTGTTTTCTTGCAAAGAGTAGCCAGTGGCTTTAATGATGAGCTGTTAGTTTGTCCCCAGCTTGTCAGACAATATGATAGATGTGACATAATCATAGCATCCATAAATAATTTGGCAGTATTAAAAGTTAGGGCATTACTAATATATTTAAAATTTGCTAGACTAAAGTTTACCCTATTGCACACTTTCTTAATATGTGCTTTAAAAAGCAAGATTAGAGTTGATAATAATGCCCAGATACTTAAATTGTGACACAATCATAATGTTTTGCTCTGAGATGGTTACATTTGACACAGTGTTACATTGTCTTTTTTTTGAAAAAACATTTCCTACAGTTTTATTTACATTAAGGTACATTGAAGGCATGAAGGTACGATTTAGCCAATCGGTGATCTGATCCATGGCTGTGGTAAGTTTGGCAGCAGCCAGATGTTTTGTCTTGGCATGCGCATATACTACGGTGTTGTCTGCATACATTAGTGTTTGGTCTCCAGGGCAAACAAACAGCAAATCATTAATATATAAACTAAACAAAAGCGGGCCAAGTATCGACCCTTGTGGTAACCCTGTGCAAAAGCCAAGAGCTGATGAATGATAACCGCTCACAGAAACATATTGTTCTCTACCAGTTAGATACGACTCAATCCATTTTGTTGCTAACGGGGAGACATTAAAATAAGAGTTTTGCAATAAGGACCTGGTGGTTATTTAGCATGGTTTGCAAGGTGCATATGTAATTCTGGTTAACTGTAATATTAATTGGTTTTTAATTTGGGCTAGCGAAAAACAGATTTAAAACTAAATGTACTTACAAGGATAAATGAGCAACTGTCTCTCTTTTAGTACAACCGGACACTCACACACCCCAACCAGGGTGTCAATAGCCAAATTAGTTTGCACATGAAAGTGTCCAGCAAAAAAAATAAAAAAGAAAAAAAGTCAAGTCACTCTTCCAATGTCCTTTTGGAAGCTTTAAACATTAAAAGTATGTAGTTACACAAGAAGATTAGACCAATATTAAAAAACATTTACATTTCTGTTATTTGTTACTGCACTTTGTGATGTTTATTGTTGAAAACTTCCTTGAAGCCAAAGTAAAACCGCTTTCTTTTGAATATGATGATTTGTTTGAAGAAGTTGTGAATATCAGTGACCTTAATGCCCAAGTGTGAGCTGTGAATATTTGATATTGGCGATTTCATAGTACTCTCACTGGGCATTGTTAAGTTGCTGTATCACGGTATGTCAAATATTTTCAAGAGATATGTGAGTTTTGTAAAACATTTTAAGTTTTTCAGTTTTATCCTGTTTGAGTTTATTCACCAGTAGAAATAGAAACATGGCTAATTTGTTTATCTTTAATACAAAAAAATGCAACATAGCTATTAGCAGAACATGTCACACTGTAATATAATTGTTTCTCCATAATTTCAAGAAGTATTTATACTCATTGCAAGGTTTTTGACAAGAAGGTGATAAGAAGCCCTAAGTGCCATTAACAAGCGCAGATTTCGCAAGTTTAAGAGGACAATTGTTCATGAATAAAAAGGGGAAATGTTCCACTCAAAATAAGTAGTACTTGTAAGAACTCCGACAACAATATATCTTGTCACGTATTTGCTTCTTTTTTTTGTCTACCTAAAGGTGCAAGAGAGCACAGTGTAACACAAGGCATTTGGATAAGAAGTTATATTTGTTTTTTATTTGTATTATTTGTATTACAGCTAGAGAGTAAAAACGCCATACAGACAGACCTGATACAAGGAAAATAAATGACAGATATTCAGATAGGGTGTATATTTCACATGCTTTAGATGTTATAATTAAAAAAAGTTATTCGTTATTGAGAGATGTGATGAAAGGTCACAGTCACAACCAACGCATGAGCTGAACCTATGATAAGCACGTCGAGTCTCACAGGGATGCCAACTTAGCCACTTGAATCACTTTTAATCAAAGACTAACTATTTCTGTAATTACATTTAGCTGAGAACTGCTTAAGATTTTGATTCCATCCTTATGTTTTTTTTTTTTATCTGGTATTCTTTATAATAATTTCTACCTCATTGCTACATATTGTATACATGTAGTACTTATGTACTTTAAAAAGTTAAAAGAAAAATAAATGAAGAAAAGAATTAAAAGTTGGCTCCTTGAAACAAAGCAGTCACAAAGAATGTCAGAACACCGACCCTTATAGCCTTCAAATCAAGACACCCCACCCCCTGTAGGATGGTGTAACACGTTTAACTAGTTTTTTACACCCTTCAAATCAAGACACAGGCGGGGTTTCCCAGGGAAACTGAAACTGTTTCAGGGGAGAACCAGTGAATGGATTGGACAATTATGACATTAGTTATTACATAAGTTATCAATAAAAGATCTTATAGAATAGCCTACAATGTATGAAGAGATAGATCAGCGATTACAGTATTTTTGGTAAAAATCAAATAAGATGAACACGATGTCTAGATGGTTAAAAAAAATAAATAAATAAACTGTTTGATCTCTACTAAAGCTAGGACCCCCAAAACTATGCAGTCTATGTGTCCAACTATGTGTCCAACTACCCTTTATTACATTAATTATACCCCATTCACAATTACTATGGTGCCGCCTATTTGTCAATCAGTGGCCTAGCTGTCAATCAAATCAGTGGATCAGAACTATAAACAAAGTCTTAAAGTAAGTCTTAAAATAATAACTATTGTTGTTAAAATATAAACAAAAACTACTTTTTGGCTCCTACAGTACTGTTTCTCCCCCATTTTTCCCAGAGTCAGAAACTAGAAAATGTCTGAGGACAGACCTTTTTTATGTATATGTAGTAGTAGTAGTAGATAACTTTATTGTCCCCGAGGGGCAGTTGGGTTTGCGGAACAATCGCAAGGCACTTTATAACAATACATCAGACATAATACAAACAAATAATAATTATATCAGACACCGACAAACAAAAAAAAATAAAGAATATACATCACACACTACAATACACTATACACCCTTAGGTATGGTCAGACCAGCTGGACGACTAGCTTATTCTGACTGATTTAAGGCTTTTATGGCTTGTGGTACGAAAGAAAATTTGTATCTGTTCTTGATCAGAAGGGGGAAGCAGAAACGACGCATAGATGGCAGTAGTTTAAAATGTGATGCCAGGGGGTGTGTATAGTCACATACAATGCTATTAGCCTTTCTCACCAGTCTGTCTTTGTAAATGTGTTCAATGCTCGGTAGTGTTACCCCAAGTAACTTGCTGGCAGTTAAGACTGTTTTTCTGTGGCATTTCCGAACCAGCAGATAATACAGCAAGTTAAAACACTTTCAATAAAAGCAGTATAAAACATTTGGAGCATTTTGTTATTAACATCAAAAACAAGCAGTTTCTTTAAAAAGTACATTCTTTGCTGTGTCTTAGTCTGCAAGAGATCAGTCCAAGAGTCCCATTTAAGCTTGTTGTCCAGTACAATGCCAAGGTATTTGTAGTTTGTAACACCCTGAATGGCACCACCATTGATAAAAGTGTTGGTGGATTGCTGTGACTTTCTAAAATCTATGGACATTTCTTTGGTCTTATTGGTATTTAAAATTAAGTGCGACTTATTGCACCATTCTAAAAAGGAGTCTAAAACTAAAACTGGTATATGTTCTGAAGTTACATCAAACAACATTATTATTAGGCTATAATAGCGCAGATGGTTGAAAACTAATGCTAGGACTCCAAAAACTTTGCACTCATGTTTCCAACTACCCCTTTATCACATTAATTATACCACATTCATAATTACTATGGTGTGGCCGATTTGTCAATCAGTGGCCTAGCTGTCAATCAATATCAGTGGATCAGAACTATAAACAAAATCTTAAAATAATAACTATTGTTGTTAAAATATAAACAAAAACTACTTTTTGGCGCCTACAGTACT
The DNA here is from genome assembly GCA_025617405.1 of Perca schrenkii. Classification (NCBI taxonomy): domain Eukaryota; kingdom Metazoa; phylum Chordata; class Actinopteri; order Perciformes; family Percidae; genus Perca; species Perca schrenkii. The sequence goes on along the minus strand of CM046801.1, from coordinate 32,133,844 downwards.
GTTTCTCCCCATTTTTCCCAGACTCAGAAACTAAAAAATGTCTGAGGACACACCTTTTTTATGTATTTGGTCTAAAGTTATATCTAACAACATTATTATATTATTACATTAGTTATTACAGAAGTTATCAATAAAAGATCTTATAGAATAGCCTACAATGTATGAAGAGATAGATCACAGATTACAGTATTCCTTATGTCGTTTTATATCTGTTATTCTTTATAATCATTTATACCTCATTGCTACACATTGTACATATAATACTTATGTACTTTAAAAAGTTAAATCAAAAAAATAAATGAAGAAAAGAAATAAAAGCTGGCCCCTTGAAACAAAAGCACCCCCCTGGAGTAGATTGTAACAAGTTTAGCTAGGTTTTACACCCTTCAACTCAAGACACAGGCGTGGCCCCAGGGAAACTTGAATATTTGTAATCAAAGTCTGTCACTAGTTCTGTAATTACATATAGTTAAGAACTGCTTAAGATATTGATCCCATCCGTATATAGTTTTTTATTTGGTATTCTTTATAATCATTTCAACATCATTGCTACACCTTGTACATACAAAACTTATGTACTTTAAAAAGTTAAAACAAAAACTGCTTCTTTTTTATGTATTTGGTCTAAAGTTATATCTGACAACATTATTATATTATTACATCAGTTATTACATAAGTTATCAATAAAAGATCTTATAGAATAATTTTCCCCAGAGTCAGAAACTAAAAAATGTATTCATGTTTTAATGCATTCCGTCTAAAGTTACATCAAACATTATTATTATTAGGCTATAATAGCATAGATGGTTGAAAAGGATTGCTAGGTCCCCAAAACTTTACACAGATGTTTCCAACTTTCCCCTTTATCACATTAATTATACAACAACCAAGAGTTGTTCAAGTAAATCTCTGCTCCAACAAAGATTTAAGTAAAAAGGTTCTTTGGTACTGACGTTGCTCTTTTAGTGAGGAAAATAGTTGAGAAATTTTAATAGCAGGAAAAAGACACACCCTGTAGGATGGTTTAACACGTTTAACTAGATTTTAACCCAAACCCCTCTGTTTCCGGTTTCATGGACACACACTCTTCCGGCCACTATTTACATTTTTCAGGATATAACGGTATTCTGATTTCCGGTTTCTGATTTACATATTCCGGATATAACGGTATTCTGATTTCCGGTTTATGATTTATATTTTCTGGATATAACGGTATTCCGCTTCCTGTTTCATAGACACGCCCACTTCCGTCCGCCATTTTAGCCACAGTATATAACTACTCAGAGGTCTTCTAAAAGAGCCAGATCTGCCATTGTTGATAAGTGATCAACTGATGACTTCTCCTTCTCCTGTTAAACTGATTACATGCTGCACCGCAAGTCCACACTGACTCCAAAACTCACGTAAACGAGTTCAGACCAGACGTGAGATTTTATCGCAGCCTACACTCACGTTCAAATTTATAAATGCCGAGCTTTGCATAGGAATCGGCGTAGCCCGTCCTACGCCTGTTTTAGGTCGTACTCACGTTTCATAAAGGAGTTTGTCCAGACTTGATTGGCTCTCTTGATTCGCTCTCTCAGCATGTGCCAGACATACAGAGCAATTGAAAATATGTTTCTCTCTGACCCACAGTGCAATAAGGACACATATAACAAGTATAATATAAAACATAAGAAATGTATTCAAATAAAGATAAAAAATATAAGAAATACATCGGCCCTTGTGGTCACAGCGGCCGATGTACTTGTATGCACCTTTGTGTGAGGTGTAAACAAAGTCCAGCGTGTTATTTTCTCTTGTAGGAAAGTTTACATGTTGATGTAAATGGGGGAGAACAGTCTTGAGATGTGCGTTGTTAAAAAACCCGGCGATAATGAATAATCCGTCTGGTTGGGCTGTCTGTAGCTCACTGATGGTAATAAATCAAGTGAGAAGTAGGCTCATTTTCTCATAGACTTCTATAGAAACCAAACCCTTTTTGGAACTGCATGTGTCGCCCCCTGCTGAAATTCAGATACAATACAGGTTTAAGGCACTTTCTCATTTGCATCCCTTCACCAATCCGGATGCTGTGTCCATTCATTATATAAAGTCTATAGAGAGGCGAAGTCCCTCCACTTCCGGTGGACCTCATGGGACCTTAATTCGGAAAAAATATACATGGTAGTGAACGGCGAGAGGTTAATTATTTTTTGAACCCAATTAAATTGAGCCATGGATTACAAATATGATGTACCTCAGTTGAAAAGATTTTTTTTTAACTGAAAAAAGTCTCAGTGTGTTGTAGGTTTGTCGTATGACCACTTAGTTTTGTTGTTCAGTGAACTACATTTCTTGTTTCGCACAATTTATGTCAACTAGCTTGATGCTTGGATGCCTCGCTACCTGGCTTAGCTCCGTGTAGTCTTTATAATTAAGCATTTTCACAGTCTTATACTCCAACAGTAACTGAGACTTTGTTGACTTGCAAAATTACCTTTTAAACTGACAAACATTATTATGTGTAATTCATGGCTCAATTCAAACGGCATAAAAAAAGGATGTCTTTCCTCGTTCATTACCGTTATTATTTCTTCCTAATTAAGCTCCCATGGTGATCCACCAGAAGGGGAGGGACCTCCCTTCTCTTTGGTCCACCATGATGGATTTTTTGTTTATTTGCATAATATGAAAAACAGTAACATGAATAGTTTGTCAATTTTGATTCTGTCAACACCAAATAAAATACGCAGTCTTGCGGGACTGGGATACACATTTCTGCTACAAATGAGCAAGATTGGTAGAATCCATAGCCCCTATCAATTAAATAATTTCTACAAGGGTGGAGCTTAGCAGTAAATTGGCCATAACTCACTAATTTGACTAGTTATAAGAATTCTAACATATCTCCAACCGACATAAGGAATGGGCCTATACAACGATTTTGAAGTTAGCCAATAGGAGGCACCAAAAATACCGCAAATACGTACTGCAAAACTTGGTGGACAGAATTACAACAAAATTGGTACATATGGTCTTGGGGCGAATATTAAGTTAGATCTGAAGTGTTGTATTGATTGATGCATGTGGGCGTGGCCTATTTAGCATTATATGCAAAATTATGCCTTTTCTGAAGTTACTGCAGGCCGGAAGGAGCTAGAGACATGATGGTAATGTGCTAATACTTCCCATAAAATTATTCCATTTGGACTGATGGTGGCGCTCTAACTTAGACCAACATTTTGAAAGGCCACGTCCCTTACACAGTGAGTCCAATTGACTTGATATTTCTCAAACATGTCTAGCTCAATGTTCTACAACTTTTGCCACAATGTTTTTTTTTTGCATAATATGATGAACAGTAAAATAAATAGAACTTTGTGGATTGTGATTCTATGAACGCAAAATACAAATTGGTATAGAGCCATACACATTTCTGTTATAAATGAGCAAGATTGGTCATAAAAAAAATGTCCACATAAATCAGAGAACTTGAGGAAGAGTGGGGCTTAGCAGAGAACTTCCCATAACTCATATTCTTCCACAGCAATCCTGCCTACAATAGATGGAGACATATGACAGCAAGACCTGAACGTACAGTACACTCAAAGTCTTGTTAAAACCAATGAAGGAGGGACTTATAACGGGACTTATTGAAATGCTGCACCTGTAGTGATAAAACAGGTGTCACCTTGGTTTCACCAATTTTTCTATACAGGATTAAACCATCGGAAGTCGTTTTGTGAAGCTTTGTGAATCTAGAAATCGGTCAACTTGCTGCTTTGACATTTGTGATTGGGCATCTGTTTAATGCTGCTTGTTTTGGCAGTTGTGACATTTAGTCAAGATTCATCATCTCCTCATCGTTTACCAGAGAGTCTTTATAAGTACTTGTCCATGTTTTGCTGCAGTGCATATATTTTTTACATTTAGCCAATCTCATTCCCGGCCCCCCTTTTTGTGTCAAACATAAGTCAACCCCGGAAGGGCGTAGGGAGGAAAAGAGTCAATGGGGCTTGGGAACTGAAGTGCTGCGGCCAGTTAAGGACGGGTTCCAGGGCTGCGAATAGCAGCGAAGGTGGCACCCCTCTGGTGGCCGAGCAGAACAGTGAAAACCCTCTGGAGACCAGTGATGACACCGACGGTGAAGCCCCCCAAGGAGGCCGAACAGGACTGTGAAGGATGAGTCCCTTGGGAGGGCGGACAGGACCGCGAAGACTAACAGGAGGTCGAGCAGGACGGCGAAGGCAGAGCCCCTCAGGCGGCCGAGGAGGACGTTTAGGACTCTTAGGAGACTGTCTGTGAAGGCGAAAACCCTCTGCAGGCCGTTGGAGAAGGTGAAACCCCTCTGGCGGCCAAACAGGACGTTGAAGACCCTAAGGCGCCCAACGACGAAGGCGAAGGCACGACCCCCCTGGCGGCCGGCAGCGACAGCGAAATCCCTCCCTTTGGGGTTCTTTTCATGCAAACCACAAAAAAATCCCAACATCAGCTCACCATCAGTGTCCATAGGATGAAAGAATAGTTTAAACTTAAACACTGCTGGGTCCATTCTTGGTCAGATTGTTCTGTCACGATCTGTCACAATCTGTTAGAGAGGTAAGCAGCGAGGCTTGGACCCCAATGCAATTCAGTTTAGAGTTGAGAATTTATGAACAAAAAACTACAACAAAACGGTGTCCAGAAACTGGCAGAGCAATACAACAAGTTCCAAAATCACAGGGGAAACTAGAGACATAAAAACCGCAAGGAAACTCAGCAACAGGGAACGTGCAACTCAACCCATCAACACTACAACAATCTGACACAAGACAAGGAACACACAAAGACTAAATACAAAAGTAAATGAGGGTTAACAAGGGACAGGTGTCACAAGGGCAGGGCAACAGGTGAAAGACAGGGTGGAGCAGACAATCACAAAAGGCAGGGAAAACACCATACACAAGGTAAAACAAGACATGACAAGACAGAAAAAAACAAGACTACGAAAATAAAACAGGAAACAGAAACAAACAACAATGACAAAATGTTTAGTTTTATGTATGAAATGTTTAGTTGAAGTAGAGTATGTTGTGTGTGGACATTGGACTGGAAGCTTTGGATGAATGTGTAGTCATGTAACAGTGTGCGATGGGCCACATAGTGGCATGATACACATAAAATATCATTCATACAGTAACTCCATGTATTGTGTAAAAGAAACAACAGGTCATGTTTTGTTACTTTCTGTGTGAAGAGTCTGATGCTGTTGGAGCTCCCCTGATGGATGGAGGAGCAAGAATGGAGCCTGACCTGTTGGCTCCTCCTCCTTCCCTGGAGGAGCTGACGATCCGGTCCTGTCAGTCCACACAGAGCCCAGAGGAACAGACATCCAGTCGGACCACAAACGCCTCACAGCTCACAGCTCGGCCCTCAGGCGAGACGATTAGGAAACAGCTCACGAAAGGAGAGGTATGTTGAGATGTTATCACAGCTGAGGGGTGTTGTTCAGCCCGATGCACAACTGTTATTTTCACTGTCAATTAATCTGTGGATTATTTCCTGGATGAATGGATTTGTTGTTTGTTCTCTAAAATGTCAGAAAATTTCGAAAAATGTGGATCAGTGTTTCCCAAAAGCCCAAGATGATGTCCTCAAACTCTTTTTTTTTGCATCCATCTGTGACATTATAGTATAGCATTTTGTGTGAAAAGTTGTGTTGAATCTCCCACTAATGCAACAGAAAAACTTTGTATAATTAAAAATAAAAGTTGAGAAAACTTTAAGATTTCATGTCATTTGTTAGTTTTAATATTTCCCCTGTTCACCTGTAGTGTCCCTTTAACATGGGCTGCAATGGGAAACAGTGGAATCAACGATTTCAGTATTTTTTCAATACTTTCAATCACTTCAGAATGTAGGTGAAGTGAGTGTGGACACTTTATCTGATTACGATGGATTCAGCCTGAAGAGAAAGAATGAAGATGTGAATGTAGATTACATTTTTGCAATGTTTCTGAGCTGTAGTGAACACATGACAGAACCAGTTTTGGGATGTGCGACTGTTTAAACAGACCTGAATTCTTGCACAGGCAGAACATGCGCAGAGGAGAAAGAAGTATTCAGATTACTGCAGTAAAGTTACTAATACCAAACTGTCAAAATACTCTAGTAAAAAACTATTAAAAAGGTCTGTAGAGTTGTTTGGGCATAACGTTGTAAATATAAATATATGGGTTTGCTAATAACTTAGGTTAGCTAGCTGATACCACCACTAGCTTACTACTTAGTTTAGCATGTATAGGCCTAATTGTTTCTCCGCTGACCTCCCCGACGGTCCCGCTCCTGAACACAGTGCTTCAATGTAACGAGTGTTGTAAAGCTGTTGGTTATTCAGTTGCAGACAGTGCAAGTAATAAGGTGTGTGTGTGTGTGTGTGTGTGTGTGTGTGTGTGTGTGTGTGTGTGTGTGTGTGTGTGTGTGTGTGTGTGTAATAAATGCACGTTCGCTGGTGTGTGTGTGTATAAGTCGGTTATATGCAGGAGGATTCTGACATGAAAATGTATCTGGGCAATCAGAGAATTTCTAATAAGGGGAGAACTTCCACTCTCGGGATACTTCCAGCTTCTGAACAGTTCCACTCTGGTTCCATTAGGGGGCGCTCACAAGTAAGTGCAGAATGAATGGTGGTCTATGGAGCTATTTAACCTTAAACATAAATAAGCCTTTAACAGTATCAGAAACATTAAAACACCAAGTTGTTGTTTAGTGTTATTTCTTGTATTTAAAGACCTATCAATTCGGAATTGAGATTTCCATTGTGTTGTGAATTTTGATTGTGCAGCGGACTTTGTTTATATCTGAATTGTAGATCTGAGCTTAAATGATAAGAAAAATTACTGGCAGTAATGTTGAGCTTGATATATGTTATAGGGCTAGGCGGTGGGAATGTGGAGATGTCAGGTAAGGTAATACAAGATGAGCTAGCAACGGAGTTGGAGGGGTATGATGATTTGCTTATGTCTACGTTAGTAAATATGGTTACGGGATTGTGCAGCTTCTTATATTCTTCCTGCATATCTATCTAATGCAATAGTTGTTCTAACCTACCATATTTCTTATATCACAGGGTGTCCGCAGATCCTAAACATGAAACTGAAATTCCATTTTATAAATAATAAGCAGTATAAGGGATAGTTCACATTTTAATTCATAAGGTCTAAATTCTAACCCAAACTTTTAATTTACTTTTTTGTCAACATTACTAGTTACAGGTTCTACTGCATCAGATAGCATGTCTGATTTAAAAAATCTAAGTTTACAGCTCAAGCCAATCCGGCTTATAGGTCTTTTAAATATGAAATGTAATTTTTCATACCTCTGTATTATGGCTGGTTATATTTATGTTCCTTTTCTTCTTTTTCTATCCTATTCTATATTAAGCTTTTCTAAATGTACATAAATGCGGCATTAAATAGGTGTAAAGTTGTCTTTTACCACTCAATTTGAAACCTCAAATTTATGGATGAATGTCTGAAGTCTATCTTTTTTGTTTGTGTGTCTGTGCAGAGTAAAGCTAAAGGCTATGAAGATGGGGACTCCTGTGATCCTTAAGATCCACTTGACTGAAGGCAGCTCTCAGAGGTTGACTCTCCCCCATGGACCTCCTGCATCTGTTGATGAACTTATGGAGATTAGCCTCTTTCTTACCAAGTAGTTACAGGAACGTAGTTATAGGAACAGTCCACTTCTAAACAGTTCTACTAACTACTCTCCCCAAAAAACAGTTTTCCATTTGCAGTCGCTGGTACCCAGCCAGGCGTAAATTAAAGGCTGGAGTTACTCGGCAAATTAACGGAGGTGATTTGATCATCTGTATGAGGCTGCTATTGTCTGGGGATATACACCAATGTCCCAGTCCGATGCCCGACTTTGGACCTAGGAATGTGATGGATAGTGCGACAGATGCCATGGTATGTAGGCCTTTCAGTCGACGCAGCGATGGGTGCAAACATTTGTCCATGAGTGTTGCTGACCTAGGTGGAGGGGGGCGTGGAGTCGTGGAGGGAGCGGAGCTGGGCCTGGGAGACGCGGCGGTGTCCCTTGCTGGGTGCGCGCGGCCCGGGGGATTGGACTCGCAGCTCCGTTCGGTTTCCCTGTGCGGATTTGGAGGATGCCGGCATGGTTGAGCCAAATTTGGATTCATTCCTCTCTACGAGGGGACTTCACCTGCTTCATCTTAACATCAGAAGCCTTCTCCCAAAAATAACCGAGATACGTCTCCTCAGTAACAGCAATAAGGTGGGACTTTTTTGTTTTACTGAGACGTGGCTGGATGACTCCATTTCGGATGCCGAAATTGAAATAGAGAACTATTTTTTAATAAGGAGAGACCGAAACCGTAAAGGTGGAGGTGTGTGTGTTTATGTGAGAGCGGACATTGGTTTTAATTAGAGAATGGACTTGAATAATGACCAAATAGAAGCGGTCTGGTTAAAAATTCTGTTGCCAAAGAGCAAGCCTATCTTAATTGGAGCATGCTATAGGCAGAGGTAAAGTTTTTGAAAAAATGATACTTCTAGGAGTAGTTTTAAATCACTATACTTTTTACTTTTACTTGAGTAGATTTGTGAAGAAGAAACTGTACTCTTACTCCGCTACATTAGGCTACAATGAGCTCGTTACTTTTCTTTTTACCTCTTTGGTATTCTACGCGTCATTGTTTTCATCCCCCGCGTACGCCTCATTTTAATGTTTTATTTTGACAGAGAGAGAGACTACCGCTAAAGGCTCTACCACGTGACTGTGTTTCACCAATCAAACGTAGTTGTGCAGTCTCGTCTCGTCACCATACTCAAACTCAGCGGCGGGATGGGTAGCTGCAGTCGCAGCAAAACAAAAATGGCAATGTCAGACTCAGCCGTCGGCAATGCAGACACAGACGAGGAGGAACACGCCAGAGGCCAGATCAACATGTCCTGGATTTCTTTCAGTTACCCGGCTTCACCTAACCTAACCACCGCGGTCCCGCAAGCTGTGTCATGACCGTGGTTAACTAGTTCAATCAACCATCAGGGTTTCCCAATCCAGCGGCGCATGTTCACATAAAAGAGGTGATGTTTGCACAACATGACCAATAGCCACATATTTTACATAAGAAGAGCAAACTATAATTCTACATAAATACGGAGAACACAGACACGGTTTTACAGGCAAAACGCAATACAGTCGCTGCTTCCTAAAACAGGACAGCTGGCAAAAAAAATAAAATAGCCAACGCTGTAGATGCGCACAACTCAAGGCTATCAATATCACTTCCCCATCAGTCAGGCACAAGATCTGACCATAATTACACTTGTACTTTCCATAAACTGTCGTTGCTTTAGCCTTTTATTTCAGTTGCAACCATGGCAGTGGAAGCGATCGTGAGAGCAAATAAAAAATATAAAAAACATAATTCAAACCGCTGTGCACATTACACACGGCAAATATACCCATCAGGGAATGTTAACGGGGCTGTTGGTCACTAAATGTTTTTTGTATGAGCACACCCCTCTCTTTTTCTCTCTCCCCCTCTCTCCCCCTCTCTCCCTCTCTCTCTCCGCGCACCGAGCTCGACCTGATCTTCTATGAACGGTGACGCCGTTATCAGTGGAGTATTGATTGGTCAGTAGGCGGTGCTTTTACACCAGTTGATCTCTGATCTCCAACTTAACCTGCTCCCGACCAGGTTAGGCGTCCAGCATAAGTTACCATGGCGATTGAACCCGATAACAAGTGATCCACCTTTGTGATTGAAAGCATGTTTACCTTAGTAAAAGTGCCAAACAGCAGCTACATTACCTTGTTCTAGTTCTGCCTGCAGAGCCTGGTTAAAAAAAGTGTGTTAATTAATTAATTTAAATGTATTTAATTGATTGGATGAACTATAATTTGCCTAAATATGATTATTTTGTATTTTTGTCCGTCTGATTGAATGCTTGTGTTAAAAAATAAATCAGACGTTACTCAACAGTTACTCAGTACTTGAGTAGTACTTTTTTACTCTTACTCAAGTAATTATTTTGATGACTACTTTTTACTTTTACTTGAGTCATATTATTCTGAAGTAACAGTACTTTTACTTGAGTACGATTTTTGGCTACTCTACCCACCTCTGGCTACAGGTCACCTGACCAGACTATGTTTTATGAACTTCTGGAAGAAGTCTGTTCAAAGTGTATGGACTTTGTTAAATCGGAAGTTATTATGACTTCCCCATCAGATTTTAATACTGACACTCGAAAGACGGATCTTTCCAGCTATAAGGCATTAATGAATTTTTGTCGCTCATTTAGTTTACATCAGCTGATTAAAGAACCAACACGTGTCTGTTCTTCTACTCAAACTATTATTGACCTTGTTCTAGTTTCAGAAAAGACTAGAATAGCAGAAAGTGGGGTAATTAATTATGGATTGAGTGATCATTCTATTATTTTCTGTACTCGAAAGATAAAGAAAGCAGTGCTCAATTGCCATAGCTCTATAAGAATCAGGTCGCTGAAAAGGTATAGCAAAGAAGCACTGGATAACTGCTTGAATCTAATAAACTGCTCTGTTGTGTTGCAATGTATGGATGTTGATAAAGCATGGTGCTCTTTTAAATGTATGTTTTTAGAAGTTGTAGATAAACTAGCTCCATTTAAAGTATTAAGAAATAAACAGAGGACAGAACCCTGGATAAATGATGATATTCTTGAGGCAATTAGGATGAGAAACAAGAAGTATGACACATTCAGGAGAAATAAGGATGATCAGAATTGGGCAGAGTACAAAAAGGTGAGACATGATGTTAGTAGATTAGTGGTGTATGCTAATAAGGCCTATTTCAATGAGAAAATTGTGGAATATAGAAATGATTCAAGTCCCTCAAGCAGCTTGGCTACAGCAACAGGTGGAAAACAAAAACCAGTAGCTTAACTCTTGATCTGGGGAATAAAGTTACAGCAGAAAAAATGACAGTGGCAGATAGTTTTAACAACTACTTCTCATCAGTTGCTAGTAAACTGGTGGAAAAGCTACCTGAGCAGTCAGGGCAGTACGGTGAAAGTCACATCATTGACTTTTAGTCTCAGTGAGCGGTTAAAGCAGATGGCTTTTCTTTTGAAAAGGTGTCAGAGGCAGTTGTACTTGAGAAACTTAAAAATGTAAATAGCTCGAAAGCCACTGGCTTTGACAATATTCCTTCTAGATTTTTAAGAGATGCTGCTGAAGTTATCACCCCATGTATTACTCATATCATTAACATGTCTATAGAGCAAAGATATTTCCCCAATTATTTTAAGCTTGCCAGAGTGATTCCACTTTATAAAAAAGGGAGTAAATTAGACCATGGAAACTATAGACCTGTTTCTATTCTGTGTAGTCTGTCAAAGATAATGGAAAAGATTATTTTTGAACAGATTGACAAGTATCTAGTATCACACATTCTACTCTATGAGTTCCAGTCTGGCTTTCGTAAGTCACATTCCACTGAAACTTGTTTACTGTATCTAACTGACTACATCAGGAGGGAGGTAGACAAAGGGCATTTTTGTGGTATGGTCATGTTAGACCTACAGAAGGCCTTTGATACCGTTGACCATGGCATTTTGGTACGCAAATTAAAAGCCATTGGTTTTGATGCCTTAGCAGTCAGATGAGTGAGGTCTTATTTGAAGGATAGGAAGCAGGTGGTGGATATTGGGGGAACAATGTCTCAACCACTATGCATAGACTGTGGGTTCCCGCAAGGGAGTGTCTTGGGTCCACTTTTTTTCCTTCTATATATTAATGACCTTAAGTCTGTATGTTCATGTGAACTTTTTTTATATGCAGATGACTCTGCATTATTGGTTTCTCATAAAGATAAGAACATAGTCGAAACAACTCTTAGTGTAGAATTATTGAATGTCAGCAGGTGGATGTCTGACAATAGGCTATCGCTTCACTTAGGGAAAACGGAAGCCGTACTGTTTGGGTCAAAGATAAAACTGAAAAGATCACCAGGTTTTAAGGTTTTATTTGGAGATAATGAGATTAATGTAAAGGACTCGGTTACGTACCTAGGTTGTGTGCTGGACTGCCACTTGACTGGAGTGGGCCAAGCGCAAAAGGTACTTGCCAAAGTGAATCAAAGAGTACGTTTCTTGGCAAGAATCTCAAGATTTTTGGACAAGAATGCAATGTTAACTCTGGCAAGTGCTCTAATTCAGCCTTATTTTGACTATGCATGCTGCTCATGGTATAAAGGTGTCTTACAACATCTGAAACATAAGCTTCAGACTGCCCAAAATAAGGTTGTGAGGCTTATTCTGAACCTCCCCATGCGATCTCATCTTGATACTTCTCATTTTGAGACTATTGGGTGGTTAAAAGTTGAAGATCGAGTCTCTCAGATTCACCTGTGCATGGTACATAGGACTGTGTATGGGGTTGTCCCCAAATATTTAATCAATTATTTTAACAGAGTAAGAGATGTTCACAGCCACTCCACCAGGGGAAGGTCTACTGATTTTGTACCATCCAGATTTAAGAGAAATTTAGGTAAGGAAATCTGAAGATGGTCAGAAGTTTAGGAGGTTTTAGGCAGGCACTGAAAAAAATTTTCAGATGCCAATCGTAGTATGAGGATTTATTACTGTTTTGTTTTATGTATTTATTTCATGTATGTATGGTTTGTGATGATTGATGCTTGACCTGCTGCCACTTGCTCACCCTCCCCTCCCCCTTGGGACCACAAGGGAAATAAGCCTCAGGGCTTTATTGTGTTATCCTGACTTTTTGTTTTTAATGTATGGTACATAGCTGTATCGTATTTTATAATGAAATGGGCAAATAAATCAATCAATCAATCAGTTTCAGATGGTGTGTGGACATCAAAGAAGAAATGTCAGTCAGACGGGCTACTTAAGTTTCAGACTCTGGAAAGGAGAGAATTAATTGGGTGTCATCTGCATAGCTGTGGTGAGAAAAGCTGCGCGACTGAATGACGGACCCGAAAGAGTTGGTGTACAGAGAAAAGAGGAAGAGCAATAGACTGGAGAAGGTGAGAAGGAATAGGAAGGGATTTGTGAAGCCACAACATGAACAACCTTGAGGCGGATGGGCTACACCAGCAGAAGACCCCACTGGGTACCACTCATCTCCACAAAAAATAGGAAAATCAGGCTACAATTTGCATGAGCGCACCAAAACTGGACAGTTGAAGACAGGAAAAATGTTGCCTGGTCTGATGAGTCTCAATTTCTGTTGAGACATTCAGATGGCAGAGTCAGAATTTGGCATAACCAGAATGAGAACATGGATCCATTATGCCTTGTTACCACTGGTCAGGCTGGTGGTGGTGGTGGTGGGGGTGTAATGGTGTGGGGGATCCCTTTTGCCTTCAGAACTGCCTTAATTCTTTGTGTCATTAATTCAACAAGGTGCTGGAAGCATTCTTTAGAAATGTTGGTAGGAGAGGGTCAAACACAGTATTAGTATGGTGTTCCTAATAATCCTTTAGGTGCGTGTATATCTATGTATAATATATATTATAATCGTTATTCTACATTCTACAACGTGGGTTTTACACCACTCTGTCCGTAGGTGGCGCCCGCGCGGAGTCAAACGTTTAGCTCCGCCCACATTTAGCCCATCTGTGTACTGCAGTCAGGTGCAATCGGAAACTGAGGAAATTCTGGAGGTCATGAAGAAAGCTCTGCTCTTGGATGTAAAGAAGAGAGACAACAGAGAGGTTGTGAAACTCAAGATGGAAAACATGACATCGTGACTTTGCGTAAATATACACGCCACTTTCATAAAGCCAAATGGCGTGTTATTGTACGCATTTTTAGCTATCCACTTGTATGCCTATACAGCTATAATACAGCTGATGTAAACATACCCACCACGTGGCCTCACCACGTTGCGTGTTATCGCGAGAACGCGACTTAATATCGCGAGAACGTCCCACGCCTGTTAAAGTGGTTGGGTTTAGGAAAAGAACACAGGGAAAGGCTTTAGTAACAAAACATTGACAAAAACACGGAAAATAACGACAATAACACGCTTAGGAAAACAATAAATGGTTGGGTTTAGGAAAGAAACATTTGGTAAGGCTTATTTAAAAAATAAATAAATAAAAAACAAACGGCTGAAATGGCTGACAAATCGCCACACGCAGGACGCAAACCCAGCTCTCCCGGGTGAAAGTCCTGTGTTTTACCCGTCCACCACCCCAACCTACCTCCTTACTCAATCCCCCGTTCCTTTATACTACTCGCTACGGCGGAAATTGACTCGCAATGTAGGTCAATGGCGGCCGATTTATGTTGATATACACGCAATAATGCGATTATGCATCTTGATAACACGCAAAAACGGAATACAAATTGGCGTGTCATACATACGCCAATTCATGAGATCAGTCTGAGATGGAAAATACTTTTGCACACAGAAGAAGAAGTTGTTTGTGATACACCAATGGTGGAGGATTTCATGGCAAGGTGGCCTGCTCTGTTTGACGTTAGTGAGGTAAGGCTTATCTCATGCTGGTTTTTCATCTTTGGTTTACTGTTGATAGATCCATATATTTTAGTAAATACTGAGCTATCAGCAATAAACCAACAGGCATTTTGCTATACCAGATGGACCGGTTTTCCCAAAGCACAAAAGCACAGACACAAAATGATACACCCAGATATACACGGGTATATAAGGCAGTTGACGGTGCACCTGAAGGCTGACAACTAAACAGAGGAGTTAGGTAAAGTCACAAAGACAGCAGGTGGATGGAAGAAAAGGGAGCAGAGAATGGAGTGGCGGCCATGGCAGCCTGCTACCAGGGATTTGATCCTGTAGCGTATCTGCAGAATAACTACTCTCCACCACAGGCTGAGCTTGAAAGAAAGGACAGCCTTGATCCGTGGGTACTGGCATGCCTGCATAGAGCTTTCACTGAAGGTAAGGAAACTGGGTGATGGGTCATGTAAACTTTGTCCAAAAACAGTTTATGCTCAATAAAAAGCTTTTAAATTGAGTTAAACATATTGCCTGAGTATGATGAGAATCTCTTATGTTGCTTGTGTTTATTCAAACTAGTGCTGTGCCCGTTGAAAACGGGCTGATTGCTTGGCCTGCGGTGTTGCTGCTTGTAGAATTTATCAAAACCAAAGTTTACCCCAAAATGACTTACAGAAGGACCCTGAACCACTTAATATGCAACTCCACTGTTGGGTACTTGTAGGGTACAGCTTTGATCATTGGCAAATTATCAAAGATGTTTTATCAATATTAATAAAGTCATGAATATGGTTATTAATAACTTTATCAAATCGACAAACAATCAAAACGGGGCACCAGCCTGCAAGTCAGGGACCAATAATCAAACTGTGGATCAGTCTCATTTCTGTGGTAATCCTTTCAAAGGAAACAAAGGAAGGGGTGAGTTTGAGCACTAATCTGTATTCAACCAGCAATTATTACAATAAGTACACAAATAATATTAATGTCACAATTATCAGTAGCCAATCAATAATCCTTCAATAATAAACTTATATATCTTTTTCAATATCACAACCAAAAGCAAAAACAGCAAGCCTGTAGCATGGACACATGCGTGTGTGTGTGTGTGTGTGTGTGTGTGTGTGTGTGTGTGTGTGTGTGTGTGTGTGTGTGTGTGTAAGAGGAGGGGGCGGTGTCGAAATGTAGTTCTAACACAAAGACCCAAAATGGCTACTCCTGTGAGCTGCACAAAACTCTTTAGCCTCAAGAGGGCGGTAGTGGTGCTGGGTGCACGAGGAGGGGTTGAAGAGGCCGAGGGGGTTGCTAAGCAACGCGCACGCTTAGGCCGTAGCTTGTATGCTAGGCCATGTGTTAGCTCTGTACAAACGCTATGCAGACTCCACGTGGTTAAGCTAGCAGCTACATGGCTAGCTTGCAGAAAACAGCGGTTTACCGTGGCCTGTGTGTGTGTGTGTGTGTGTGTGTAGTTGGTAAAAGAAGAAAAGGTACAGAAAGAGACACACCGATCTTAGTTATCAATAATGACCAGCCCCCCTCAGCCACTCAGGTCTGGACCAAACGTGCAGTTAGGGTAGACTGAGAATTTTGTCTTACTGAGGGAAACTTCAGTGATTATAACCACTCCAGTGGCTAACAGCTGATTTTCCACGATTATCTCGCAGACAGTAACTAAACTCTGTGAAAGGGGATTTAGCAGGTAGCAATTACAGTTTTACCAAGCTACTCAACACAACATATCAACAGTATCGTAATTGGGGGTCACGTGACGCACTCAATGGAGTAACCGTGTTGACGACGAGCTCCGGCAAAACCTTCGAAAATCTCCCTCCTTAAACGCAATATCATCTTTGAGGGCGCTGAAATTAAATGTAGAAGTGACAAGACATGTCAAAGAAACAACTTAAATCCAGTCACAGACTTTGTGACAGAGAATTAACGAACTTCAACGCTTGCTCCTCTCCGAAAATGGCAGATGCTCCAATGAATCCCAGCGACATGGACGCACTTGTGAAGAAAATAACAGCAGAAGTCCTAGCGGGCGTTGATAAGGCTTTGGATAATAAGATCGATCCAGTGCTAGAGAAATTGTCTGCTGTAGCGACACATGTCGAGCAGATGGAGAACCGAGTCACTGAAGCTGAAATGCGTATATCGGCGGTGGAAGACACGGTCTCAAGAGACAGCGCGGACGTGAACGATATGAAAAAGAAGCTCGACGCGGCCCTGGAAAAGATAGATGACCTGGAAAATAGGAGCAGGCGCTGCAATCTATGAATTGTAGGCCTACCTGAAGGGGAAGAAGGGACGAACCAGGTCTCGTTCCTCAGGACCTGGCTGCCCAATCTGCTCAAAGTCGAATTCAAGGACCACCAGGTAAAGATAGAATGTGCGCATCGTGTCCCCTCGCGCCCTCCAACATCAGGAGAAAAACCGAGGGCGTTGATGCTAAAACTGCATAATTTCCAAGACAAGGTGCGCATCCTAAAGCAGCGAGAGCTGCGAGGCAGCTGACCTATAAACGCCATAACATCTCTATCTTTGAAGACTTTTCTGTGGCTATAGTGAGAAGAAGACAAGTCTTTAGAAATGTGAAGAAACGACTCCACGAACGAGGAATTTGCTTTGCTATGATGTATCCAGCGACTCTTCGAGTACAGCACAACGGCGGCGAAAAGTTCTTCAAACAGCCGACAGAGGTTGAGTCTTTTCTGGACGATCTGCCTGAGCCATCAACCATAACTATCTCAACCCCAAATTCGCCCGGAGAGGCTGAAGGATACGTTATTAGTTTGCTCATGTTCTCTATGACTTAACGTTACTTCTTGCTTGTTTTTTATTCTCTCTCTCTTGGTTTTTTCTCCCTTCTTTTATATTTTAAGGAGTGCAACTGGACTTAATTATTGAGACTTAACCAAGCAGTAGCCCACTTGTAATAACTTTCTGTTCAGAGTTTGAGGGGGACATACGTTTAAAGGAAAAATAAAAGGAGAATATAACGACGGTATGATTAAAATATTGAACCAATAAGTATATAGAAGGTTTGCTGTCTCAGCGGATTGATGATCATTATATCAAAGTTCTTTCATCTTGCGGTGTTCCTTTTGAATACCTTGCATTTTTGGCTTGTTCTATCTAAGCTTCGGTCATGTAATGTTTCCAAGGAGACAATCACTATTGTTCTCAAATGCGAAACTGACCAGCGTCAGACTTCCCTTGTCTTTTTTCAAAGATGTTTGTAAGTTGGTAAATGTAAATAGTTCTATGTTTTATGTTCGACATGCAAGGCAACACAACTTTACCTTTTATTTTATTTATTATAATTATTATTATTGTTATTATTTTATTTTATTTTTTTCTTTCTCTCATACCATACATGTTACCACTGGCTATTCAACTTCTATGGCTATACCTTACCTGTGTCTCAGAATTGAGCAGACTAGATGCATTTCAAAATATGGTAGGACATCTCGCATATCGGTGCAACTGGTATATTAAATTATCCCATGTCTATGTCAACCAATAAAACTATATTAAAAGTATGTAGTTGGAATGTAAAGGGTTTTAAAAACCCAGTAAAAAGAAAAAAGATTCTAAATTATTTAAAAAAGAACAAATTCATATTGCATTTCTGCAGGAGACACACCTAACAGACAGTGAGCACAACCTATTACCCTTATGAATGTCTATATCCCCCCTATTCAATCCAATGAAGTAATTACACAGGTTTTTTCCAAATTTGTTGAATGGCAATGTGAACATAGTATAATTGCTGGTGATTTTAATTGTACACTGCTACCAAGACTTGACAAAACGCTATCATCTAATGATAAGCCCTCAAACTGAGCACAAGCTCTGAATGAGATGTGTGAAGAAATTGGTTTGGTAGATGTTTGGCGTGCTCTGCATCCCAGAGATAAAGAATACACATTCTTTTCTGGTGTCCATAAAACTGCAAGCAGAATAGACTACTTTTTCTCTCCCAAAACTTCACTTCAAAATGTAATAGACTGTAATATTGGCAACATTGTAATCTCGGATCATGCTCCCGTTTTTCTTAGATTAGGCCTATCCAACCAAATATACTCCCCGGCTTCCTGGAAATTTAAACCATGGCTCGTTCATGACCCAAACTTTGAATCCTACCTTAAAGAGAAAGTTAAACTATTTATTATGGACAATAGAACCCCAGAAATATCTCCCAACTTGCTCTAGGACACTGCTAAAGCATATATTAGGGGCTGACTATTTCCTATGTATCCAACCAGAAAAAAAGCAGCTGGCAGATCAGACAAAAATAAAGACATAGAAATTATGCTCCATGATTATGTTGGAAAAAAAATGACATTGATGATGTTACGTGTCAAAATGACCCGTACAGTGTAAATACACTCAAAACAAACATTTCTTTACTCAAAACAAACATTTCTTTACTCAAAACAAAAAAAATATTCTCCAAAACTAATTTTACCAATTATTTAGTGAAAATATTTCCAGTATACACTTGCATATTCCATGCATAGCTAAATTTGGCATCCTAGGATGCCCATATGTTGATGCCATACTTGGCAGGCTTGTTGGGCATTTACTGTCAGAAGGGACATCGCCCCCTGAATGGAACAAGGCGTTCGTCTACAGTGACATGTGGACCAGGATTGTACAAGACAGGTAAAATTTCGACCCATTTATCCCATACATCTCTGATCGCAGCTAGTTTGTCTCTTTCACGTCGACCAGCTCTGGTGTTGCGGAAAATAGATACGAGTTTTCGTGTGAATTGACTCCAACGACATTGTTGCTCGAAATATTGGCCTTCCACTCTCTTCATTCCACAGACTGGCAGTTGTTTCTCCCTTTGACTCGTACACTCCAGCTTTTACCAGGATTTCAATGTATGCATGCAAGTCAATCTGATCCAGTGGCTTTCATTTCTCTTGAAATACACACCTCCCCTGCAGGGGCGGATCTACCTGGGTGGCATAGGGTGGCAAATGCCACCCTAAAAGAAAGCCTTGCCACCCCAGTTGGCAGCAACAAAATAAAATGATGCCAGAGCGGCAAGAGCCTGATTTGTTTAGAAAAAGAGTGGCGCAAAGCGAGGGAGCCATGAGTCGCGAGGAAAGGAGACAACGAGGAGGAAAGAGGTCAAAACGGATTAACTATCTATCAAGAAATGAAATTATAATGAAAGCACAGTGCTAGCATAGTTGCAATGCTGATTTTGAGATGATACAAAACAGGTTGAAGAATGTTATTTTGCTAACTATAGATATAATGTTACTTAGGTCTGACGTTTGTTCTGGTGAAGTAGGCTAAAAAAGCTAATATTGATTCAACGTCTATCAAGGAAAACATTGTAAAGTTACTTTGAATCTTACACAAATGAAGAGGTGCCATTTTGTAGTGTGTACATAGGCCTACTATTTCTCATCAAACTGGGATCAAATTCAGTATATACGTCTGCCATATGTTGCCACCCCTCAAAAATTACTGCCCCCCTCTCGCCACCCCATGAATATTTTTCTAGACCTGCCCCTGCTCGCCTACAAGTTGGTCATGTCCACTATGATCCTCTCTATTGGTTGGGATATGAAGAGATGAAATAATGATTGAATATCATCAAGTAGTGTGGCAGAAAGGCTTGTGGGGCTTGGAGTCATTTTGATGACAGTCTGACCATTTTATGTTGCCATCTGTAGCTGTCCAGGTCCCACTGTTGAGGATGATTGCTGCCCATTGTTTTCAGCTAATGTAGAGACTACACCAGACTGGTCCTCTGAATCCTCTTCATAGGAACATTCTCAATCCGGATCGTCAATAGCATTGTCCTTGGTCTCTGAAAGATCCTCTGACTCTGAAATCTCTTCCTCTACATCACTATTACCATCAAAAATCTGTGCTAAAACTTCTTCAGTTGCAAAGCTTTTGGAGCCCTTTTTGTAGTGTGCGTGTCAAAGAGATGACATTACAACAGTGAAGAGGACAAGCACGAGAAAGCTGCTCCTCCTTTACACACACACACACACATACACACATACACACACACATACACACACATACACACACACACAGAAACACACACACACCTGGTTCTAAATGGGTGTTGAAAGTCTCTGGGTCAAAATGACCCGCAACATCATCTTTGTATACAAACTCTGAACAGACATTCCACTACACATCAGTGTGTCCAGATTTTATGAACAAGTTCATGACCCTAAATGAGGAAATGTCATACAATTTCATGAAGAAAAATATAGGTTAACTAGTATTTTGGTCAACACAAAAACGCAGATGGGTCAAATTGACCCTTAACATAATATGAGGGTTACAAAATATAATACTTGCCCGTCAGACGTGCTCCTGGCCGAGATAAAACCATTAAAACCTCTCTTGAAGCAATCCTTACAAATAAAGCTGAAAAATCTGTGTTCTTTGCTAGACAGCGGATGTATGAATTTGCCAATAAACCTAACAAATATCTAGCTAATTTATTGCGGAGCCGATCTCAAGCCCAGGTCATATCCAGTATCAAAGATAAAGAAGGCAAGTGCCATCACAATAACAAAGCAATTAACAAAATCTTTAGGGCATTTTATAAGAGACTTTATTCATCCCAATCAGGCCTTTTTTCTGGTGATAATATGAATAAATTCCTTGCAAACCTTAATTTACATGAATCAACTGAGGAGCAAAGACAGATGTTAAACAGACCAATTGAACTTAGTGAAATTTTGAATTGTATTAATAGCCTTCCCAAAGGAAAAGCCCCAGGGCCCGATGGATTTACAGTGGAGTTTTTTCAGAAATTTAAAATGGAGCTAGGGAGCCTAATGCATGAAATGATACAGTATTCATTTGATTCTGATAGGCTTCCCGACTCCATGACAGAAGCCAACATATGTGTTCTTCTAAAAAAAAAAATCGCCCTATTTCTCTGCTTAATGTGGATACAAAAATTGTGGCGAAGATTTTAGCCACACGGCTTGAGTCAATTCTTCCTAAAATAATTCAACCTGACCAGACAGGCTTTGTCTAAGGCAGATCCTCAGCTCATAATATTAGAAGGCTTTTTAACATAATTCAATATCCGAATCAGTTTGCAAAATCTGGATTAGTCATCTCATTAGATGCTGAGAAGGCATTCGATAGGGTCGAATGGCCATATTTATTTTCAGTACTCTCTAAATTTAAATTGGGGGATGCATTTATTAAATGGGTTAGGATATTGTACTCTTCTCCCACAGCGAGAGTCATTACTAATGGTCTTCAATCCCCTGGGTTTGATTTAGCACGTGGTACCAGACAAGGAAGCCCAATGTCGCCACTACTATTCGCACTGGCTATTGAACCGCTGGCTGCGGCCATTAGAGATAACTCATCCATTGAAGGACTTAGACTGGGAGAGAAAACGTATAAAATCTCGCTTTACGCGGATGACATTTTAATTTACTTCGCCTCTCCACAAGAATCAATTCCACATCTCATTGATACAATTTCTAATTTTGGCTCATTCTCTGGGTATAAAATAAATCTTTCAAAATCAGAGGCAATGCCGTTAAATAAATCACATTTCCACAACTCTACAGTCTCTCACCCATTTAAATGGTCTCCTGCAGGCTTTGTATATTTGGGTATAAAGATTACACCGAAGCTGGAAAGTCTATATAAAAGCAATTTTGTCTCTATTTTAACTAAAATCAGATCAGATCTAGATAGATGGTGTAATCTTCCTTTATCCCTATTAGGCCGTGTTCACCTTGTCAAAATGAATATTTTACCCCGCCTTCTATACCCATTTCAAATGCCAGTTCTTATTCCCAACACAGCACTTAAACAGTTGCGTGGCTCCATTATTTCCTTTATCTGGCGGAAAAAAAGACCTAGACTGAGATACAGCTTCTTAACACTTTTGAGTAGATGTGGAGTCCTAGCGGCCCCGGATATTAAGCTATACCAGCTTGCTGTCCAACTTCGTTTTATGCTGGAATGGCACTTGAATGATCCAAACTCAACTTGGATCAGTGCAGAATCCACAACTCTCGGGCCAACCCCTCTACAACATGTACTATATTTTAGTGTTGACGAACTGACCGAAGAGCCGGTTAATTAACCCGACTCGTGTCACTGAGCCGGGAGAATCGAGTGCCATACGTCAATGAACCGACTCACTCCTGTTTTTTTCTTTTACTTCATTCGGCCGTTGGCATTATATATGTGTCAATGGTTGGCCGTTGTGTAGCTGGTATTCTTCTGCTACTGTGTGTGTTGTAATCTAGCTCATTAGCGCCTCCACTGGACTGGAGTGGTGGTGGTAGAATCAATCACGAAATGAGCTACTAATGCTTAGACCCTATGCCGCTCGAGTCTACTGTAACCGGTCGGCCCGCTCGACTCTAATGTAATCAAGCGGTGTCTTGGTTCTCGGCAAGTTTGAGTTATTAACCGAGCCTTGTTTCTGGTGCATCTTAGAGGATTGTGTTCAAGGCAATTCACACATTATCGATGGGGTACGTACATCACATACAAATACACGTCATGTTATCTTAGTATCGTAGTTATGTTAAGTTAAATGTTAGAGAAGTGAATGTTGCTACATGGTAGCTAGGCTAGGCTAGGCTGTCACAAGGAGACCGGGCTACTGAACGAGACCGTAAGGACCGTAACCAAGGGTAGGCTACTGCAGAAGCCTTTATTTCTCGTGCATTTTAGAATTGTGTTCATGGAAATTCATATGCTACATTACCAAGGGGAAAGTATTAGGCCTATATCACATACAAATACACGTACTGTTATCTTGATAGTTATGTAAAGTTAAACACGATCATCATGCCCCCCCCACCCCCGCACCCCCCGCCGAGGGCACGCGATTTCCCTCCGGGGATGAATGATGGCCTAATACATTTGAAAGACAAAGGAATACATGTCATAGGAGATATGATGGAGAATAAACAGCTTCTGACCCTTGAACAATTCACTGCAAAATATACTCTCAATAAGAACCTCTTTTTGGTTTACCACCAAATACGTAGTTTCATAACAAAAAATCTCAGAGTCTATTCAAACGGTATCTGCATATCCCCAATTGAGGAACAATTAAATAAACTTACATCATCTCGATCTGCATCCAAAATTTTCTATACTATTTTGATAAGGGCAAACACAGACAACTTAGATAAATCTAGGGTGTTATGGGAAATGGACTTTGGGGAAGAAATTCAGACAACTGAATGGGAAGCCGTATGTGAGATGCCCTCCTATCTTGCCAACAATTCAGCATGGGAAATGCAATTTAAAATTGTTCATCGTTTGCATATGACTCCAGCCCAAAGTCATAAAGTAAACCCAAAGTTTTCTAACCTCTGTAACAAATGTAAAAGGCTAGAAGGGACCCTCTTCCACTGTTTTATGGAGCTGCTCGATAATACAACACTTCTGGATGGGCGTCCTAAGGGAACTTGAAAGTATATTTCGCTGCTCATTACCATTAGGTCCTAAGATATGTTTGCTTGGTATGAGCCAGGAACTCCCATCCAAATTTCAAGGGGCCCACCTCCTTCAAATCCTACTACACTGTGCCCGCAAATGCATACTTGTGTGTTGGATAACAGACCAAGCCCCATCAATAGCACAGTGGATTAATACGGCTAAAGGCCTTATTCCATATGAAGCTTTTTCAACAGCATAAAAGATAAACCTTTTAAATTTTATAAAATTAATTAAATTATAAATTAATCTCTCGCCAGAAGTTAACCGATCCGTTTCGTCGACACGCGATCCAAGTTGACAAGCAAGAAAACGGGAACTTGTCCTCTTTTTTCTTGAATCCGGGCCGATTAAACCCACTGTAGATGTGAGGAAATACTGGGTCAGTATTCCCTTGGACCCCTTTTATATCAGAAAGATATTAAATGTCCCATCTCAATCTTGACCGGCGAGATGAGGCTGGCTAGCTAGTTCGAACAGCTGAACAGCGCATCTTCTGTCAGTAAATGAATCACCGTGAAGAGCATTGAAAGACGATCGCCGAAAGCTTTTATCCTTTCTCCGCCCCCTAGTGTCGGGGTGATGCATTCAAAAGCCCGACGGCCAATGGGAAAAATGCATCTTTGTCACAGGTGTGACGCCATTGTGTTGCAGTTCTTTGTCTCACCCCCAGTCTGCCTTGTTCTCCTCGTGTTGAAGGTAGATTCTCCATTACCAAGTGGCGACCTGTAGGAGTTTGGTGAAACAGGCTTTGGAATTCACATGTAGGCCAAGATCTCTTTGTCTTGCTCACATGTGCCTTTTGTCTCTCCGGTCAGTTCAATCTGAGGCCTTTTTGGTTAAAATCAGGTTTGACCAACTGCTTGGTCCCAACACCACTGTATAGCCTACTATCTATTGACTTAGTGTAGGCTATGTCTACATCAGAGGAAGACATAGGCGCCGATACCGTGGGTGCTCCAGAATTCGAGCACCCAGGGAAAATACCAAGCGCCCACTGAGCATCCACGTGTGCAGACTGCCAGTAGGCTACATTTATTTAAAATTAAACATTGCAAATGGTGCTAAGTGGAGCGTCTGTCATAATGTGATTGGTTATGTCGCTGTCAGCCCCCTTCTACATATCCTATCCACCAATCACAGCGTCTCTTGGATGACAACGCCTCCATTCCCCCCCACAGTGCGTGCATATGCGTTAGGTAATCAGAGTGAGAATTAAATGGACAGATTTTGTATTAAAAAAGCAAAGCTAATGATGCAAGTGCATTGACGACATCCACCACCAGTGCAGAGATTTCTTAATTTCCCACAAAGCTAATCGCGGTTGATACCCCAGAATCGGTTACTGCGCTAGATACAGAGCACCGCGTGTTGCCGGGCGTGGTGCTCCGTCAGGTCAGCGGTAGATGGTGGTAGTTACCCAGAATAGGTGACTGTGCGCTGGATACAGTGTACCGCTAGCTGCCGGTGGTGGTGCTCTGTCAGGTCAGCGGTAGTTGGTAGTCAGTTAAACTTCTCCTCTCCAATCCTATCTGTATTTGTGAGAAGTGGCGCTGTCCTGAGTTGAAACTTAACGGCTTTATTATCGAGTGTGTTTGTATCGGCCGCTGTCCTTTTCCTAAGGTTGTGAAATGCAAACCTTTTTTGAGTACTTATTTTTTTAAAGGGCTTGCACCCGTGAGAACCCACGGAGGAAAACATAAATCGGCACCTATGGAGGAAGACATTGTGCTTCTATATTTACCTGACAGAGAAACATTGCAGAATCAGAATGTAATCACAAAATATCACAATTAAAATGAGTAATCAGACATAAGCGTCATGGACTTATGGCAGTGCAATACCCACCCTGCGAGGTTAACGGCACATATTTGCGATCATCAACCACCAGGACTGGACTGTGTGTGTGTGTGTGTGTGTGTGTGTGTGTGTGTGTGTGTGTGTGTGTGTGTCTGTACGCGCGTGTGCGCACAGAGAGAGAGAGAGAGAGAGAGAGAGAGAGAGAGAGAGAGAGAGAGAGATGTCTCTTGTCGGATTTGACAATTTGATTTTTTGATTTGATTTGCTGGTGATCTTCAAAGTTCTTCATTCAGAAATTTGATATAATCTCAGAACATTGGTGCAACAAGTGATTCCAGAGTACAGTATGTGACACTGTCCCTAGTTATAGAGTGTGAAAGATTTTTTTTACATTTTTTTTATTTAACTTTAATGAAATGTTGAAGAATGAAGGTGATGAAGTAGAATAAATGACAACAGTGTGATTAGACCTAACAGATGCTATTACCAGATACCTTTTGATGTTTTCACATAAAATATATACCGGTCCTTTCTCTTCCTCTTTGCAGTCTTTCTTTATAATCCAAGCACTCTTCCCTAAAATAATTTTCATTTTATTAGTATTCGGAAGCTATGATCATACAATAACTCTGTTGAGATATCTGAATAGAAGCTGCATATTAATCAAGGCATTTTGGTAAAGAACTCTCAATTAGCTCTTTCTCAGAGTCGTACTGTACCTCTCTTTTACCTTTCCAGGCGATGTGAGTGGTGAGCTGCTGGTGGACATAGGTTCTGGTCCCACCTTGTACCAGGTGATGAGTGGCTGTGAGGTTTTCAACAAGGTACTCCTCACAGATTTCCTGGAGGTCAACAGGCAGGAGCTGAGGAGCTGGCTCCAGGACGAGGGTAGCTGCAGCCTGGACTGGACACCATTCCTGCAGCACGTCTGCAAGCTGGAGGGACGATCCCTATAAACTCAGTTTTAAAGACTTGAGATATCTTGAAATATCACTCACTGCGAATGAATCAATGTTTAACTAGTATCATCATTAGGAAATGGTTTATATTTGTAATGTATGGTGTTCTATAGAGAGAAAATAAGAATGCTACTCTTTTCACTTCACATTGATTTTTACATAGCATTCTAGAGTTCCTTTTTCTACTTTCTCCCTCCTTGTGGTAACATCATTTCCCCTCATAATTGGCTTCACAATTCTAAAAATGAATTTGTCATCTTCTTCTGTCTTCTGTCACGTTGTATTCTGGCCCTCTTTTTGAGCTATGAATCATCCTTGTACTGTGCCTTCTGTGACAATAATGCAAGTGCAAAGTAGAGCTGAGGCTGACGACAATATTATTACGGCAGTAGGGTAGTAAAGCACCGCACCCCAGTTAGCCTACCGGTTGCTGGCTAGTCCTTCAAACCATTCAAATCCCCAGTTTCAAGGGAGTCATGGAACAGTGGGCAGTAAGCCTATAAACGATCATATGTTTTCGGTATCTGTATTGGCTAATATCGGTATCGGAAATTAAGCATTGGACAATATTGGTATATCGGATATCGGTACAAAATCAATGTCAAGCATCCCTACAAATAACCCCATACGGTTATCCACATCCCATAGATGCCTGTCCCAATGGTCTATTTGATCAAATAAAACTCCGGGATCCTATTCAAAGTTTTACGGTACTTCATTTTTGAAGATGACGCCAAATAGCTCACAGATAGCTAGTCCCTTTATGGACATGAATATGACGCATTTATTACCTCTTAGGAAATTGTAATTCAATATTTGTTAGAAAAGGACTTGCAGAAGGCCTCATCATCAATCTGTCTTCCACTTCTCTGTTGTTAGATGTCCTTGGACCAAGGAGTAGCATGTGTTTCTATCAAGGTGTAGCTCATACACCAACAATGACTGATGTGTTGGCTGTAAAAGGTACGGTAGATCTGTTTGAGAAAAAATTGAGGGAAAAACACTTGTTTTGTATCTAATCAATTATTAATGATTAATAGATTGTTGGCATTTTAACTTTTGGTAAAGGAAAACACACATCCAGTCCTTATCTGGAGAAGTGACGGTGGTTAAAAGTAACTAATACTCTGAGTAGTTTTTTTTATTTTTTTTACAAATTGTACTTTTACTTGAGTATTTATCTAACACCAGTACTTTTACTTGTAACAGAGTAATATTTTAGCAATGTAACAGCGCTTGTACTTGAGTACAGCTTTTCAGTACTCTTTCCGCCTGTTATGCACACAACACCTAATTAGGCTCATTCAGAATGAAGCCAGCGGAGCAGTTAACGTTTGTTAATTCTCTCAATTTACAAATTTTACTGTATTTAATTGTTATTTGGTCAGGCAGTTCTTAGGACATCTATAAGGGGCCTGTATGCAAAGGCCTTGTTTCGCGCTCAAAACGTTAGCAGTCCATTCGGAAAGCACTGCTGCTAGCTGTGACTTAAAGGAGAACTTCTATCAGACATTCACAAATTGAGGTAAGTTGAAATATTATTTTGCCAGAAAAAATAACACTGCAGATTGTACAGTGGTCTGTATTTTTGGTTTGTGCTGTTTAATCTGATGTAGAATCTAACCAAAAGGAAAAACAGTGGGAGAGGTTGGACAATAATTAATATATCACGATAGACGGAGCTCTGAAGCAGACCTGTGCGTCGCTTAGTGTTCGCTCTCTCTGGATAAAGACGAGCAGCAGCACAGACACCAGGGGCATCGGACCAGGGGTAAAACCAATGCTGATTACCAGGGCCCAAGGGCAGAGAGGGCCCTTGAAAAGTCTGGAATATATTTTATTTTACCTGGATATTTTTATTTCCTAATAACATTTCATAATGCATATCAGATGAAATGTAAAGTTAGTGTATTGGCAGAATAACTTGGTTGATTGACTGACTATTTTGTATATAAAAAGGTCTCACCCCCCCTTGCTAATGTGCCACATGGTTTAGTCCACCTGCATGCATTACGTTAGTTAGTTCAGTTGAGCGTCTGGTGGAGCGCAAACTTCTGCTGTAGAAATGTCTTTTCTCAAAGAAAGCCAAATCATGCTACCAAAAAGAAAGGAAAGACAGGAGGAGGATAGAAAACAGAATGAGGGGAAACAATTGGTAACTGACTTCTTTTCAAAGAAAGGTGAGCACTAACTAGAAAACAAAATCCATGGTGCTTGTCAGGGACCAAGCAATTAGGCATGAGGAGTCGCAAGGAGATTTCAAAAAAGGGGTTTTTATTTTACCCACAAAAAATTCTGACAACAAATAAAGACAAAGTTTGGGCCCTTAAAAGAGGTCAAACAAACAAACTGAACTTAAGGTATGAACATAACAAACTCAAAAATACAACTGACCTATACAAGAAACAAAGGGGACTTATATACTGGGTGATCAGACCAGGTTTGACACCCAGGGGGAGACTAACAATAACACTAATATGTAAATTACAAATAACAAAATAAAACAACTAAACACTTACTCCAAAAGAAATGTAATCTTAATTAACATTAACTGAATAAATGTACTAAAGACAATAAAAATCAAAACTCAAATATCTTGAGGACAAATAAAGCTAACTCCCCCCTGACATAACAAGTAGTGGTAGAGTCCAATTTAGCCACCACTCCTATAAAGCTGCTGTAGTTCCAGATGCCACCTCTTTGTCCCTGCAGCCTGCATGCCTCACTCCAGGGTGTGGAATCCGCAACACTGGTAAGCTCAAAGAAAAGAGTTATATTAGAAAACCAACCCAAAACTAATAAAGTATATATGTAAACCAAATCCAGTGCCCTGTAAGTTATTTAAAACTAAATAAATGTTTACAACAAAATATATAACGTGTCTGAAAAGATATAGAAACCAATCTTAAGGAAAACAGCGTGAACTAAGATAAATGTGAGTGTATGAGGTTACCGCCTTTAAGATGGCTGTGTGGCCACGGCTGTGGCCATCACAGTGCTAAACTGCTTGAATATTATGGAGGACTAAAAGTGCCACAATTAAATAAATAAATACACCATTAAATAATTACTTAAATGTGTCATTAATTATTAAAATTAGAATTAAATACATAAATGTGTAACTAAATGTGTCATTAATTAATTCAAATACCGATTCATTTTATGTAAAATACATACATAATTATTTCACTATTTACATTTACATTTCATGATCCTGCATTGCAGTGCTTCATGAATTACTTAAAACTGTCAAACTAACCCATCAAAGTCAGTGGGCGGGGCTAACACAAATCTAGTCTGATCCATTGCTTTGGTCTGAAGTAGAGTACTTGGATAGAGACAATGGAGGATCTCCGTGAACTTTCCAGAGAGTTGGTTAGAGACATTTTAAACTTAGCAGAGGATGTAGAAGCAGGACCTGCTGACCCAGAGCATGTAGCTAGTAAAGCAGAGGAACTTATTGAAGTTGTTGGAGTCATTTCCGCACTTTCCGACAAAGATATCGACCACAGAGTGATTGCAAATCTAGAAGAAGTTGTCCACCGCTTCTCTGGTACCAGGGCGCATCAGGCCCAACACACACAGGGACCGGGGCGTTTGGCGTTTGACATACCAAGTGCAGTTCTGGAGCATCAACTTCTTTGTGGAGTTCCCGCAGTTCAAATTGCAGCAATGTTCGGAGTGTCAAAGAGGACCATCAGGAGGCGCATGCAACAATACAGTTTAAGGTATTTACACTTAATTCATGAGTTTTATGTTTATGAATTGCTGCTCTCATACACTCGGAAAGAATATGACGTTTAAGGTAACATTACTTGATGTTGTGTTTTTCTTGTTTGTACAGAAAGACAGATCTCTATTCAGCTGTGAATGATGAGGAGTTAGACCGTATTGTAAGTGAAATTCACAGAAGTCATCCAAACACCGGCTACAAGCTAATGCGTGGTCACCTGAAAGAGGTGTGCATGTTCCAAGTGAGTATAATAATATGGGCATTATTTAAATGTATTTTTAATTTGGAGCTCTGCCAACTTTGAAAGT
Source organism: Perca schrenkii (assembly GCA_025617405.1). Lineage (NCBI taxonomy): Eukaryota > Metazoa > Chordata > Actinopteri > Perciformes > Percidae > Perca > Perca schrenkii. Next base: position 32,103,077 of record CM046801.1, on the reverse strand, counting down.
TGAAGGAAGCCTGCTTATGGAAAGACATCGCCTCTGAGATGTAGAATGTGTATAATAGAAGAGAAACACACATTTCAGGACAGCTGACTTGTCATCAGGATAGACATGTCCTGTGATTTTTAGCCTCCTTTTTAAGAGAGGTGGAACAATATCTGACAGTAATATTCTCAGCTGTCCAGATGTGCCCCCACCCCTGCTGTAAAGGGTATAATATAATCATAGAAAAGGATATAATCATAGGATATAATCATATATATATATAAATTTATATATATATATAAATTTATATATATATATATATATATATATATATATATATATATATATATATATATATATATATATATATATATATATATATTTATATTTATTAATAGGGACAATATCTGACAGTACAGTACATTTTTGAGGCTGTGGTGGTTCTGTAATAGTTGACTGTTTTACACACATTATGTATTTTATTATGACACCACTATATCCTCAAAAAAAGTAGCCACTGAGTGTATGGTTATTCATTTTAATTTCCTCCCCTCAGTCTCAAGACTGCAAGAGTCTTTACGCAGAGTCGATGCAGAGGGAGTCTACATGAGACGTCTGAGGCTGCGTGAATTAAGGCGGCGGCAGTATTTTGTTCCTGGCCCAAACTCTTTGTGGCATATAGATGGCCACCATAAGCTTATCAGGTCAGTGATATTAGCAGATAAACAATGCATCTTTCTAGATGTTTCATTACAATTGTTTTACAATAAAGTTGTACTTTTTCATGTGTTTGTAACAGGTGGAGATTTGTTGTCCACGGTGGGGTGGATGGATTCAGTCGTTTAGTGGTCTACCTGACTGTGGCCGGCAATAACAGAGCTCATACGGTTTTACAGAGCTTTATCGCCGCTGTTGAGCAGTATGGGCTGCCATCAAGGGTACGGTCTGATAAAGGGGGGGAGAATGCAGATGTAGCAGAATTCATGATCAGAAGCAGAGGTACCGACAGGAATTCACACATCACAGGCAGAAGTGTCCACAATCAGCGGTAAAGAAATATGTTTGGCAACTAGGCTCACACAACTAACATACTAGTTGAATGTACTTTAGCATATGTCACATAAATTAACAATTTGTCAATTTTATCCTAAACACAGAATAGAGAGGATGTGGAGAGATGTTTATGAACATGCCCTGGACCTCTTCTATCAGATCTTCACTTCATTGGAAGATCAGGGAACACTGAATCCAGACAATGAAGTCCATCTTTTCGCTCGGCACCGGATTTTCCTTCCACTGGTTCAGCAAAGCCTCGACTCTTTTCGAGATGCTTGGAACTTTCACGGTCTTAGAACTGAAAGGAATCAGTCACCACAGCAACTCTGGAGAAGTTACAGACAGCAAGGCCCTGAGGAGGATCCTACTGAGGTTAACAATCAACTTTAAACATTTTTTTAAATTGTTTCCCAAAAGGAATTATGGGAGAAAAAAATGGTGCTAAATGTGATACTTTAAATGAAACATTTACTATAGATTATTGTCTCTTTAAAATCTCCCGAGCTTTTAAAGATCAACCTGTGAGCTGTAGTTTCTACAGTGCATACTATGCACAGCTGTATTATTTTACAAAACTGAATTTAATAAGTAACATTTCATCTCTCACTGACCAAAAATAACAATCTTGTGTAAGGACATGTCAAACTAGTTTTAAGTACAAGATTGATCATCCATTCAGGTTCCTGAAGAATATGGGATCGATTGGAACGGACCTCACTGCCTTCATGGAGGCACTGTGTCAGTCCCCGAGGTTCAGCTGGCCCGTGAGCTCTCAGATGAAGAGGTTGCAATTTTGCCAGCTCCAGGAGTTTCTGTTACTGATGCACTTAGACTATATGTAGAGACTGTGGAAGTGTTATCAAGAATCTTAGACTGATGTCCAACCCATGATTTTATTTGTTGTGTTAGAACAAGCAAGGAAAAAATTAAAGTTTACTTTAATTTTTAAAAAGAAAAAAGCTGGTTCTTTGATGCTTCCTGTCTCATTATCAGAAATCTCCACTCTCAGTTCAGGAGGAAGCATCTCCCAGCCAACCCAGAATGTCAGCAGCTGGGCCAGGGTACCTGATGAAGCTAAAAGTCATAAAATGGATTAAAGACATTTAGTTCAACTTTAATTGATCATATCTATCCATGAGACATAGAAGCATTTGTAAAGAGAGAAACTAAGGTTTATACCCGTTTCAATGAACATCCTTAGAAAGCCAGTGATGCGGCAAGTGGTGTCTAAGTCAAAGTCTTCATCATCACTGTCCTCAACTGGCCATGTGATTTTTTTCTAGGAGCATCTTAAAGAAAACAAATTGTAATTTTAAAAAAGGGAGAACTTATTTTGGTGAAGGACTGCAGATCACATTCTTGGAAAATGGAAAAATAACCAGCTCAGTTATTGAAAATACACGTAAATTCATCAAGTTAAGTCACAAATATAACTAAATTACTGACTTACCTGGGGTGTGAACTGCATTTCAGCCATTTTGGGGAAAAGAAGTGGTACAACATCAACCTATCTCTAAGGGAGACGCCAGCCACCCTCCTGAGGAAACCCATTTCGGCCGCTTGTACCCTGGATCTCGTTCTTTCGGTCATGACCCAGCCTTCATGACCATAGGTGAGGGTAGGAACGAAAACTGACCGGTAGATCGAGAGCTTTGCCTTCTGGCTCAGCTCTCTTTTCGTCACAACGGTGCGATAGATTGAATGTAATACCGCACCCGCTGCGCCGATTCTCCGACCAATCTCCCGCTCCATTGTCCCCTCACTCGCGAACAAAACCCCAAGGTACTTGAACTCCTTCACTTGGGGTAAGGACTCATTCCCTACCTGGAGAAGGCATTCCATCGGTTTCCTGCTGAGAACCATGGCCTCCGATTTATAGGTGCTGATCCTCATCCCAACCGCTTCACACTCGGCTGCGAACCGATCCAGTGAGTGCTGAAGGTCACAGGTCGATGATGCCATCAGGACCAAATCATCTGCAAAAAGCAGCGATGAGATCCCCAGCCCACCGAACTGCAACCCCTCCCCACCCCGACTACGCCTCGATATCCTGTCCATAAATATTACAAACAGGATTGGTGACAAAGCGCAGCCCTGGCGGAGGCCGACCCTCACCTGAAACGAGTCTGATTTACTGCCGAGAACCCGGACACAGCTCTCACTTTGGTCGTACAGAAATTGGATGGCCCTGAGTAGAGACCCCCTCACCCCATACTCCCGCAGCACCTCCCACAGTATCTCCCGGGGGACCCGGTCATACGCCTTCTCCAAATCCACAAAACACATGTAGACCGGTTGGGCATACTCCCAGGCCCCCTCCAGGATCCTTGCGAGAGTGAAGAGCTGGTCCGTTGTTCCACGACCAGGACGGAATCCGCATAGTTCCTCCTCAACCCGAGGTTCGACTATCGGCCGAACCCTCCTTTCCAGCACCCTGGAGTAGACTTTACCAGGGAGGCTGAGAAGTGTGATACCCCTGTAATTGGCACACACCCTCTGGTCCCCCTTTTTAAAAAGGGGAACCATCACCCCAGTCTGCCACTCCTTTGGCACTGTTCCAGACTTCCACGCAATGTTGAAGAGACGTGTCAACCAGGACAGCCCCTCCACACCCAGGGCCTTGAGCATTTCTGGATGAATCTCATCAATCCCGGGGCTTTGCCACTGTGGAGTTGTTTGACTACATCAGTGACTTCCGCCCGGGAAATCGACGACAATCCCCCGTCATCCTCCAGCTCTGCCTCTAACATAGAAGGCGTATTAGTCGGATTCAGGAGTTCCTCAAAGTGCTCCTTCCACCGCCCTATTACCTCCTCAGTTGAGGTCAACAGTGTCCCATCCTTACTGTACACAGCTTGGATGGTTCCCCGCTTCCCCCTCCTGAGGTGGCGAACAGTTTTCCAGAAGCACTTTGGTGCCGACCGAAAGTCCTTCTCCATGTCTTCTCCAAACTTCTCCCACACCCGCTGCTTTGCCTCTTTCACGGCAGAGGCTGCAGCCCTTCGGGCCCTTCGGTACCCTGCAACTGCCTCCGGAGTCCTCTGGGATAACATATCCCGGAAAGACTCCTTCTTCAGTCGGACGGCTTCCCTGACCACCGGTGTCCACCACGGTGTTCGTGGGTTACCGCCCCTTGAGGCACCTAAGACCCTAAGACCACAGCTCCTCGCCGCAGCTTCAGCAATGGAAACTTTTAACATTGTCCACTCGGGTTCAATGCCCCCCAGCCTCCACAGGGATGCACGAAAAGCTCCGCCGGAGGTGCGAGTTGAAAGTCTGTTGGACAGGGGCCTCCTCCAGACGTTCCCAATTTACCCGCACTACACGTTTGGGCTTACCAGGCCTGTCCAGAGTCTTCCCCACCCCCTGACCCAACTCACCACCAGATGGTGATCGGTTGACAGCTCTGCCCCTCTCTTCACCCGAGTGTCCAAAACATACGGCCTCAGATCAGATGAAACAATTATAAAATCGATCATTGACCTTCGGCCTAGGGTGCTCTGGTACCAGGTACACTTATGAGCATCCCTATGTTCGAACATGGTGTTCGTTATAGACAATCCATGACTAGCACAGAAGTCCAACAACAAACAACCACTCTGGTTTAGATCAGGGAGGCCGTTCCTCCCAATCACGCCTCTCCAGGTGTCTCCATCATTGCCCACGTGTGCGTTGAAGTCCCCCAGCAGAACAATGGAGTCCCCCACTGGCTGAATACTCCGAACTCCTGTTTGGTGCATATGCACAAACAACAGTCAGAGTTTTCCCCCCCACAACCCGCAGGCGTAGGGAGGCGACCCTCTCGTCCACCGGGGTAAACTCCAACGTAGCGGCGCTCAGCCGGGGGCTTGTTAGTATCCCCACACCCGCCCGGCGCCGCGCACCCTGAGCAACTCCGGAGAAGAAATGAGTCCAACCCCTATCCAGGAGTACGGTTCCAGAACCGAGACTGTGCGTAGAGGTAAGCCCCACCAGATCTAACCGGTAGCGCTCCACCTCCCGCACCAGTTCCGGCTCCTTCCCCCACAGAGAGGTGACGTTCCACGTCCCCAGAGCCAGCGTCTGCTGCCTGGGTCTGGTCCGTCGAGGCCCCTGACCTTCACTGCCACCCATGTGGCAGCGCACCCGACCCCAGCGGTTCCTCCCACAGGTGGTGGGCCCAACACATTCTATAATTAATAATTATAAGTACAGCAATGAATTCTGTCACTTGGAACTCACTGCATGGAGTAGAAGTTTGTTATGTAGCCATCTCCGATTTGTTTTGGTGACTGCCGGAAGATCCCAAGACATGGAAAGATCTGAAACTGTCCTTCTGTTCCGGTGTAAGTTCTTCATGTTCAAGCTAGAATTAAGACCATACAAGTTATTATATCTGCCCAAGCAATATTTTTTACATGGCAAAGTTTCTTTTAGGTTACATACCAGTTCTATGATGCTCCTGATGTGCAGATCAGGGCAGTCTTCTGTAACAACAGTTGCCATTTCAGGGTCCCCATTGAACAGTACATGAATTACAGCAGGACTTAGTCCTGTGACATGGGGACCGTCATGCAGAAAGGTGTGGGCCAACATCCTTCCTGCAACCCGGAAGAGGTTGCTTTCAATAAGTGCCTCTGATGCTGCTGGAACAAGATGGTCAGGTTCACCCTCAAATAGCCAGCCCAGTCTCATGCCAGGTCGTTATATAGTCACGTTATTGTAATCTATTAAGTCGTGGACAGGTTACGTAAATGCCGTTTTTTTCGTGTGGCGATTACGAAATTGAAAACAATGCATTTTAATGGGAAGCATATTTCGTGATTCCAGAACAGCGAGTAGCAGTAGTTGATAAGGCGAAAGTCCGCGTAGGGAGGTTGGTCGGGGGTGGTGGATGGGTCATAAAACACAGGACTTTCACGCCGGAGACCGGGGATCGTGCCCCGCGTGTGGCAGTACCTTTGTCCCGCGTGTTGCAGTTCCTTTGTCGGCGTGTCCCGCGTGTGACGGTTCCTTACCCCATTTTTTTTTTCCTAACCCCCAACCGTCTCGTTATTGTGGCGTTTAATTTCCCGTGTCTTGCGAGTGGCGTGTGGCGCCGCATTTCCCCGATCGCGAGTGGCGGCCCGTGCCATTGTTTTGGCCGGCGTGTGGCGCCTCATTTCCCCGTAGTCGCGTCAGCATTTCCCCGATCGCGAGTGGCGGCCCGTGCCGTTGTTTTGGCCGGCGTGTGGCGCCTCATTTCCCCAAAGTCGCGTCAGCATTTCCCCGATCGCGAGTGGCGGCCCGTGCCGTTGTTTTGGCCGGCGTGTGGCGCCTCATTTCCCCGTAGTCGCGTCAGCATTTCCCCGATCGCGAGTGGCGGCCCGTGCCGTTGTTTTGGCCGGCGTGTGGCGCCTCATTTCCCCAAAGTCGCGTCAGCATTTCCCCGATCGCGAGTGGCGGCCCGTGCCGTTGTTTTGGCCGGCTGGGGCGCCTCATTTCCCCGTAGTCGCGTCCCCCAGAGCAGGTTTGAAAAAGCGTGACCTGTACACGTTCAAAAGTCGTTGCATATACACGAAAAAAACGTCAAAATCGTAACCTGTCCACGACTTAATAGATTACAATAACGTAACTATTACACGACCTGGCGTGAGACCGGGTTGAAATAGCAGTGTTCGGCCCATTCCTCCTGTAAAGTACCAAGAGAGCAGGGAATAAAGTCACAACAATTAACCTCTTAAAATACATTAAAAAAAATAAAATAAAAAAAAACCTGGCCTGTGGTATTGCTGCTTGTAGAATTCATTTAAACCAAATTGTAGCCTACTCCAAAATGACTTACAGAAGGACCCCAAACCACTTCAAATGCAACTCCCCTGTATACCCTACTACCAACTTACTGATTTACCTGACACAAAACATTGCCCACCGGCCCTCCGCTAAACAGCACATATCTGCGTTCATCAACCACCAGAACGTACGTGTGTGCGCATTTGTGTGTGTGTGCGCGCGCATAGAGAGAGGCGGTGTAGAGCGAATCACGACACAAACAGATGCTCAGTCAGTGTTACATGCCGTGTGAGAATGGCAAGCGGCAAGAGCAGCAAAAGCCAATGTGTGCTTCTTTTACCTATATATGTAACGCTATCTTTTGCGTTTATCCAAACAATGTCAAACTTGGCACTGCACTTACTCGTGCCCATAGCAAGACACCTGTCAAGTTTGAAATCCATCGGACTAACTGAGAGACATGCGCTACAGACAGACATTCCTGCAATTTATAGATGGATTAACCTTCAAAAAATTAGTAAGATACTTACCAAGATCTAGATTGAATCCAAACTGGAGTTTGGATATGATTGTTGTCATAAAGTACCGCATCACACCCTCTCCGATAGCAACATCCCCTGAAATAAAATACTGATAATAACACAGTGGAAAAAAAGTGCCGGACTAATACAGGTAACTGGATTAGGTAACATTTAACAAGCAAGGGAGAAAAACAGTCAAAATTCTAGTGGCTGTAATTTTAGAATAGCATCCTTAATATTGATTATTCCAGATAAGAGTATATTGTGCACAATATTCACATACACACATATAACATTTTTATCAATTATATAATTTTGTGCATTCCATTCTCCCATTTAACAATTCCATATAAGCAACTTGAGCGGTATAAACTGTACAGATGTATTTATATTATAAACTTTATATTACTTACCAACCAGAGTACAATGAAGTGGACATGCCCATTCTTGCTGCTGTTTATAGAATAAGAGAAGCTCCCGTTCCCTGTCCTCTTCAGAGTCCCTTACATCCATCTTCATTCTAAGTGGTTTCCCAGTTGCATGCTCCCTTAGCAGATTCTCTTTGAAAACTTTGGGAGCTTGAGTGGGTTCTTTAAGAAGCTTCCATTCTAAACAAACAACAACAATAAAGTTATCTATTCCAGAGAGACATCTTGTGAGTTAGCATGTTACCTGCATATACAGATATCCTCGCACTCTACAGAACAGGAGGAAAATTTTGTTCATTTCACTGACAAAACGTGAGACCCAACATCTTCAGAACCTGTCACAATGCTGAGTTGACATAAAAACAGCACTCTGAACAAAAACTAAATTAGAAAAACCCAGTTGCATGTTATTAATTGTCTGTAACTGTATTATCTTATCTAATTATATCCTACAGGTGTTATCTTTCTATTAACTTTTCAGTTACACACAATTTTATAGCAACACTATTGTGATGACACAAACCACTGTCTGTTTCTTTGCAATCCAACTCCTCGTTGACAATCACTGCCGCTACTACTGCACTCTCAGCTGATGTTTCAGGCCTCACTGGAACACTGTCACTGACTAGGGCTGTCTCACTATCATTTTCTTCACTTTGGCCTCCCTCTTGTTCTCTTTCTGATTCCTGCATGGGTGTCCTTGAAGTTAACACAATTGAAATGATGGTCATAGTCGCTTATTTGTGTGCACAACACTCTAAGAGAGACATATTCCCAAAGAAAATGAATATGCTACCCTTACATTGCATTAAGAAGTACATACCCATTGCAGCTCAATCTGTGCAGCTTCATCTCTGAAAAGGGAACTTCCTTCTGACAAGTGATGCAGGGGATGACTGGACCAGAGGCAGGACGTGAGCTCTCCTAACAACAACAACAAATGGCTTTTAATTAATGATTAAAAGTCACCAGTAATATTTGTTTTGATTATGTATTAAACTAGGTCTCGGTAAATTTATGTACACAATCTAAGGGTAGATCCTGTTGAAGTGGACATATGTAGATTGTAGCCTGTCCAATCATCGTCGATGGATCTTTCAGATAGGCAAGTGTGTATCCAGTGCTGGGACACTGAAGCAATGCAAGATTTCGACTGCGAGTAGATCCTACAAGTTTTAGAAATTCAAAGCCTCCCCCTTGTTGGAGCTTCGGAAACACTTCCATAAGTTTATTTGTTATAACCATGGGATCGTGGTCATTCCCTGGAGAAAAAAAACAAAACAAAATCATAACTCACCTCACCTTAAATTAAGCAAATAAGCCTGTGATAACTATTATTCACATTATGAACATCAATTAAGTTTGAGTCACTATAAAAAGAAATGCAAATAATTTCAACAAACCACAGACAGTACAAACTTTTTTAGTTTTGGTAAATGCCTAGTTTCGCACTGACCTGAAAATGTTACTTTTTGCTCTCCAAGTCCTGAAGTAAGAAGTTCAGCTTTAAACAGTACGCTTGGAATTTTATCCGCATTGTGGTCAGCCAAACAACAGACAGTGTGTGTGTGTAGCTTCTTCGGCTAACTTGGACTTGTGCTGGTCGTCTTGTCATATTCCTTCTGGCTCCAATGTTATATGGTGCAAAGAGCCTTGCTACCTCCGCTGCAACACAGAAAAACGTCACAGCTCAATGGTCACCAGTCAGCTAAAACAGCCTCTACTTCTATCTTGGGATGCTCAAGCCAGCTAACACCATTTAGCCGATTAGCAAACTAGTTTTATGCTCCCCCACCCCATTAACAATAAACGTGTCACGCACGAAGCATCATAATACCGCATACAAATACATGTTCGAGTCGATCTAATTTAACCTACACGTGTGTCCCGAATCATTAATTAGTAGCACACCTGGCTAACATGAAATTACTTAGCTTACCTTGGACAGGTGTACGTGATTGAGTGGCCAGTATCTGCTGTGACTGTGCCGCCGGAGCCGCCGGAGCCACCGGTGCCGCGGGAGCCGTTGGACTTCTGCTCAGAGCTTCCTCAATCAAATTCACTGCTTCTCTTAGCAGCTCCGGGCAACTTTTAGACATTTTGTCCTGCACCTCACACGGCGTCTCAACATTGGAGCTAGCAGTACCGAGTCTTCTCCTTGCTTTTTAGCCGTTGCAATGAAAGTTCTGTTTAACCGAGTATCTAAACCAACGTAGAGGTGAATAGCGCCACCCAGTGTATTGGAATGTGTTCAGTAGCTCTGCATCAATCCATTATCTGGAATTGATTTGTCTTGGCTTGATGCACAGGGTATCCAATCAGGCGTTAGGTTCCGCCTACCAACTTTTGATGGGTCAGTTTGACAGTTTTAAGTAATTCATGAAGCACTGCAACGCAGGATCATGAAATGTAAATAGTGAAATTATTATATATGTATTTTACATAAAATGAATCGGTATTTGAATTAATTAATGACATTTAATAACACATTTATGTATTTAATTCTAATTTTAATTAATTAATGACACATTTAAGTAATTATTTAATGGTGTATTTATTTATTTAATTGTGAAAAATAATTATATATGTATTTTACATAAAATGAATCGGTATTTGAATTAATTAATGACACATTTAGTAACACATTTATGTATTTACTTCAAATTTTAATTAATTAATGACACATTTAAGTAATTATTTAATGGTGTGTTTATTTATTTAATTGTGGCACTTTTAGTCCTCCATAGAATATCTCCGTGACTGTTAGCGCTAAAAAACAGACTGAGACAACCCATTGAAAGAGCAGAACATTCACTTGTTGGAGCAAAAAAGAACCTTGCTAAATTGACTTATGCTCCTTTGTTTTTAGGTGCACTGAAGAGTAATGCAATGACTCAAAATGTGAACCGCAAAGAAGTGGAAATGGCGCTGTTGAAGTGGTTTACCGGCGCACGTGACCGTGGAGGGGAGAGGGCTGCAAGAGCCCAAAGAAAAAAAGGAGCGTCCACCACACAGACGCCATGAGTGTATTTTTTATTAATGTATTTTTTGGACAGGTGTTTTTTTTTCAGAGATTTTTAAAAAAAAACATATTTTTGATTTATTTACCGTTATGTTGTGACATTTAAATTGTTTTTTAAAGATTGTTTGTTGTTCGATGTAACAATTTTGTATTAATGTATTTTTTTGGAGAGATGTTTTTTTTCAGAGATTTTTTAAAAATATATTTTTGGTTTGTTTGTTTGTTTGTTGTATGTTGTGACATTTAAATTGTTTTTTAAAGATAATTTTTGTTGTTCAATTTAACAATATATTTCTTGCAGTTCAAAGCATCAAGTGTCTTTTATTTATCTTGGACTTATATTCATTCTTCATTTTTCTTAGATTGCTTCCTTAAACCCAGGGCCGGTTCTAGCCCTAGGCGAGATTGAGTTTTGCGCCCCCCCGTCTCTCATTGCCAGATCTCCACAGCACTGTGTCAGCGATACAGTAGCAATGTATGTTCATTTGAGTTTCTAGGTTCCATGTAAGTAACATTTGGTCTAATCATAACTGGTCTTATGCACTTATTTTTGTTTACCTTTTTCTGAAAGAATTTATACTGGAAATATCTTTATCTAAAAGGAAACATAGATTACAATCCAAATATAAAAACATAATGGAATATATTGCAGTAAGGCTCACAGGCATTCTGTATTGCTTTTAACTATTTATTCTCCTGTAGATCGACTTTCTTAATATATCTGAGTCACAACACATGTAGCCTAGGCATCATTTACTCTTCCCACTTTTGCTTTTTTTGTTGAGGAAGTAACCTCCTTAAATGTGCATATTAAAATTATTTACCTGAATGATACATGAATTAATTTTAATGAATTAATAAACTCCTGGACTGTAATATTTCAGATGTTTGAGCAAGATTTCTGCTCATGTTCAAAACTTTGTGCACATTCAAAATACAGTATATCTCATCTGTGTTCTCTGAGGTTTGGAGGAGTTGTGATATTTTGAGAAAAATAAAGTGATAATGCAATAAGCTATTACAAGAATAAAGTCACTATATTACAGAAAATAATCCACCTGCACCATAGTCTGCTGTGCAGTACGTGATATCTCTGCTGAGACGGTAGATCTCAGACCTCCTGACAGACTCAGAGCCCTGTTTGGGACGCTGGTCTCTGAATGAGACAGTTTAGGGAAGTGGCTGTACGCTGCTCTACATCGGAGGTGGAAACACAAAACTACGCAGAAATAGGGACACATCTGCTGCAGCATGCCAACAGCAGAGCGCGTCCATAGTCCTGGATCCTCTGGCAAAAACTGGTCTGCACTGCGCTGCCTACTTTCCAGTTCCTCAGCTCTCATTTCCACACTGTGCTCAAAGCTCCCTGCTGTCTTCACTCCCATCATCCTCAATCACATCTTCTCCATCATCTTTCTCTATGAGGGATACATCTGATATTAACCTCTTATCCTAATTGTAACCTAATATAATAAAACACACTAACATGTTAGTGTTACTAAACACCTTTCAGTCAAAATGGCTAAACATCGTTTGCTTTAATTTTGATATAAGCTCACCTTGTCTCAAATCCAAAGAGGAGGATGAGGGGTCTGTTGCTACTCCCCTCCCTGGTGGGACAGTTTCTGAAACTGAGGGCCATGTGTTCCACAATGTTAACATCTGCTTCTACTAAATCTGACATAACTATAATGTTGACATGATACGTATCTACCGATGAGCTACCAAGCTACCTATGCTATGACACTGATTAGCCTATTATTGCTAATTATAGACATTATAGCCTATTCATTTAAAATTAAACATGTTTTAAATGAGGCTATTACAATGGTGTGTTGTATGCAAACAGCATTGTTAGTGTTTATGTATTTAGTCTTTACCTCAGATTACATGTATAACCAAATGACCAAGTGCATGTTCTGCTCTTTATATGGGTTGTCTCAGTCCGTTTTTAGCACTAACAGTCACGGAGATATTCAAGCAGTTTAGCACCATGGATTTGGTTTTCTAGTTTGTGCTCACCTTTCTTTGAAAAGAAGTTAGTTACCAATTGTTTCCCCTCCTTTCGTTTTCTCTCCTCGTCCTCCTGTCTTTCCTTTCTTTTTGGTAGCCTGATTTGGCTTTCTTTGAGAAAGACATTTCTACAGAAATACATTTCTACACAAAATGCGTGAAGATGGACCAAACCATTTGGCGCATTACCAAGGGGGGGGCGGTGAGACCTTTTTGTATACAAAATGTAGTGGGTCAATCAACCAAGTTATTCAGCCAATACACTAACTGTACATTTCATCTGATATGCATTATGAAATGTTACTAGGAAATAAAAATAAAATGGTAAAATAAAATATATTCCAGACTTTTCAAGGGCCCTCTCTCCCCTTGGGCCCTGGAAATCAGTATTGGTTTTACCCCCGGTCCGATGCCCCTGGTGTCTGTGCCGCTGCTCGTCTCTATTTCTCCAGAGAGAGTGGACATAAGCGACGCACAGGTCTGCTTCAGAGCTCTGTGTGTTTGAGTCTGACCTGAGACAGGGAAACGTCGCGTAATGAAAGGTTGACAAGTAAACGTGTGGCTGAGGGGGCGCCCTAGGATGATCATGTTTAATAAACACGTTTTATTTTGCTTGTCGTTCTAATTTTGTTATTAATGGGAAGTAGACCTAAGGGCGAGACGGCGCCCCCCAACACATTTGACGCCCTAGGCAATCGCCTAGGTCGCCTATAGCAATCGCCGGCCCTGCTTAAACCATTTGGCATGGTTGGGCTTAGATAGGCCTTGCATGAATTGCCCAGTTAGGACCCACATAAGATCCTTACAGAGCCCACTTTAAGCCCATAGGGACATTCACGGTTGAATCCTGGTGCAAGCCCACTTTAAACCCCTTTAGGCAGGTGGGGCCCAAATGGGTCTGACATGAATTATCCAGTTAAGACCCACATAAGACCCTTACAGGTCCCACTTAAAACCCATCTGGGCATCCACGGCTGGCCCCCGTGTGGATCCTGGGTGCAAGCCCATTTTAAACGCTCTTTAAGCAGGTGGGGCCCAAATGGGTCTGTCATGAATTGCCCGGTTAAGATCCCACATAACACCCTTATAGGTCCCTTTTAAAGCCCATCTGGGCATCCACGGCTGGATCCTGGGTGCAAACCCACTTTAAACCCCTTTGGGCAGGTGGGGCCCGAATGGGTCTGGCATGAATTGCCCAGTTAGGACCCACATAAGACTCTTACAGAGCCCATTTAAAGCCCATCTGGGTAGCCATGGTTGGATCCCGGGTGCAAGCCCACTTTAGACCCATTTGGGCAGGTGGGGCCCAAATGGGTCTGACATGAAGTGCCCAATTAAGACCCATGCAGTACCCTTACAGGTCCCACTTTTAGTATGTCTGGGCTTCCACGGCTTGTCCCAATGTGGATCCCGGGTGCAAGCCCATAATGGGGCCCACATTTGCCGCCCATGAAGCCCTCATCTGGGCCCCACATGTCATTGCTGGCTGGGCTGTTACCTGTCCACGGAGGTATCTACATATCTGATGGACTGTGATAAAAAATACCTCTCAAATCGGTTACGTGGAAATAAAAATACATCTATAGTCGGGACTCAATATCATCTCCTGACGTAAACTCGTCGACAAAAGGACATGACATGTTTGAGAAAAAAACGTTTTATATTCTGCCTAACATAAACCAATACGTTTTTTTTATTCATGCAGATAACAAACTGCTTTAAAATGCGCCTGATACAGACTGAATGAATGAATGAGAGAAACTCAAGGTTTCTAGAAGAAAACTGCTCCCGACCAGGTTAGGTTCACAGACTCAGTTACCATAGTAACGGATTCTGAGGTTAAGTTACCATAGTAACTGACTCTGAGGTTAAGTTACCTCTCTTTCTGAAACAGGAAACCCAGAGTTTCCCACATTTCAGGGTTAACAAACTCAAGAGTTTTCACTAAACCTGCTTTCTGGAACGGGCCTCAGGTTAGGATCTCCTTTGCAACACACGTCAACACAGCTGACAGGTTAGGATCGCCCTGTTAATACACCTTCTAGAAAGAGGTTTGCTAATGTTTTACAGACCGCACCGAAATATTCGCTCAACCTTCCTTTTTGATTGCCGAAGAGAATTATTTATGTCTTATCTTCGTTGGAAAGAATATTATTTTTTGCATCCATCTGTGACATGATAGTATAGCATTTTGTGAGAAAAAGGTGAATCTCCCACTAATGCAACAGAAAAACTGACAAAGCCTATTTTGTATAAGTAAATATAAAAGTTCAGAACACTTCAAAGATTATTGTTTTAATGTAAATAATCAAATGGGGAAGTTTCATGTTATTTGTTAGTTTTATATATATTTCCCTGATCACCTGTAGTGTCCCTTTAACATGGGCTGCAATGGGAAACTATGTGAACTTTCAATCACTTCAATAACGTATATATAATAAAGGACATTTTATTTGTTACAGAGGAAACTTTTATGAGACTAGATCCGCTGAAAGAGTTTCTGTTTCAGTTTGTTTGGGGGTCATGTTTGCATAATGCCTGTACTATGAGAGAATGTAGGTGGAGTGGGTGCGCACAGCCTGAAGAGAAAGAATGAAGATGTGAATGTAGATCTTATTTTTGCAATATTTCTGAGCTGCAGTGAACACATGACAGAACCAGTTTTGGGATGTGTGACTGTTTAAACAGACCTGCATTCTTGTGCATGCAGAACATCCGCAGAGGAGAAAGAAGTATTACTGTAGTAAAGTTACTAATACCAAACTGTAAAAATACTGTGTTAGGGACCGTTCGGTATTTATGGAATGGACCACCGGAGGAAAATAGGGGAGGGTCGTGTCTTTTTATTCTTTGTTGAGGGGAGGGTCATCTAACATTTTTCAGTCCAGAGGGGGTCACCCAACTTTTGTATTCATGAAACAGCAACATTTCAAAGTGGCTTGTTTGGTGCATATTTTTCAGATGGGTCTGACCCATGAGTTTGGCTGTAGGGCGGGGGGAGCTGTCCCCCTGGTGGCTGAAACGGATAATTGCATTATTTAAAAAATTTGTGGAATAATAACTCTGGTATGATCAGATGTTTTATAAATATCTTAAATAAAACAAAACAACTAAATGGTGGTAGGTAATACATCTGATTTCATATAATGCTTTACTAAAAAAAAGTATTTCCGCCACATTTGATGTCAGCTCATTCATCTTTCGACCTATAACCCATGTTGAACTTGCAAAAACTACAATCAAATCTGAGATTTCTCAACGGCAAACAGCCAAAAGAGACAAATTTAGCCATCTAGCTCCATAGAGTCCCATTCATTTTGCACTGGACCGCGATCACCCCCATTGGAGCCAGGGCTTAATAGGGAGTGAACAGGCTCTCCGTTGACGGGCTCTGGGGTAACTAAGGTACTAATGTTAGCACAGTTTATAACATTAATGGGAACTCTTTGGTTATCATGTCATTTTCTTAAATGCGCACTCTCCACTCGTGCACACTAAAGAATTGGATTTTTACCTTGCCTTTGTTACCTGTTACCTGTCCACGAAGGTATCTACATATCTAATGGACTGTGATAAAAATTACCTCTCAAATCGGTTACGTGGAAATAAAAATACATCTATAGTCGGGACTCATTATCATCTCCTGACGTAAACTCTCTGTGAATTAATACAGCTTTTTCATCAACGGGATCGTCGACAAAAGGACATGACATGTTTGAGAAAAAAACGTTTTATATTCTGCCTAACATAAACCAATACGTTTTTTTATTCATGCAGATAACAAACTGCTTTAAAATGCGCCTGATACAGACTGAATGAATGAATGAGAGAAACTCAAGGTTTCTAGAAGAAAACTGCTCCCGACCAGGTTAGGTTCACAGACTCAGTTACCATAGTAACTGATTCTGAGGTTAAGTTACCATAGTAACTGACTCTGAGGTTAAGTTACCTCTCTTTCTGAAACAGGAAACCCAGAGTTTCTCTCATCTCAGGGTTAACAAACTCAAGAGTTTTCACTAAACCTGCTTTCTGGAACGGGCCTCAGGTTAGGATCTCCTTTGCAACACACGTCAACACAGCAGACAGGTTAGGATCACCCTGTCAACACACGTCAACAAAGCTGACAGGTTAGGATCGCCCTGTTAATACACCTTCTAGAAAGAGGTTTGCTAATGTTTTACAGACCGCACCGAAATATTCGCTCAACCTTCCTTTTTTATTGCCGAAGACAATTATTTATGTCTTATCTTCGTTGGAAAGAATATTATTTTTTGCATCCATCTGTGACATGATAGTATAGCATTTTGTGAGAAAAAGGTGAATCTCCCACTAATGCAACAGAAAAACTGACTAAGCCTATTTTGTATAAGTAAATATAAAAGTTCAGAACACTTTAAAGATTATTTTCTTAATGTAAATAATCAAATGGGGAAGTTTCATGTTATTTGTTAGTTTTATATATATTTCCCTGATCACCTGTAGTGTCCCTTTAACATGGGCTGCAATGGGAAACTATGTGAACTTTCAATCACTTCAATAACGTATATATAATAAAGGACATTTTATTTGTTACAGAGGAAACTTTTATGAGACTAGATCCGCTGAAAGAGTTTCTGTTTCAGTTTGTTTGGGGTCATGTTTCATAATGCCTGTACTATGAGAGAATGTAGGTGGAGTGGGTGCGCACAGCCTGAAGAGAAAGAATGAAGATGTGAATGTAGATCTTATTTTTGCAATATTTCTGAGCTGCAGTGAACACATGACAGAACCAGTTTTGGGATGTGTGACTGTTTAAACAGACCTGCATTCTTGTGCATGCAGAACATCTGCAGAGGAGAAAGAAGTATTACTGTAGTAAAGTTACTAATACCAAACTGTAAAAATACTGTGTTAGGGACCGTTCGGTATTTATGGAATGGACCACCGGAGGAAAATAGGGGAGGGTCATGTCTTTTTATTCTTTGTTGAGGGGAGGGTCATCTAACATTTTTCAGTCCAGAGGGGGTCACCCAACTTTTGTATTCATGAAACAGCAACATTTCAAAGTGGCTTGTTTGGTGCATATTTTTCAGATGGGTCTGACCCATGAGTTTGGCTGTGGGCCGGGGGGAGCTGCCCCCCTGGTGGCTGAAACGGATAATTGCATTGTTTAAAAAATTAGTGGAATAATAACTCTGGCATGATCAGATGTTTTATAAATATCTTAAATAAAACAAAACAACTAAATGGTGGTAGGTAATACATCTGATTTCATATAATGCTTTACTAAAAAAAAGTATTTCCTGCCACATTTGATGTCAGCTCATTCATCTTTCGACCTATAACCCATGTTGAACTTGCAAAAACTACAATCAAATCTGAGATTTCTCAACGGCAACAGCCAAAAGAGACAAATTTAGCCGTTTAGCTCCATAGAGTCCCATTCATTTTGCACTGGACTGCGATCACCCCCAGTGGAACCAGGGCTTAATAGGGAGTGAACAGGCTCTCCGTAGACGGGCTCTAAATGCACACTCTCCACTCGTGCACACTAAAGAATGGGATTTTTAACTTGCCTGTATCTTTGCTTTATGCTTTATTTTGTGTGGTCTTTTAATTATTGAGCCAATGTGCTTGGTTCATCTCACTGATTCTAAATATTTTCTTTCATAGGATCCTAGTTGAACAGCATACACAATCAAAGCCTTTAGTGGTACATGCTGTCATATTTCTTTTCTTTTGCTTTGCTTTTTTAATGTATATTTCCAAAAATAATTGAAAGTTATAGAATGAAACATCTATGTTTTTTTCTCAATTGTTTATAAATGAAAATGGACCTCTTCCCACAGTCATTGACATTTTAAACAAGCCTTTAACAGTATCAGAAACATTAAAACACCAAGTTGTTGTTTAGTGTTATTTCTTGTATTTAAAGACCTATCAATTCGGAAGTGAGATTTCCATTGTGTTGTGAATTTAGGTTTTTTGTTTATATCTGAATTGTAGATCTGAGCTTAAATGATAAGAAAAAGGACATGGCAGTAATGTTGAGGTTGCTATATGTTATAGGGCTAGGCGGTGGGAATGTGGAGATGTCAGGTAAGGTAATACAAGATGAGCTAGCAACGGAGTTGGAGGGGTATGATGATTTGCTTATGTTTACGTTAGTAAATGTGGTTACGGGATTGTGCAGCTTCTTATATTCTTCCTGCATATCTATCTAATCTAGTCAGAAATCTAGGAGTTATTTTTGATCAGGATATATCCTTTAACGCCCATCTAAAACAAACCTCGAGAACAGCCTTTTTTCATCTTCGTAACATTGCCAAAATTAGGAATATCCTGTCTCAAAACGATGCTGAAAAACTAGTCCATGCATTCGTTACTTCCAGGCTGGACTATTGTAATTCCCTACTGTCAGGTTGCTCAAATAAGTCCCTTGAGACTTTCCAGCTGATCCAGAATGCTGCAGCACGTGTTCTGACGAGAACTAAGAAAAGATATCATATTTCCTCCTGTTTTATGTTGGGGACCAAGAGTTGGTTAAACTGGCTCAGATTGAGTTGACTGCAGAGACACAGGGGAGCCAAGACAAAGGATCTTGGCCTACATGTAAATCCCAAAGCCAGTTTCACCAAACTCCTATAGGCTGCTACCAGGGACGGACTGGGACTAAAAAACGGCCCTGGACTTTGACTAGGCCTGGCCCAAAGCAATCGGCGCGCGGAAACTCGACAACAACAACAATAACGCCTGGCGCCTGGCATGAGTGTCACAAGACTTTAATTGTGGCTCATCATGATACTATACCATCCAAATTATAGCAATAGCACTGATGTTGACTAGATGTAGGGTTAGGGTTAGAATCATAATTATATAATATGCTGTTATAACAACATATTATACAAGATATTCCATGCTGTCTTAAAATGAATTTATTACTTAATAATCTTAATTAATTTATGCAGTAATTAATCTTACTGCACAAATAATACCACATCTAAATGAAAATACACCATTACAAATGTAACTTCTGTATTCAAAATTTTCAAAGTTTGTAAGCATTAACTGTAACGTTACCAACATTTTTAAAAGTAAAAGCACAACATATTTCTTAATATTAGCCACTGCATGTGGCATTTTACAGCTAAAATGTTGAAGTTTAGCTGTTTTAACTACTGTAATCATTAAAAATGTAGCAAGCTGAATATCACTTTCTAATATCATCCCTAGCAAGTAACTCTCTTTTCTCCTCTCATGTCCCATACTTACTTGCCCTGTATCTGCCTGTGGAACCAGCTCATCTTTCTGTCCCTCATCATCACTGGTGGCATGTTGCTGCATAGCTGTCTGGCTCACTTCTTCACTGCTGGGTCTGCTGCTAATATTTAACTGCGAGGTGCTGCTGCTGGCTGTACTGCTAAATATTTCAGTTACTTTGCGACATTTAGCGGCTTCAGTATCTAAATTCCGTAATTTGTTTTCTCTCTTTTCTTTCCGTTTTTTACCCGCGGCAACGTTATGCATATTGTTTGTTTGTTTCTATGCTTCTAACGTCTTTGCTGTTTGTTTCTTCCTTCTCTTCCACTTCTTCTTTTCCTTACTTGGTGGCCACGGCCAGTGCAGCTGGCATCCAACTTGTGTGTGTGGCGGGTGGCGGGCCGGCCCGCCAGCCGTCCTTGAGTACCGGCCCTTCTGTGATTCTCCAGATCACACAGATGGCCAGTCCGCCCCTGGCTGCTACTTGGAAGCAGAGTCGCAAGATGGAGAAAGTGCATTCAACACGTGTGGGACAAGGCAGACTGGTGGTGAGACAAAGAACTGCTTCACACCTGTGACCAGGTTACAGTTTTCCCATTGGTCATCGGGTCCTTGAATGCACCACCCCGCCACTAGGAGGCGGAGGAAGGATAAAAGTTGTCGGCACTGTGTGTTCTTTGCTTTTTCCACCATGACTCCAGTCGCTACAGGAAGCACACTAGTCCGGGCTAGCAAACCAGCATCACCTCGCTGGTCGAGTTTTGAGCTGAGATAACTGTATATCGGTCTGATATACAAAGGGGATCCGAGGAAATACTGTCGAAGTATTCCTTCATCTGCAGCGGGCTTAATCAGCCTGGATTCAAGAAAAGGACGGTGTTTCTGTTTCTTGTTTGGTCGACCTGGATTACGTTCGCCCTCTGCTTCGGGCTAAACGGATCATTAAGCTCTGGCGAGAGACTTAACTGACAAACGACGCACAGTAAGAAGGCTTTTACACAGTTCTGGGCAGATATTAGAACTAGTGCGTTTTGTTTTGTTATTAATGAGCAAAGGGTTCACTACCACTGTTGCCATTAATGTGATCTGATTTAATCATGCTACTGGTCCATATGTGATTATTCATCTGTACTGTGAATGTATAACTGACCCCTATACTGTTTGATTTATGTTGTGTTAAAGTAGCTGGGTTAAAACCGTAATTGCTATCTGCTACTCACTCCTTTCAGGAGTTTTAATTACGGTCCGCGAGATAATCGCGATGAATCAGCTGTGAGCCACTGAGCTGGCCGTTATCAATATCTAAAGATCAGAGTGCCTCTTTTCTTTACTCTTCTTCTCTTTCTTCTTTTACTAACACACACACACACACGACACAGGCTAACCGCGTAGCTCCCGAGCTAAAGCTGTAGTCTAGCCTCACACGTGGAGTCGGCATCACCTTGTACCGAGCTAACATATGACCTAGCATACTAGGCTAAGCGTGCGCTTTGCCTAGCAACCCCCTCGGTTAGGACTACATTTTGACACCGCCCCTCCTCTTCCGCTCATACACACACACACACACACACACACACACACACACAGACGTGTCCATGACACATGCTGCTTTGTTTTTTTGCTTTGTTTTTGGTTGTGATATTGTAAAAGGGTATATAAGTTTATTATTGAAGGATTATTGATTAGCTACTGATAATTGTGACGTTAATAAATCGTATTATACTTAATTAGCAGTTGCTTGTGATTATTTGTGTACTTGTTGTAACAATTGCTGGTCGATCAGTTCCTTGCTTGGATTCACCCCTTCCTTTATTTCCTTTTTAAAGGATTACTACAGAAATGAGACTGTTCCACAGTTTGATTATTGGTCCCTGACTTGCAGGGTGGTGCCCCGTTTTTGATTGTTTGTCGATTTGATAAAGTTATTAATAACCATATTCATAACTTTATTAATATTGATAAAACATCTTTGATAATTTGCCAATGATCAAATCTGTACCCTACGAGAATCCTACATTTAGTTACTCTGCATTGGCTTCCTGTAAAATTCAGGATTGACTTTAAAATCCTTCTCCTGACCTACAAAGCCCTAAATGGTCAAGCACCATCCTATCTAGAACAGCTCTTAGTACCTTATTGTCCCACTAGAGCACTGCGCTCCCAGAGAGCAGAGTTACTTGTGGTTCCTAGAGTCTCCAAAAGCAGAATGGGAGCCAGAGCCTTCAGCTATCAGGCTCCTCTCCTGTGGAACCAGCTCCCAGTCTGGGTTTGGGAGGCAGACACCATCACCTCATTTAAGAATAAACTGAAAACTCTCCTCTTTGATAAAGCTTATAGTTAAGAAGTGAGGAGTTGCAGCTTCCGCCTAACCCGGCCCACCTGCTTCTCTTCGTAGTCATCAGATTTATTGATCATATAATCAATAATATAGTGAGAGTAGAGGGAGGCAGGCCAGTACAGCCTCTCATCAATGTTTTCATTTGTTTCCTTTTGTATGCATCCTGTCCCAGAACTGCTTGTTACTAACCTAGCTCTGGGGAGTTTACTTCCCGGAGTCCTTATGTTTCTTCTTTGCAGAGCTACGCTCTGCGATTCCCTGCAATGTTCAGCCGCGTCCTGCTGCGTCCGCCGCATCCACCCATGCTCTGCAGCGCCACATTTCATCCCGCAACGTCCTGCTGTAACATGAACTACGACTACCTTCAAAGTCACTGTTCCACTATCCTTAATGCCACTATTATCGCCATCAAACCCCCAACCGGCCCCGTCAGACACCGCCTACCAAGAGTCTGGGTCTGCCGAGGTTTCTTCCTAAAAAGGAGTTTTTCCTCGCCACTGTCGCAACAGCCACTGCTAATGCTTGCTCTTGAGGGAATTACTGTAATTGTTGGGGCTTTGTAAATGATAGAGTGTGGTCTAGACCCACTCTATCTGTAAAGTGTCTATGATTTGATACTATAAATAACATTGAATTGAATTAATGCAATAGTTGTTCTAACCTACCATATTTCTTATATCACAGGGTGTCCGCAGATCCTAAACATGTCTGAAATTCCATTTTATAAATAATAAGCAGTATAAGGGATAGTTCACATTTTAATTCATAAGGTCTAAATTCGAACCCAAACTAATTAATTTCTTTTGTCAACATTACTAGTTACCAGTTCTACTGCATCAGAGGTAGCATGTCTGATTTAAAAAAAAAAAGACTAAGCTAAAGCCAATCCTGCTTTTTACGGACATGCTGCAGTTATCCTCTGGGAAAATGCGCCAGCTCATATACTGATCTTCAGAAAGAAACTCCAAAAAATCCATGGACCAGTCCCCAGTTTTACGAGTCGTAGTTAAATGAATACCAGCATCTTGCTGTCTAAGTTAAATAACAGTTTAATACAATCATATAGTTAACAACCAACCATATTGCTACCTAACACTGACTTCTGACGTGGACCAGAAATGTATTACCGACCTTTATATTGACCTGCAGTTGGTTGAATTGTGAAAAAGTAATGTGAAATATTGTTAAAAAAAATCTAAAAGGTCTTTTCAAATATGAAATGTAATTTTTTATACCTCTGCAGTCACCCTGTATTCTGGCTGGTTATATTTTTGTTCCTTTTCTTCTATTTCTATCCTATTCTATATTAAACTTTTCTAAATGTACATAAATGCTGCATTAAATAGGTGAAAAGTTGTCTTTTACCACTGAATATGGAACCTCAAATTTATGGATGAATGTCTGAAATCTATTCTTTTGTTTGTGTGTCTGTGCAGAGTAAACAGCTGTGAAGATGGGGACTTCTGTGATCCTTAAGAACCACTTGACTGAAGGCAGCTCTCAGAGGTTGACTCTCCCCATGGACTCCCTGCATCTGTTGATGAATTTATGGAGATTAGCCTCTTTCCTACCAAGTAGTTACAGGAACGTAGTTATAGGAACAGTCCACTTCTAAACAGTTCTACTAACTACTCTCCCCAAAAAACGGTTTCCCATTTGCATTCGCACTGTCCAAGTGGAACTGGTAGGAGGGGTGAGGGAGGGGTGAGGGAGTTCAGACAAAGTTGTCTGAATGCCAGTGTAGAACTTTTGTGATGATAACACAAAAATAAATCACAAGAATGTCAACAGAGGTGCTTTTCCATTACCAGTACCTACTCGACTCGCCTCGCCTCGCCTCTACTCGACTCGCCTCGACTCGCTGTGCGTCCGTTTTCCATTGCAGATTTTAAGAATCGCCTCAGCGTGGCTGGTCGTCATAGCGACTGCCGTGGGCGTGGCTTAGTAGCTTGCTTTCCCATTGAAAAATCCCCGCCGCATTTCCTGGTTATCCGTCTCCGTGAACAACATGATATCAAAGAGATAGTTAACGTTTACTGCTCCAGATTTCCCACCGTGATCACATATATATATGACTCTAGAGTCGCTACTCGCTTTGTTTCTCTCACATATATATGACTCTAGAGTCGCTACTCGCTGCAGAGATAATCGCCGTCACTCTCTCACTTCTCCCTCGCTCACCAGCTCCCCACACGACTTGACACACACATCACACATTACACACACCAGCGCACCAGTATAACCATCAGGCCACTTGTATGCTACGGAGAAAGCTCTGCTTGGAGCCTCCGGCAGCAAAAAAACACCGCTGGCTAAACTATTTAAAAATGCCGTCTGTCGCTGGCAATGCAGTGATCAGTGACGATTCTTTCCGACCAGTCAGCAGCCTGCAGGGTTTCACGTCACCTTCTCGGCTCGCCTCAGCTCGCTTGGAACCTCGACTGAGGAGGTGCTAAAAAAAGTATCTGTTAGCAGGTACCAGGTACTTTTTTTCGTAATGGAAAACCAAAAAAAGGCAAGGCGAGGCGAGTAGGTACCATGTAATGGAAAAGCACCACAAGTGTGATTAGATGACAGTGAGAAAACAAAAGAGCTTTTGTTATTATAACACCCATCTAACCACCACAGTGTTTTGCTATGATACCACAGCCATTTAACCTGCTGCTGCTTTTTTTAATCAACCTGATCTCACGGTAGTTCGTGAAATGGTCACATTCCCACAACCTTGCTAGCACATGGCATTGAAATTGAAGATTTAATAGTATTTCTCCAATAGATTTAATAGTATTTTTGCAATAGATTCTGCAGAATCCTTTATTATCAGATAATTTTTTTATAACTTTTTAGTTTTTACTACCTGACTATACAAAATTAGATAAAAGCTTCTACACAAGATGCCTATCTGACAGTGCTATAGCTAAATTTAAGGAATATATTCCAACAGCATTTAACTCAATGTCGTGCTTTAATATAACAGAGGACCTTTATGTTAACTTTAGTGCCTCCCAAATTGATAAATTCGTAGACGGTGCTACGACCTGCCTATGGATGACTTTAAACTCTGTTGCTCCCCTGAAAAAGAAGATGTAGAAGCAAAGGAAACTAGCACCTTGGTATAACTCCCAAACTCGCAAATTAAAACAAATCTCGCGAAAACTTGAAAGTAAATGGCGTTCCACCAAAATGGAAGAATCTCATTTAGATCGGCAAGACAGACTGAAAACCTAAAGAAAAGCCGTCAGGAGTGCCAGATCAGACTATTACTCATCACTAATGGAATAAAATAAGAACAACCCAAGGTTTCTTTTCAGCACTGTAGCCAGGCTGACAGACAGTCACAGCTCTGTTGAGCCACCTATTCCTCTAGCTCTGAGTAGTGATTAATTCATGAGCTTCTTTAATGATAAAATTAAAACAATTAAAGATAAAATTCATCACCTTTTGCCCTCAACTTCTAATGGTTCACCTTTAAATGCAGGACTGCTAGAAAGAACTACTAGACCTGAGATATACTTAGACTGCTTTTATATTATAGACCAATAGTTAATGGTGAAGGTCTCTTCAGCTAAGCCATCTACCTGTCTCTTAGATCCCATCCCAACTAGGCTACTTAAAGAAGCGTTACCCATGGTTAACACTTCATTACTAGATATGATCAATATGTCCTTATTAACAGGTTATGTACCACAGTCATTTAAAGTAGCTGTGATAAAACCTCTTCTGAAAAAACCCAACCTAGATCCTGAGGTCTTAGCAAACTATAGACCTATATCTAACCTTCCCTTTCTATCCAAGATCCCTTGAAAAGGTAGATGCTAATCAGTTATGTGATTTTCTACATAGCAATAGTTTATTTGATGACTTTCAGTCAGGATTTAGAAAGCAATCCATAGCACAGACACGGCACTGGTGAAAATTACTAATGACCTAACTGCTTCAGACAAAGGACTTGTCTCCTTACTTGTCTTACTAGATCTTAGTGCTGCATTTGACACTACTGACCATACCATCCTGTTACAGAGACTGGAACACTTAGTCGGAATTAAAGGAATCGCACTGAGCTGGTTTAGGTCCTATTTATCTTATTGATCTCAATTTGTTAATGTTAACAAAAATTCCTCCAGGCATGCTAAAGTTAGCCATGGCGTTCCACAAGGCTCAGTGCTTAGACAAATTCTTTTCACCTTATATATGCTTCCTCTAGGCAATTTTATTAGGAAACACTCAATCAACTTTCTTTGTTACGCGGATGAAAATGGTTTCAAAAGGTTAAGTGGTTGAAATTTAACTTCAAAGTTCTTCCGTTTGGCATAAAAGCACTAAATGTCATTTCAGTTTTGTATTCTCATGCTGTAATATTTCCTTTTTTTTTAATTAATTATAATGCATTCATAAGAGTATTTGTATTCTTGATGTTCTGTTCCTGATGGACAGGGTGGCTGAAGAAATCCTTGATTTGTATGCACAAAAGAAAATTTGCATCCAACAAAGAATTTTGTGTTTACAATATACATTTGTTCAGCTTACCTATCAATTAACCCAGACAAAACCAGTCAATTAGCCAAACTTCAAGCATGCATCAAATATATAAAATCATGGATGACCTACATTTTTCTGATGTTAAAATCAGACAAAACTGAAGTTATTGTGCTGGGCCTAAACACCCCCGAACCTCATTATCCAAAGATATAGCTACTCTGGATGGTATTGCCCTGGCCTCCAGCACTACTGTCAGCAATTAAGGAGTTCTTTTTAAACAGGATATACTGTATCCTTTAATGCCAACTTAAAACAAACCTTAAGAACTGCCTTTTTCCACCTTTCAAAACATTGCCAAAATTAGGAACATCCTGTCTCAAAACGATGCTGAAAAACTAGTCCATGCATTTGTTACTTCTAAGCTGGACTATTGTAATTCCTTATTATCAGGATGCTCAAATAATGCCATTAAGACTCTCCAGCTGATCCAGAATGCTGCAGCACGTGTTCTGACAAGAACTAAGAAAAGAGATCATATCTCTCCTGTATTAGCTTCTCTGCATTGGCTTCCTGTAAAATCCAGGATTGAATTTAAAATCCTCCTCCTGACCTACAAAGCTCTAAATGGTCAAGCACCATCATACCTAGAAGAGCTCTTAGTACCTTATTGTCCCACGAGAACACTTCACTCCCAGAATGCAGAGTTACTTGTGGTACCTAGAGTCTCTAAAAGTAGAATGGGAGCCAGAGCCTTTAGCTATCAGGCTCCTCTCCTGTGGAACCAGATCTCAGTCTGGGTTCGGGAGGCAGACACCGTCACCACATTTAAAAGTAAACTTAAAACTCTCCTCTTCGATAAAGCGTATAGTTAGGGAGTGAGGAGTTGCACCGTTCACCTAGCCCGGCCCACCTGCTGTGCCATGCTACATCCTGTAACGCCCTGCATTGCCCTGCTATGACATGAACTACTACAACTACTATTTGCAGTCACTGTTCCTTTACCTTGATTTTGACTGTTATTGCCACTGTTCTTCATAACCCCAACCGGCACCGCCAGACACCGCCTACCAAGATCCTGGGTCTGCCGAGGTTTCTTCCTAAAAAGGAGTTTTTCCTCGCCACTGTCGCGCTGAAGGCTTGCTCTTGGGGGAATTACTGGAATTGTTGGGTCTTTGTAAATTATAGTGTGGTTTAGACCTACTCTATCTGTAAAGTGTCTCGAGATAACTCTTGTTATGATTTGATACTATGAATAAAATTGAATTGAATTGAAAATGTATTGTCCAAGTTTGTTTGCGATGTCTATATTGTTGTTTTTTCAGTTGTCTGTATCTGTCTAGCCCATGCTAATGTCCTGTACGAATGATTTTGTCTTCATGTGCCGAAACTGTATTGTGTTTTTAGCTGTCTGTATCTGTCTAGTCCATGCAGATGTCCTGTACACGTGATGCTATGTATACAACGCCTATGTTTTAAGTAGTTACTCATGCCACACATCTTTGGAAAGCTACAACTCTTGTGATTTCACTGATACAAACTATTCCAAGACACGATAACAACAGCAGGTACAATCACCGCCTCTGTCCGAGTAACAAACAACTACAAAATTGCAGACTGATCTCATGAATTGGCGTATGTATGTCACGCCAATTTGTATTCCGTTTTTTCGTGTTATAAAGACGCATAATCGCATTTTTGCGTGTATATCAACGCAAAGCCTTTCCCTGTGTTCTTTTCTCAAACCCAACCATTTTTTATTTTTATTTTTTTTTACAGGCGTGTGACGTTGTTCTTGTGATAGTACGTTGCGTTCTCGCGATAACACGCAACGTGTCGAGGCCACGTGGTGGGTATGTTTACATCAGCTGTATACAGCGTAGGCATACACATGGGGATAGCTGAAAATGCGTACAATAACACGCCATTTTGCTTTATGAAAGTGCCGTGTTTATTTAAGTCATGATGCCATGTTGAAAATGGAGGTAACTTACCTTTGAAGCCTCATTGTAATCCACAGATCCATAATATTCTGACAAAAACGGTCTTGTTACATTGACAAAGGTCCCGACGATCAAATCCCGTAAACTATTTAGTCCAAACATATGACATTCAAATATATCCATGGACAGCTGTTTTTAAATTTAAAATTTTGCGGCAGTTATTTAATATTTTACAATATTTCCTGGAGTAAATCTTGTTTGAATATATTTTTTTGCCGGTGTTATGTGCCTTCTGGTTTTTCCACCTACTGGTTTCCGAGCCTGTCCAGATGCCGTGTAAACCTATCAACCTACCCACGTCTACAGATTCGCTACATATTCATAAACATTTTACTGGCCTTTGCATGACGCAACTCAAATAAAAACTATACTGAACCAGACGGGTAATGACTGGTAAAAAGTTCCTCAGGATCTCCCAGTCCCTTCACCTCAGCAGTTCTGTGGGGGATGCTGCTAATGATTAAAGGAGAGGCACAGGAGCCTACGACCATCTGGGTAAGATAAAGCCACTCTACGAGGAGATGAGGGACTCCTGTAGAAGAAACTAGCTGGGTTCCTGCAATTTATAGATATATATGTGTATGTAGGTTATGTAAAAAGTTATATAGTAGTACCCGGAATACTTTTTCAGCATAGCACTTGTTTTAATTTGTTGACCATTTTTACCAACGGTTCCTTTATGGGTCTTCAAATATCCATTCTGCTTTGTCACTTGCGATTTTTACAATGTCTGGCATGTTGCCAATAACCTGTAAATATGTTGATTTAGATGTGTAAATAGTTATATAGTAATGCTTTTTTTTGCACTATTTTTTCACCATAGCACTTATTTGACATTTTTTTACCAAAAGGTCCTTTTTGTATCTTCAAACGTTCTTTGTGCTTTGTCGCATGTAGCAGATAACCTGTACATACATTATTGTAAATATGTGTATTTAGATATGTTAATAGCTGTAAATATTTTGTTACCTTTTAGACACTACTTTTCCACGTTACCACTTGTTTTGACTTTTTTTACACACAAAGTTACAAAACTGTGTTTAATTGTGTTTATGCTTCTGTTACTCCATGTCAGAAATACTGATAGTGATTGTGGATATGAGATAGGACAGCTCTTAATGTAACCTTTCATTAGAGCCCTGAATGATGACTGTAATGTCACATGTTCATTGGTAGCAGTCTTTGTAGTCTAGGTATGTGACCATCATTACCAAGAGTCCTTTTAGGGTCACCAAAATGTCAGTTTTCGTATATGCCTAGACATATACCCATACAAAAACGGGTGTAAAATATTCATTTTATGAGATATTGATATGAAATTTCAAATGGGACTATGTACGACTTCTTCCTATAGCCGCATTGTGTTTTAAGACTATTCGGTCCCAGAAATAGTGATCTTAAGGCATTTTTCTATAAAGAATAATGCAGACGGACATAAAAAAAATATTTTCCAGTATATTCAAACTTCTATTACTCAAAGCCAATAGCAGGTACAGTAATTCTAACTGTTGGGAAAGACGCATCAGAGTGTTACCTTTCAACAGAAACCACAAACATGCATGTCCAACAAATGGTTCAAGAACAGCTTCCAATTTACTATGGGTATGCCTTGGATAGGCGTTTATGGCTAATTTTACAGGAGTGTTAAGGGGGTAATAAATGAAAAATGAAAATGAAAATGAAAATAAAAGCTATCAGTGATAAACACACAGGCATCTTTGGTATTGCTATACCAGATGGACTGCTTTTTCCAAAGCACAAAAGCACAGAAACGAAATAACACAGACACACCTAGATATACATAGGTATATAAGGTGGTTGACGGTGCACCTGAAGGCTGACCAATAAACAGAGGTGTAAGGTAGAGTACCAGAGACAACCGGAGGATGGAAGAAAAGGAAGCAGAGAATGGAGTGGTGGCCATGGCAGCCTGCTACCAGGGATTTGATCCTGCAACGTATCTGCAGAATAACTACTCTCCACCACAGGCTGATTTGGAAAGAAAGGACAGCCTTGACCCTTGGACACTGGAATGCCTGCATAGAGCTTTTACTGAAGGTAAGGAGACGGGGTGGTGGGTCATGTAAACTTAATTTCAAAAACAGTTTATGCTTAATAAAAAGCTTTAAATTGACTTAAACATATTGCCTGATTATGATGATAATCTCTTATGTTGCTGGTGTTTATTCAAACAGGTCATTGGTTGCAATAAAAACATATGTGTATGTTTAATTCAACACTAATAATTTGATTTCTGTCAGAGGCAAATGTTTCAGATGTTGGGCATTTTTGGAGTCAAACACTTTGTTTCTTCTCCTTTATTCTCACTCTTTTTTTCTGAAAACAAGCAAAAGTCGGTGAATATACCTTTATTCTATTTATTATATAAGGAAGGATTTTTAAAATATTTTTTATTTAACTTTAAATGCATACTACTAAATAAAATCTGTATATTTATCAAGACATTTTGGTAAAGAACTCTCAATTAGCTCTTTCTCAGAGTCGTACTGTACTTCTTTCTTACCTTTCCAGGCGATGTGAGTGGTGAGCTGCTGGTGGATATAGGTTCGGGTCCCACCTTGTACCAGGTGATGAGTGGCTGTGAGGTTTTCAACAAGGTGCTCCTCACAGATTTCCTGGAGGTCAACAGGCAGGAGCTGAGGAGCTGGCTCCAGGACGAGGGAGGCTGCAGCCTGGACTGGACACCATTCCTGCAGCACGTCTGCAAGCTGGAGGGACGACCGTAAGACCAGATCCCTATAAACTCAGTTTTAAAGGGGTGATAGAAAGCAAAACCGTTTTTACCTTGTCATAGTTGAATAATGACAGTTTAGTGGTTAACTAGGACATACATAGAACCTCTAAATCCCATTGACACCTCTTTCCTCTGCAAATCTCACAATTTGAAACTGCCTCTGAAAACGGGCAAATCTCAACGAGCCACCTAGTTGACGTCAACTCGGCGGCTCCTCCTCATTTGGCTCTAGTCTGTCTTTGTCACGCCCCAAAGTTTGCATAGTCTTCTGACTCTAGGTCGTGCAGATCTCAGAAATTGTATACATTGTTCATCTGCTATTTTACCATTCAATTCACTTCTGAGACTTTTTTATGTGAGAAATCAACTATGTAGAGGTCAAATATGGGCCGTTTTACGAAAATTGATGTCTAATTGCAAATTTTGTCTGACTGTGTGTCGGAGTTCAGCGGCCGGTGCTGCCTGTGTTGCTGCCTCGCCACCTGGCCTGCCTTCCTTCACAGACCCTGGCCTGCTGTGAGGTAGATTGAGCTCCGTCACGGCAGGCAGCCCACGGCACTTTATACCCGCGCAAAGTCCATTTTCTGGGTTAATGGACTACCAAACGCCGCTGCTCTGACAGAGCTCCAGGGCCTGCAGTTCCCCTCTTCCTGCTAAAGGCCCCGTGTGTATGAGTGAGAGCGCGGTCAGCAAGTTTGTTATGCCAGCAATCTCTTAAAACAGGTTTCAGTTAATCTTATAATGTGTTTAATTATAATGTGTTGAGTTATTTAAACAAGTCTCATTGATAGAGCCTGCGGCTGGATGGAGTTAGCTCAATCAATGAGAGCTAGCTCGCCTCCTCTTAGAATTCCTCTGAAATTCACAAAAAAATATAAAATTGAAATCGGACACCATTGTTAGCTTCATAAGACCTTTAGGTAGATGTTGTATAAGTGGCGTGACGAAATTCAAACTGTAAATATACTCGAATTACGCCGAAATTGAAGCTAACTATCCGTGACTTGTAGCTACACATAGCTAGGATTGAAGGGACAGTCACAGCTAACGAAACCCCTAGCTAGTGTTCACAAAAATTAATTAAATTGAAATCACCATTTTTAGCTTTGTAAGACCTTGGGATAGCTGTGATATAAGTGCCGTGACGAAATTCAAACTGTAAATATAGCTACTATAGTTATGCCGAAAGTGTAGCTAGCTAGCAGTGATCTTTTCCCATTGTATTGAATGGGACATATAGCTAGCTAGCTGCTCCTCTTAACAAAACGCCTGACTTTCATAAAAATGCCTTATATTGAAAACGGACACAACTGTTAGCTTTGTAAGAATTTAGGGTAGCTGTGATATAAGTGCCGTGACGAAATTCAAACTGTAAATATATTCTAGTTATGCCGGCAGCCGGCCGCGGAGCCACAGTAGTGCAGTATCCACAAAGGGTGACTTTGCCCTGGGTATGGAGCCCAGCAGGCTGCCGCTTTCTCGTCAGACTGTGTGGAGCTCCTAAAGTCCAACACGTCTTACCAAATTTGCAATTAACCATCAATTTTCGTAAAACGGCCCATATTTGAGCTTTATATAGTTGAGTTCTCGCATAAAAAAGTCTCAGAAGTGAATTTGGTAATAAAACATTGCAGTGTTTGGAATATGAGATTCTGTCGCTTCTCTAATGTGTGTGTATGGGGGATTTGCTCAACCAATCAGCGTGTGTCTCTAATGTGTGTGTATGGGGGATTCGCTCAACCAATCAGCGCGCAGCTCAACAAAATATTCATGAGCATACCATATTTGGAAGAAAAGCTCTTGTTACAAATAGGGCCAAAACACAGGGATGCATAAGGGCCAATAAAATATCAACCAGGCCATTTTCAGCCCAACCAATGTTACATACCCCATTAGGAGACCATAAGGAACGGTGGGAAATACCCTATATAATCATTCTATCACCCCTTTAAAGACTTGAGATATCTTGAAATATCACTCACTACGAATGAATCAATGTTTAACTAGTATCATCATCAGGAAATGGTTTATATTTGTAATGTATGGTGTTCTATAGAGAGAATATAAGAATGCTACTCTTTTCACTTTACATTGATTTTTACATAGCATTTTAGAGTTCCTTTTTCTACTTTCTCCCTCCTTGTGGTAACACCATTTCACCTTATAATTTGTTTCACAATTCTAATTGTCATCTTCTTCTTTCAAGGGTCACAAGATCTCACGTTTTATTCTGGCCCTATTTTTGAGTTATGAGTCATCCTTGTACTGTGCCTACTGTGACAATAATAAAAGCGCAAAGTAGTAGTTTTGTAAGTATTTGGTCATAAAGCAGTAAGTTATGGACACATTTAGATTTTTGACCTAGAGCTAATGTAGATGAAAAGTCAGAGTAGGAAGTCAGTAGGATACATGATTTGGGAACCATGAATGTCTGTACCAAATGTTGGACCATTTCATCCAGTAGATGTAGAAATATTTCACAGCATAAGTGAAAGCTTTGAACTGCTGGTGGCACTGGATGAGAGGTCAGGAGATCATACAAATCATGCAAAAGTTGTGAAAGTGGTGGACCGAGTGACCAACAGACCTTCAATGTCATCCCTAGAGCTATGCCTATAGCTAATGAACACCTAAATCACTACCATGCAGTGCAGTGTGCTTCTGAGTCAACACACAGTATGAATTACATAACTAGTGCAGATAAATGCTGTGTGCATTTACAATAGCTGTTTTTATCTAATTTGGTGATTCATTGTCTCTAACAGGCCCTCAGCATGGACAGAGAAGGCTGCCAGGCTACGTCAGGTCATCGTGGACATTGTCCCCGTTGACGTGCACCGCCCTCAGCCTCTGGTCCTTGACGTCCTTCCTGCAGCAGGGGCCGACTGTCTCATGTCCTCCTACTGTCTGGAGGGTGCCAGCCCTGACCTGGCTGCCTTCACCAGGGCCCTGGGCAACATTGGAAGGCTCCTGCGGCCCGGTGGCCACCTCCTGCTCATCGGAGCTCTGGGAATGAGTTACTATATTGCGGGGCCTGGGTTAAAGATCCCTACGGTCCCACTGAATGAGGCCCAGGTCTGTGCTAGTTTGAAGGAGAACGGCTACACCCTGATCAGGCTGGAGGTTTACACATTGCCTCAGGACATGAACGTGAAGTTTGATGATGGGTCTGGGGTGTTTTTTGTAAAGGCAATGAAGAAGTAAGTGAGAAAAGGGGAAATAAGGCTATTAAAGATGAAAGTGAGAAAGTATCCAGATGAAAATATTATATATTAGTAAATGCAAGGTTTAGCACATTAGACAATGAAGAGAGAGAAAATGGGCCTCTGGTGAAGCTAATAATAATTTGGGGATGAGAGGTTACTTTGATTCTGATCTTCAATCATTTAAATTGTTTTCAAACTGACTCTAAATGGCAAAAAATGTAAAGACAATAAAACATGTAAATGAAATATTTCACTTCATTTCCTTGTGAATTCCAGTGAATGTCTTTTGTGAGGGTGAATAAGGAGATGTTTCCTTTTTCTTTCTGTTAGAAATGTAATTACACATTGCACCCTGCAGTTCAAACACAGTAACTACAGCATCAAGAAAGTAACGCTTCCATTTTTTTATGATGAGTTACAAGTTGTTTTGTAATTTCTGATAATATGAATGAGGATGCTAAAACAATTTGTATTTCATGTTTTCTTATCTCAGACTTATATTGCATAACAGCATTATATAGATCCAAACTTATTGTTGATATTAAAAAAGATGGGGGCAGAGATTAGTAGAAGCAGTATACATTTGATAATACAGCTAAAACTATTGCTTTATTTTAAATTATCAAATTTAGATATGCATCTGAGAATATGATTGTGTAATTAGAAGTACTGAACACCAGGTGTC
This sequence comes from Perca schrenkii, assembly GCA_025617405.1. Lineage (NCBI taxonomy): Eukaryota > Metazoa > Chordata > Actinopteri > Perciformes > Percidae > Perca > Perca schrenkii. The sequence goes on along the minus strand of CM046801.1, from coordinate 32,067,605 downwards.
ATTACTCTGCCATCTTGAGTTGCTCCTCAAATATCAAGCCAAAAATATTTTCTGATTTCGCTAATACTGGTTGCTAATAGCCATGGTAAAGAACACATATATAGTCTGTAATGGACAAGAACAAAGATCATAAAAGTGCAAAAAGGTATTCAGGGTCTTCATTTAATATATCTCAATGTCTGCTTTCATTTGAAATATCCAAACACATCTGTCACATGTCCAAATTCCATGCTGACTCCATGTGGTAACTAAAATGCCAAATAAAGCCTTTTGTTTTTCTTTTCTTAGAAAAGAAATATGACTGGAGCATTTTACATTCCTTTTATAGACATACAATCACACAAATACCAACAAAAACCCATTATAATAGTTTGATTGGAAACATAAACAAAAATCAATAATGAACCTTTACACTCATCATATATATTGTTTAAAAGAAATAGGTCTTCTTTCAGTCCCAACCGATCATCTCTGCCGTCACAAACAGATCATGCTTGCTACTCGGCGTGTTACAAAAAAGCCTGTTCATAAGATGAAACAGTAAAAACTGTGCTGAATTTTCGGGATTCGTTGGAGTAGTCTGATATGATTTAATCTGGTCTGCTGGGGCTGTGACTGCGCTCAAAACGTGTATAAGCCATACTCTGATTTCCTTGACCTTGGACGCAAATGTCTTGTTGAGGATAGCAAACTGAAAAGAGTTGTGTACTAACTTTCTGTAAGAAACAGGTTGCTTTTAAATCACTAAAATAGTAGTGACAGCACCATTTGGCTTAGTTATCAATGCCATTAGCATCGTGGCTAACACCATTGTTACTTAGTTTATGACAAATCGTTTGAGATGTGCTTTCTAATATGATGTCATTGTGCTAACCGAGCAATGTTAACGTTTACAACAGAGCCTCTTCGCTACACTTGTTAGATAATGTTTCATTACAGAGTTCTCTGTTGATTTTTGTTTGTTGCTGTGTGCTTGAGGTGGAATATAATGTAAACAGAGTGCAGCGTGCCAGAAATGCAATGCGGCATCGGGCACCAGGATAGCTCAGTTGGTAGAGCGGGCACCTATATATAAAGGTTTACGCCTCGATGCAGCGGCCCTTTACTGCATGTCGTTCCCCCATTTCTCTCTCCTTTTATGTCTTCAGCTGTCCTGTAAAAAATAAACGCAAAAAGACCCCAAAATAATCGTCTTTAATCTTTTAAAAGAAATGCGGCATGACGTAGATCCCCTTCAAGGCCAGGCTGATGTTGGAAGTCCCTCCAGTGGATAGAACTTTTAACAACAACCACATGCTTATAGTGGCATTGACGATGCATAAGCCTGACTAGTATAGTACGTATTTATGACTATATAAAAAATAACAAATGAAATTTTAATGGTATTATAGAAGAAGATTGACAGCTCTACTGCATATAGAGTGATGTTCATAGGTATCATTGTTATACTGTAGATATGATTAAAGGATGATTAAGCCAGTGGTTCAATACAAAATAATAAAAATGGAGAGGTGATAAGGGGCTCTGAACCTATAGTATTAGTTATTACCTCTGCCACTTGCTTACTTTATGGTAGTTTTACCCTTTTAAGCAGTTGATTATAGTTCATTACCTTAAGTTATATGGATCGAAGAGCACAGCTTTAGGGAATTTATTTCCTGATTCTTCATTGGCATAGTCCTCCTGCAGTGCCAGCAGTGCCATCATGCAGCATTACGTACGGGGGTCACCGCAGTATATATGTTTACAACAATATGTGATTGTAGACACCTTGCCAAAATCACAACATCAACTAGTGGTATCACTACAGATCCAATCTGAAGGCAAAAATCTAATAGGCAAACACACTTTCTTTCATGGAGGTTTTGTCATGAACAGTATTAAAGTTCAGACTGATAACGAGGACAATAAGTCTAACAATTGTGCGAGAGCTTATCGGCTGTATTTCCAGACTTTGATATTTGATGATATATACAGTATTGAAGACCGATATTTGGTTACTTACACTGTGTTCTGCAGTTATCTAATGCTAGGGTATTTGATGCTATCCTGTATTCCATGGAGTCGAGCCATCTCCTCCTTCTGCGCTCCGTAGCATCAATATTTGAAAGTATTACGAGTAATCATTATTCTCACATGTACTGCAGTCTGACTTCCAGGGCTCTCAAGTTTTGAACAGAGTTCAGAGTGAGATTTTGGCGGCAGGGGTTTGGGTGGGGACGGAGTCTGATCTGATAAATGACATAAATGTAGGCCTGTGTTCGATTGAAGAAATTCTTAGTCGACTAACACTCATTCAATTGTATCGACTAATCGATTAGTTGATTTAATCGACAGATCTGTAAATCTGAGTTTCTCTGCAAAGAGTCATGCAAAAAGATGCATATATTGAATAAGATAACGCCTCCTTTGCATATTTAAACACAACATTTCAGAAAACGTGTAATACAACAAAAAATTGCCTTAATGAAAGTAATCAAAGTAGGTTTCAAGGTGATATCTCTTAGGTAAAATGTCAACCCTTAATTCTTGTGTTTACTAGAGATGTGCTCGTACGTTTCTTGGAAATAAGTCATTCAGCATGAAAAAAGCATCAAACATGACTAATGGACCAAAGAGATCTAAGTTGACTAAGACCAAAACCACCGATTAGTCGACTAATCCACTAAGAGGGAGCAGCCCTACATAAATTCGTACAAATAATTTTTATTTATATTAATTCAGTATGTCTTTGTGTGTGTGTGTGTGTGTGTGTGTGTGTGTGTGTGTGTGTGTGTGTGTGTGTGTGCGCGCGCAATAATTAATACTATCAATTGTCTGGATACAATATAATGAAATAGCCTAGGCCAAAGGTTTTCACAATGGGGGCCGGGAGGTTGTGCAGTAAAAATAAAATTAAAGAAAAAACTAAAAATATTCCAAATTATTATGGGTACTGTTATAAAAGTATTATTGGTAGGCCTAAAATGGGTATCTTTATAAAAATATAAAACTATCAGAGTAGCCCTGCAGCCGATTCAACATGTAGCTATAATAATAATAATAATAATAATAATAATAATAAAAGCTACCCAGTGTTTTCTCTATGTTGATTTCTGCCGCCACAGTATCAGAAATAGGGCAGACACACATCAGGGTTTCCTGTTCCTATGTACATGTAGTATATAAAGTCATAATTCCACGACTCTACAGAGCCGTGTGCTCTACTGAACTCAAGCCAACTGTCATCCGCTCTCTCTCCCCTCAACTGGAACAGTGACAGGACGTCATCACTCGCCAAGTCATGGTAACCAGATAAACAACAGGGCGAGTACACCGAGTACACTTGTCACTCAATCTCAGGCAAAGTCACAAACAGCGACGAAAGCCGCAACTTGAAATCCGTACTCACTCAGCTTGTGCGTGGCAGGCAGGTCCGTGTACTTGGCGGCCAACGGATTTTCGTTTTGAAAGGAAAAAAACAAAAACGAGAAACGGACAGTTTCCCAATTACCATTAGTAAATAGAAAAACAAAAAACGGAAAAAAAAACATTATTCGTTTTTTGTTTTGATATTAAAAAACGGAAAACGAAAAACTATCTCGTTATCCGATTTTCTTTGATGTGTTTGTAGATGGAACTCGGTATTTTTTCGGGACCCGGAAGTTACTCCCGCCACGCCAAGACCCGCCCTTCAATAGCATTTATTGGCCAGGCGTTCATGAGAATGCAAGGTAACATATCCCCATTTGTACAGGTCCTATCCCCTGACCAATCGGCTATCCTAACCTCAACCACTCAAGGTGAAATGCCTAACCCCAACCAATTGAGCTGCTTCGTAGGGCGGGTCTTGGCGTGGCCATAGTGGGATTCGTAATTTTGCTTGCGGTCAGCAGAGGGTCTGCTGTCGTTTGGATGTCCGCGCAAACGACAATGGAAAGTTATGTTCTCTTTCGAGGAGGCAAACGGGTTACACTAAAAGATGATGACATGTCTGTGGACAAGATATGCAGGATATTTCAGGTGCTGTTATTGTTCAATATATTACACAATATATAAGTAGCTATAATTGACAGTCTTGTAAGGATAACGTCATGTTGTGGACTTGCCAACACAGTTCACAGAGCCTTGGTTAGCTTGGTGGCATGTGTTTCTAGACAGGTAACATTAAAGTTAGCATGAGTTCTTGCTAATGTTAGTAACACTACTTTGCTAACTATCTAACTTTATTTGTTAAAATATGTTAAACTATGATATTTTTATGTTTTCAGAAATTGTATTTAAAGGTTTTGTTTATATTCGTTATTAAGCTAACAATGAATCTGATGGATTAGCATTTGTCTTTTTACAGTCTTTTTACCATTTATTTAAAATGTTCGTTAAACTTATGGTATTTTTCATTCTATGCACTTCAACAGGTTGATGGCAGCAGTCTGTACATTACAGATGATGCAAACACAGCAACATTTCCAGAGCCATCTGGACGTTTTTGCACCCTCAATCTTATACATCGCGGTCATTACGAGGTCCACGGGGATCCAGATCAAAGTCAGCTTCCTGCAAGCAGAGCCCTACCCACTGCTGCTGTTCCTTTTGCCTTCATGCGCCGCCCCGCACCTGCCGCTTCTGCTTCCACCGAAACACCACGACCTTCCCCTGGAACTCCACGAGCTACTGGCCTGTTCCCTGCAAGATCCTTCCAAAGGTTACATGTTAAATATGCAACTGAACGCTGCTGCTAAAATGTCATCCTGTAGCTAAAATATTAATATAATTTTAGGCCCACATGTGTGACAGTCTGGTTTATCCACAGGTCAATCCATGTTGCTGACATAGTGAATGACAAGCTCAGCACTTCCAGGACAGTTGTCATTCGCTTTTTGGAAGCTGATGCAACTGTTGAACGAATAACAGCAAAGGTGAAGGATGCATTAGGCTGTGATGAGCCAATTACCCTGACAGACAGCCAAGGAAATGAAATAGTGGACTCAGATGGCACAAGAAGTAAGTTTTATGATCAGAATGTTGCTTCTAATTTGTGTTTTGTAATTAGTGTTGATTTTAAATACAAAAGTGAAATAAATACTTTCTGATTCCTAAGGTTCCCAATACTGGAAACAGAACTCCAGAAAAATCTACGCCATCTCTGAATATGACTTTGTAGAGTTCCAGAATGGAAGAAGAGCCAAAGCAAGGTAATACAACATTTCATGTGAAAGCAAAATCATATATGAATGTAAAAAATTAAATATAGATTTGAGATATGTGAGTTACATTGTGTGCCAGTGCCTTACACTGGCACACAAGGAACAGGAATCAGTTTTGAGTCTTGGTCATTAATTTATTCATTATGATTTAATTATAAGACTAGTTGCCCAACAGAAATGTAAATTTACAACAACTAAGAGAATGTATCTTAGGTTGACACTATTACAGAGTAAAATATTCAGAAAAAGATGTTTAATCATTTGTTCAGACAGTATACACCATTTTAATACATCTTGAATAATTTCTTTTCTGATCCTACATTTAAGTCGAAGGGCTGAAGACAGTTTGAGTGCACAAGAGGTCATTAGTAAAATCAACCAACTAAAGCAAGCTGCAGAGAGCCTCCAAGACATCACTACAACCATAAATCAGCTGTCTGAGCTTGCAAAGTCCAAAACCACAACAGTAATGCCAGATGCTTGTCTGCACACTTTAAAGGAAGCCTTCACCTGTCTAATCTGTAAAGGTATGTTTAAGTTATGTAACAAGTAGGTACATATACAGTACATGTTAATTTCCTTTTTTATATTGAAATAAACTATTAAATGTCATTCTGCATATTTTTGTTTGATTACAACCTTGCAGCTCTAATGGAAGAGCCCATGTTTTCCACATGCTGTGATTCTCTGGTTGGATGCCGAACATGTGTGGAGCAGTGGCTGTTAACCGCAGATCACTGTCTGCAATGCAGAGCTCAAGAGTTTGACTCCAAGGTGCACCAGGTTAAGGGTCTTTCTGCTTTCCTGTCTTCTTTCAAGGAGATACAAACAGAATAACTCATATAACATTGTTTCAGCAAGGATGGCATCTATGTTACTGGAAAGCTAAAGAGGCTGCAAAGTTTGCAATTTAGCAAACACCACAGCTGTTGATTTTATTAATCTGTTTTCTCAGAGGAAGATGAACTTGTTAATAAAATCATCTGTTGTGGTGTTATGTTGGAATGACAACCTGCAGCTTTCCAGGAACACGTCTAACCTTCTCTCTGGTTTGCATTTTTCATTATCACATTGGTTCGATATGTGGTTATAATGTTTATTCCCGTTTGATGTTTTATAACACATTTTGGAATGGAGCAGTTGTTCCTAACGGCAATTGACCTTTTAAAAGAACAGTTTATAAAGGAAGTAGTTCAAACAGATTAACTGATGTTATGTTCTTTATTGTTATCTGATGAGCTACATTTTTAGACAAAAGCTCAACTTCTTTACATGACAATTACATTTAAAACAAAGACTTTACAAAGAAACAAAGATTGTAAGTGCTGTGTATTCATTGTAAACAATCAGTTACTTTGTTAGTGCAATTTATCTTGTTATGGACTGAAACCACTTTTACAGTTTCCTCTGTAATAAATGTTATTTTTGGAAGTATACTGCTTCTTTATTGACCACTGCAGGTCACACACACCTTCTGGTGAAATCAATAAGAGACCTAACTGCATCTTTAAAAGGGCCGTAGTTATGGTGAACCACATTTTCGTACAGTGATAACATGTCAAAGTGAGAACCAAACTCAGTTTCAGTTTTAGGCCTCTTCTGAGGATCGCATCCAAAAAAAAAAATTGGTATTCCGTTTCCTGCAAGACATAACATGTTGAATCTGCCCATATAATGTAGTTTCAATATACATTTGCAGTTTAATTGGAGCTACAAATGAATTAATCCAATACAGATTGAAATCTATAATAGAACAGCAAAAATGATTTAAACTGCTTAATTAATAAGTCATGACATTAATGTAGCCAGTAAAATGAAATTTATTATACCTGGGATCCTGTGTGCATTCCATGCCTCTGTGACTTTTGTGATGCCAATCCTAGCCATCTGGCATGTCAAGTTTGACACACAATACTTTGATGTGTTGTCCTCCATGTTCAGTTCATCTTGGTCCACCAGCTCTACCAAAGCTGTCTTCAAAGGGTAGTTGACTCTGGCATTCACCTCCGACCACATTCTCTCGATCACATGGTTCTGTGCAGGTTTTTAAGGATAGTGTTAGTCTGCTAATTAGAAACCTGGATTCATTTTTAACAAAACATTTATTTCACCCTTGTAGAAGGAGTCTGAAGGTAAGGCTGCCTTTGAGTATTGTGTCTGTGTTCTGCCAGCTTTTCCTGCATGAATAATGCCAGATAAAACTCTTTCCCACAGTCAACTCTGACCTGATCCCATAGTCCATAGGAAAGTACAGCAGGTCTGAGGACAAATCACAGACAAACATAAAATATAACCTTTACACATAAACAGCATTAGTCTAAGCCATAAATCCCTAAAGTGCCAATTAAAAGTCCAAAGCACTTAACATTTTTTTCCAGCTGCAACACACACACACACACACACACACACACACACACACAAAAACCCATCAGATTTTGGGACCCAAATAGGAAGTGAAGCGCTCAGGGTGGTTGACGTTGTGAATTTGTCGCAGTTTAGTTACACGAAAATTACTTGGTTAGGTTTAAGAAAAGATTGTGGTTTGGGTTTTCACACAGAATCTGATGGCTCGCAGAAATTGGTGTTACAGCGGCAAGCTGCCACACAACCACCGAGCAATTTGGGTACAGTGTCTTGCCCAATGACACTTTGACATGCAGATTAGCACTACTAGCACTAACAAAGTTATCTTACCTGTACACTTCCTCATAAATTATGATGTTGTTCTTTATTGGCATAGTGGAGTGACTGACTATCTTCTTGCTAAAGCCATCGATAGCCATTACATGGGTCACTCCGAACATAACAAGCTTTTCATTCTGATCGACATGTAGCTTGTGCCCCATGTATTGTGCATTGTAGGCTAAAATATAAGAATGACATTATTATAAAATCTCAATAATCCTTGATTTGTATGATAAGATTCACCTACACCTAAGTTACAGTGGGGTCCAAACATCTGAAGCCCTGTTTCAGCAAGCAGGCTTAACAGACACTGAGTTCTGGTTCCAGAATAGCTGATAGAATTAGTTCAATCAACTCGTTGAACCGGATGGAAGCAAGTGAGTGAGGATGAAAGGAGCTATCATCAATGCAGCTCCGATACTACGATTTACCATGGCAAGGGGTGAATAAAGAGTAGAGCCTCCAGTCTAATCCAGTGGCACTAGAAATATGAATGTGTGCCAATGTGGAGTGGAGGAAGGATCAATAAGTCAAAAATATAAAATATTATTCAGCGTATTCCACTCCAGCTCATTCACCAGACTTTAAGTTCCTTAATGAATGATAAAGTGCTGGAATTCTCCCATATTACATTAGATTTTTAAATATATTTATACAGCTATAACCTCAAGGGACAAAATGCCAGTGGCTGAAGATAAAAATATGGATCAAACATAAGACACAGTTTGGGCTGCTCGTGGCTTATGGTTGTAAAGTCACATTCCGACCCAGGAGGCTAATTCTTTTTTGAAGTGGAAAATGTGACTTCCATCAGGTTCAACATTCTGAATATTGAACTAATTCTATCAGCTGTTCTGAAACTGAGTTTCACCTCTCAGGCTCAGTCAACTCAGAGCTCAGGGTAAAGCTCAGAGTTTGTTAAGCCTGCTTCCTCAAACAGGGCCCTGATGTGTTCTATTGAAACGCAGAAAAAAAACAATGCTATGACCTTACCTGCTGTCTTGCAATGTGGTAGGGTTGATAAATACGTCTCAACACTTTGCCCACTCTGCCCTCAGAAGCTTTAACCCCTTTTGCAGATAGTCATCATTTTTCGGCCAAAAGACGATCCAGTCTGGGAGAAGGAGTGCAACTTAGTTTAAATGTTAATGATTATCCTAAACATTCTACTTAGTAATAAAGTGTTTATGACATTTAAAAAAAAAAATCAAAAAAACTTGCGAACACTTTGGCTTCAAGTGCAAGAGAACATCAGCTTTATCATGCAGTGTAAGCTATGAAAAAATGTATTAAGTTACTGCTAATGCAAAGTGAACATTTCCTGCTGCTACAGCTTCACATTAAAAGCATTTCACTGGCGAAACACAAGTTGACTTTTATTATGAAGTGGTCACAGGAGATTAGCGCTGACCGCTCTTATTCATCAAAAATGAGTCTACATAACAAGACAACTACCATAGTCTAATAATAATAATAATAATAATAATAATAATAATAATGAAGCGAAAACATTTTCAAAACTTCTCATTTTCACATAAAAGGTCTCTAACGTTGTTTTGCGCAATTGCTTTGGCAAAGATCTGTCAAACAAACTATAATCGAAAACCATGATATGGCTTAATCCCTTATCAAATCGCAAAAGACTCTGATTTAATACAACAATATCTGTCAAACAAACAGGCCTATAATAAGTATAAATAAGATATAAAATCAATATGTGATTTTTGGAGGTTAAAAAAGTAACTAAGTAACTTTTACTCAGTATATTTTAAATTAGCTACTTTTACTAGTTATTTTACTTGTACTTGAGTAAACAACAAAGTAACAGTAGGCCTACTTTTACTTAAGTAGATAATTTTTTTACTCTTTTCACCTCCGCTGATTTATTAAAATCTAAAAATTGCGTAGGCCTAGCCCTAGTCTGCATATCGGCCTAGCTGTGGTCAGCTTTTTATTTACTTTAAGAGTAGCATTAATTTGTATGTAAAAGCGGTAAACGGCGATTGATAAAAAAAAAAAAAAAAACTTACCTCAGCAATACCTTCAACGACTTCAACTTCAAGTTGTCCGTCAGGACAGAAGTCCCTGACAAGTCCCTGCTGAGCACACCACCTCCGCACACTCCTCTCAGAAAACCCCCGAAGTGTTCCAAACTGTGAACCCAACGCAGCTGATATATCCCCGCAAGACATCCCATTCTTTCTATTTTCTATTATAATACTAGCATATTCATCTAAAAACATTTTAACGTCCGTATCATTCTGTCTATGGTCTCATTGATGTCCAAATGATTTCCGGGTATGCAGCATACAAAAGCTTACTACTTACGATCGCTTCCGGGTCACGAAAAAAAATGAATGAGGAATAAGATTTATACACACAATTTAATTTCCGAGTTCCATCTACAAACACATCAAAGAAAATCGGATAACGAGATAGTTTTTCGTTTTCCGTTTTTTAATATCAAAACAAAAAATGAATAATGGGTTGATTTCCGTTTTTTGTTTTCCTATTTACTAATGGTAATTGGGAAACTGGCCGTTTTTCGATTTTGTTTTTGTCCTTTCAAAAACGAAAATCCGTTGGCCGCCAAGTACACGGACCCAGGAACTAGCAGTGCCAGGATTTTGATTGTAGGTGGGCCTCCAGAAAACTGGACGGGCCAATTAAAATAAGCCAAATGTAATCAGGTTCCCCCTTCATTCAGACAGCCAGACACAAATAACGTTAAGACACTAGGCTACTTGCCTTGCTGGTGTGACGGTGTGGCTACGGGAGGACTTGATGGGGAGAGGGCGGCCGAGCAGGATGGTAAATCGTCACTTGTAACTGCGTTACTTAAAATGTCCTCCTCCTGCTCCTTGGAGTGTTTCTTGCTGAATTTAGATGAAAACAAGCTGCTTTGCTTCGCTTTGCGTTCCATATTAGCTAATAGCTACACTCTGTGTCTGTCTCATTGAGCTTGCTTGAAAAGCTTGCGCACAAACGTCATTCATTTCATTGGATCACTTGCTGTGGACGACGCAGCCTGTGGGCAGGCGGGTAGAAGCCGCTGATTGGCTGAGAAGCTTTCACTCAAAGTTTTCCTCAGGCTGCTTATTGGATGAACTGCTAGATGGGTCAAAATGGGCGGGCCCGAACCTAAAATGACCAATGGTAGCGCCGCGGGTGGTGGCAGGGCGTTCTGAACTCTATGGGGGACTCACTTGATTCCTCTACCTGTTCCACTGTTAAAAATAGCGGCGCAACTTGGTGGCCGTTATCCTGGTAATTTCTCTGCGTGAGAAATACAAGGTGTGGCGTGTGAGCGTGTGAACGGGTTGAAATGCGTGTGTCTCAAACCCAATGCGTGAGACTTGAGAGCCCTGGACTTCAGTTCACCACCTCACCATCTGCATCGCCAATTCCCATTGTCTCCAAAATGTGCGTACGCATGGGTCAGAGTTTGCGTGGAGGACCGCACATTCTCCCGTCAGGTCTGTTTTTTATAAATCACAATCTTTGTGTGGGAAGTGTTGTACGCACATTTTAAGCCCCGTTTTGTGCGTACGCCACGTTTATAAATGAGAGCCCTGGTATTTTGGGGGACTTAAACTGTTACTTGTTGGCTCCAGTCTCTGATCCTTTGAAATGTTTTTGTGAATCTGCACATCTGAAGCAAACGATTGAGTCGCCGACAAGGCCAATCCTGAACATCCCGAAAAATCACTCTTCTTGACTTGTTTATAATTAACACTCCACATAAATATAAAGCTACCGCTGTATTTGCAAATGACATCAGCGTTAATTGCGTAATCGCCGCGGTGAAAGATACAAAACTTTAAAAATTACAACCACATATCATAAGCAAAATCATTTAAAAAAAAATTCTGTGAGCAAACTTTTTTACCTGATAACTATTTATGTGATTAGACAAATGTGTCTCTGATTCCTGTCCCTGAGACTGCTTTATCATATTTTAAATTAATCTTTTTAGATATTATAAATAGGATAGGCTCCTCTTAGAAAGTACAGGGTTAAAGGACGCGATTCACAGATAGATATATATCATTCACCAGTGGAATCTTGCATGGGCAATTGCTAGGAAATCCCCAAAAATCTTTGTTGGTAGTGAATATCACCACACAGTATCATTTAAGCATTTTTCTATTTGCTACCAGGCAAAATTGACGATGAGGCACTTTCACGCAATACAAGACAATGGAGAGTGGAGAAAAATGTATAATGTGTGTTTAATGTTTAATGACACATTTTGTAACTCTGTCCAGATCCTAATATTGCCAGAGGCGGAAATGCGATTCAGTCCTCTGTGCATGGGAATTGCATCCCTGAAAGGGCCATTGATGGAATTCATGCTAGCAACTGTGTAGAGGGATCCTGTAGCCACACAAACAATGATTTAAAACCATGGTGGAGACTGGACATCCTGAAGACATATCAGATCAACAATGTCACCATCACCAATAGAGGAGATTGTTGCCCCCAAAGAATCAATGGTGTTGAGATCCACATTGGAGATTCCATCAATGACAATGGCAACGGTAACCCCAGGTATAACAACACTGTCCTATATTCTAACATTTAACATAGTATGTGGAAATTACAGGAAATTACCTAATAGAAAGACAGTTTTCCCTGCGATGGCATGATCACATTTTAAATACAAGTGGTAATATGTATGTATAGTCTACGCCTGGTAACCCAGTTGTACTCATAGTTCTGTTTTATTTTATTTTTCATCAGATGTGCTGTTATCTCATATATGGCAGCTGGGACCTCCCAAACCTTTGTGTGTAATGGAATGGAAGGCCGTTATGTAAACATCATGAGTCCGGGAAGACAAGGGTACCTGGCACTGTGTGAGGTGGAAGTCACTGGGAAACTAAACTGATTCTAAAACCATTTTGTCAGTTCATGTCCGCTTATTTTTAACACTGGTATATGCAAGTTAGCCTATTCAATGTGTTCTGGCTTTGCAAACAGAGCACATTTTTAGTAAAACACTTGGTATTGTCATATGGTCGTCCGCCTAACCAGGCCCACATGCTTCTCTTCATAGTCATTAGATTAATAATATAACAAAACTAGAGGGAGGCAGGCCAGCACAGCCCGATCCGGCGGGGGAGAGTTTCAAGCCCGAACAGGCCACCTCTCCTTATGTCCTGTCTCTCTTAGTTACGCTGTTATAGTTCTAGACTGCCGGGGGACTTCTTTCCTTTGACACACTGAGCTGCTCTCTCCTCTCCCTTTCTATTACCATTTGTTTGCATCCAGTCCCAGAAATGTTTGTTATTAATCCTAGCTTCTGGGGAGTTTACTCCCCGGAGTCCTTATGTTTTTTCACCCAGCGTATTTCCTTGGAGAACGTTGGCACCAAGATCCTGGTTCCAGCCGTCGCCGTGGTCCTGCTGCACTCCCTGCTGAGCTCAGCGGTGCCCTGCAATGTCATGCTGCGTCCTGCTGAACCCTGCTGCTTCCTGCTACGCCCATCCATGCTCTGCTGGGCCACGCTACATCCTGTAATGCCCTGCAGCGCCCTGATATGACATGAACTACTACGACTACCATTTGAAGTCACTGTTCCATTAGTAACTTGCCTATTATTGCCACTGTTCATCATATCCCCAACCGGCCCGTCAGACACCGCCTACCAAGAGCCTGGGTCTGTCCGAGGTTTCTTCCCAAGAGGGAGTTTTTCCTCGCCACTGTCGCACTGCTTGCTCTTGAGGGAATTACTGTAATTGTTGGGGCTTCGTAAATTATTTTTATTTATTTAGTTTATTACAGAGACAGTGCATATTAATAAACATTTCTGTCAATATGCCAGAGTTAGCCAGAAGGCTAATTTTCATCTGTAGTCTCTCGTGTTATGATTTGATACTATAAATAAAATTGAATTGAATTGAAATTGAATTGAATATGGTCTAAAATCATCTAGCCAAAGTCTTACAGTTGAATTAGCCAGCTGGCTAACACTGGCACATTTACAGAAATGTTCATTAATGTATGTTGTCCTTTATAAAATAAAGAATAAGAGTATCATAAGGTCAGGACAATAGCATGGTGAAGCTTTATGTAGAACTAACACAGGTTATTGTTCAAATTTAGACAGCAATCAAAAGAGATGGCTTTAGAAGATCCAGCTCTGTTACAGTTTTTTACAATTGCTTAAGCACGATTTTCAAAACAGGGCCCCTGTTTTCAAAACACTACACACAATTAGCACAACCACACACCCAATTAGCAGAACACCTTTGCACCTTTGCAAAATGAAACACTCTTGCAAAAACTATACACTAATTTATAAAAAACATTTTGTTACCATATGAAGAAGAAGAAGACTGAGAGTGAGAGGGAGAATCCACAGAGGAGGAGAAGGAGGTAGAGGAAGAGGAAGAGGCCCAGCCAGAGGTAGAGGCACACTAGTGGACCATGTTGTGAACCACGGATTGATGCTGAGGGAGACTGGACTAAGAGTTCAGCCAAATCTTAGTAGATATACAGCGGCATCTGTCATAAGGACATTTCGACAAGGAAACAGGTCAAAGAAAATCTGTCTACAGTTACAGTAATCAGCTGCTCATTGTTTGCACCATATCAGCACTGTTGATACCCCTCCCTGTGACATGAGGATTGAGGGTCGAGAACGACAAGGAGGAAGGGGGCCCATATTCACGCGAGGGTTTACGATCTCTGGCCCCAGGCTCAGGTAGCCCTCATTGAGGCCCCAGGCTCAGGTACTCCTCATTCAGGCCCCAGGCTCAGGTAGCCCTCATTCAGGCCCCAGGCTCAGGTACCCCTCATTGAGGCCCCAGGCTCAGGTACCCCTCATTCAGGCCATGGAGGACACCTGTGACCAAATCTACGCTGCAGCTGTGCAACGATGGATTCGACATTCAAGACGGTTGTCTTGCCAATGTTGATGAAATTCTCTTGGCCGGATCCAGCTAGGTGAAGAGATAATGTCTAGTATTTTCTGTACTTTTTCAGATCTTTTTTTTTTTGTTTTGTCTGTTTTTTCTGTGATTGTAACCTGTACTGGATAGAATATTTTAGGTTTGTTGTTTGTGGAGGTAACAGTGTTATGCACACTACTGTCGTAGAATGAAAACTGGAACATGTTTTGTTGTTGATTCTCCATGTTGACTGATTTGGGTATATGGAGAGAAATAAATTATATTTTCCTCAGTCTGCAGCATTGGTCTAGTGTAGTGTTTGGTGAACTTATTGTAAATGTCTCTGTGTATTTCATTTACAGTACTCTAATCACTGAGAAGTAGAATTGCTAAAAGTGTTTTAGGTTAGCAACAGCAGTGTGTATATGGTTAAAACTTAATTAAGTCAAATGAAAGGTGTGTGTTTCATATGGTAACAAAATATGTTTTTTATAAATTAGTGTATAGTTTTTGCAAGAGTGTTTCATTTTGCAAAGGTGCAAAGGTGTTTTGCTAATTGGGTGTGTGGTTTTGCTAATTGTGTGTAGTGTTTTGAAAACAGGGGCCCTGTTTTGAAAATCGTGCTTGTTGGGGACCAAGAGTTGGTTAAACAGCGATTTGGCTCAACTTGAATTGACTGCGAGACAAAGGATCTTGGCCTACATGTAAATTCCAAAGCCAGTCTCACGAAACTCATACAAGCCAAATCTTCGCAACATGGAGATTCTCCATTTAACACGAGGACGGCAAGGCAGACTGGCGGTGAGACAAAGAACTGCTTCACACCTTTGACCAGGTTGCAGTTCTCCCATTGGCTGTCGGTCCTTGAATGCACCACCCGCCACTAGGAGGCGGAGGAAGGATAAAAGGTGTCGGCAGTGTGTTTTTCTTCGCTTTTCTTTTAGGAAGCACTCTAGCCCGGGCTAGCAAACTAGCATCATCTCGCTGGTCGAGTTTCGAGCTGGTACAAAGTATATCGGCCTGATATAAAAAAGGGGGATCCGAGGAAATACTCTGTTGAAGTATTCCTTCATCTGCAGCGGGCTTAATCAGCCTGGATTTAAGAAAAGGGACGGTGTTCTTTTTCTTGTTTGGTCGACCTGGAATCCGTTTTTTGTCCTTTGCTCCGGACGAAACGGATTGTTAAGCTCTGGCCAAGAGACTTAACTGACAGACAACGCATACAGTAAGGAGGCTATTACACAGTTCTGGGCAGAATATTAGAACTAGTGCGTTTTGTTTTGTTACTAATGAGCAAAAGGGTTCGCTACCACTTTCGCCATTAATGTGATCTGATTTAATCATGTACATGGTCCATATGTGGTTATTAATCTGTGCTGTGAATATATAACTGATCATTATATCGTTTGATTCATGTTGTGTTAAGTAGCTGGGTTAAAACCTTAATTGCTATCTGCTCACTCCTTTCATGGAGTTTAGTTACTGTCTGCGATAGAATTGCGAAAATCAGCTGTTAAGCCACTGAAGTGGGTATAGTGACGTTTTCCTCAGCAAAACCAAAGTCTCAGAGTCTGTCCTAACTACACGTTAGCCCAGACCTGAGCAGCTGAGGGGAACTGGGTCATTATCGATACTTAAGATCAGAGTGCCTCTTTTTCTTTCCTTCCTTTATTCTGTTCCTTTTACTAACACACACACACACACACACACACACACACGGACACAAGCTAGCATTAGCTCTCGAGCTAACGCTGCTAGTTTTAACCACGTGGAATATGCTTACGTTTGTATAGAGCTAACACACTAGCTACCATATCGGCTAAGCGTGTGTGTTGCTTAGCAACCCCTCGGCTTCTTCAGCCCTCTCCGCGCACCCAGCACCACTACCGCCCTCTTGAGGCTAAATAGTTTTGTGCAGCTCACAGGAGTAGCCATTTTGGTAGTTCTGGGTTAGAGCTATAGAACTACATCTTTCACTCACTCTCACCCACACACCCACACACACACACAGACACAAACGTGTCCATGCTGCTTTTGTTTTGCTTTGTTTTTGGTTGTGATATTATAAAAGGTATATAAGTATATTATTGAAGGATTATTGTTTAGCTACTGATAATTGTGAAGTTAATAAATCTTATTATGCTTAATTAGCAGTTGCTTGTGATTATTTGTGTACTGGTTGTAACAACTGCTGGTCGATCAGGTCCGTTGCTTGGATTCACCCCCTTACTTTATTTCCTTTTTAAAGGATTTACACAGAAATGAGACTGATCCACAGTTTGATTATTGGTCCCTGATTTGCAGGGTGGTGCCCCGTTTTTGATTGTTTGTCGATTTGATAAAGTTATTAATAACCATATTCATAACTTTATTAATATTGATAAAACATCCTTGATAATTTGCCAATGATCAAATCTGTACCCTAAGGGAATCCTACATGCTTAAGCAATTGTAAAAAACTGTAAACCTGATTGGTGTGTCTACAATTTAGCAGTCATGTGTTTGCGTACCTGGTGGCTGTGTTTAACCAATCGGTTCATGTGTGTTCATTTTAAAGCCTTTGCTTTGAAATTGCAAGGAAGTGACATCATGATAAATTTCTGTGTCAAATGTATACAAGTGTGTTTAGTGTTTTGAAATCACTGTGTGTAATGTTTTGCAAAAAGTGTGAAGCTGACAATGTGCTTACAGTTGTGCTAATCTAGCCTAGTGTTTTGCTCCTCGAGTCTAAGGTTTTGCTAATTGTGGGAAAGTTTTAATTTTAGTGTGTAAGCAATTGTAAAAAACTGTAACTGATCATACTATTCTGTGCCATGAAAGCGACAAGAGATGCATAATTTAAACAAAACTTTGGGGAAATGAAAGCAACGGGTAAGAAATTATAAGAAAAGATAAGATATACTTTATTGTCCCCGAAGGGAAATTTGTTTTGGACTCTGTCCATTCTGCAGCGATACAAAGACAACACATAATACAAAAAAGACAACACCAAATACAGAAAAAAACAACACAAAATACAGAAAAGACAACACAAATACAAGTATCTCTCAGCATATACTCTCAGGCAACACAAACATGCTTCCATATACATATAATATGCACATTAACTACTCCTTTCATTAGCACTTCCCATTAAACAACCCCGTCGACTGTATTCTCTGCAATAAGTGTGGCACAGCCCTTGCACAGTACGATATTGCACAGCTAACATATTGCCCAACCCCAATAGCCTACATATCGCACAAATTCCACAATATACTGACAATGTATATACATTAACAAATACGTGTCTTGTCTGCATCTGGCATTTTTTCTTGTTGTTTTTATCTACTGTATTTGCAAAATAAAAATTACTTTTACAAAAGCTAATCATCTGTGTCTTTTTTTTTTTCCTCCCACAAGACAGCACTCATTGGTCCTCATTTATCAACCTAATGTAGAAACTAGCGCAGATATGAGCGCAGAGATCATCTTACGACACGCTTCACGTGGGATTCATGAAGCGTTCGTATCACACCAATCAGAGTGTAAGAATGGTCGTACATTGATAAATGCAGCGGCTGGAAACGATCGTAATTTAAATATCACGCCCCAATATATTCTGTGTTTTGAGGCCTCGCCCCTACAATTTACGACATGGCGAGACGTAATCCGACTGAGAAGCGGCACTTTTCAGAGGTGGAGACTGAAATCCTGATATCTCTGGTTCAAAACTGTTATTAAAGGCTGTAGAAAGAATGCGGAATGGAAAGAGATCACTGATCAACAGTGTTGCCGTAGTAAATCGGACTCCAGCTTAAGTTTATTTAATTTATACACCCTTGACATATGTATGCTATATTCCTAATAGGAATATACATGCTTATATTGCAATTGTTTAGGCCTACATGTTGTACCTATATTTAAATAAACACACAGTACCGGAGTTTATGCAGTGTCTTTTATTTTAATCGTGTTTTTTTCATGAGTCAGAACGACGCAACAGCTGTGAGGGAGAGTGAGTGTCCTCCGCCCCCCATGCTGGACCACCACCTTGACCCTGTCTCCTGACAGCAGAGGGGCTGGAAAAACAAGCCAAAATAACTTGGTCAATGGCAGAAATAAGTCGCTCACTTGTGGCCATTAATGACACTTAAAAAGAATAACGAAAACCTGAAGAATAAATAAAAATGTTGTGCATCATCATGTTTCCTGTATTAAATATCATTGCCAAACATAACACTATAGGCTACCTTTTAAAAGTGAGGAATAATATCTTGTCTCCTTGGTATAGCCCCCAGTTGGGGCTGTGCTGGACACTGCTCTCTGGGCATCGGGTCATCTGGCTCCATCACTACATTTATGGCACTGTGTTTTACTGCGTGATGTTGTGCAGAACCCCACAGGCTAAAACAATGTTGCAGACTTTTTCTGCGGTTTATAGTAGGGTCCCCCCCGCTGATGCATGATTAAGGGCCATCTGCCCTTAATCAATCCAATGGGGCGCTCCACTGTGGCCCGTGCGCATATATGTGCACTATTGTACCGGTGCAGAGGTCTTCTAAAAGAGCCAGATCTGCCATTGTTGATAAGTGATCAACTGATGACTTCTCCTTCTCCGGTTAAACTGATTACATGCTGCACCGCAAGTCCACACTGACTCCAAAACTCACGTAAACGAGTTCAGACCAGATGTGAGATTTTATCGCAGCCTACGCTCACGTTCAAATTGATAAATGCTGAGCTTTGCGTAGGAATCGGCATAGGAAACGCCTGTCCTACGCCTGTTTTAGGTTGTACAAACGTTTCATAAATGAGTTTGTCCAGATTTGATTGGCTCTCTTTTCATGTCAAGTCAACTTCATTGGTAATTCTGCAGCATGTGCCAGACATACAGAGCAATTGAAAATATTTTTCTCTCTGACCCACAGTGCAATAAGGACACATATAACAAGTATAAAACATAAGAAATGTATTCAAATAAAGCTGTGACCACAAGGGCCGATGTACTTGTATGCACCTTTGTGTGAGGTGTAAACAAAGTCCAGCGTGTTATTTTCTCTTGTAGGAAAGTTTACATGTTGATGTAAATGGGGGAGAACAGTCTTGAGATGTGCGTTGTTAAAAAACCCGGCGATAATGAATAATAATCATTATCATATAATAATAATCTGTCTGGTTGGGCTGTCTGTAGCTCACTGATGGTAATAAATCAAGTGAGAAGTAGGCTCATTTTCTCATAGACTTCTATAGAAACCAAACCCTTTTTTGGAACCGCATGTGTCGCCCCCTGCTGAAATTCAGATACAATACAGGTTTAAGGCACTTTCTCATTTGCATCCCTTCACCGATCCGGATGCTGTGTCCATTCATTATATAAAGTCTATAGAGAGGCGAAGTCCCTCCACTTCCGGTGGACCTCATGGGACCTTAATTCTGAAAAAATATACATGGTAGTGAACGGCGAGAGATAATTATTTTTTGATCCCAATTAAATTGAGCCATGGATTACAAATATGATGTACTTCAGTTGAAAAGATTTTTTTTTTTCTGAAGAAAGTCTCAGTGTGTTGTAGGTTTGTCGTATGACCACTTAGTTTTGTTGTTCAGTGAACTACATTTCTTGTCTCGCACAATTTATGTGAACTAGCTTGATGCTTGGATGCCTCGCTAGCTGGCTTAGCTCCGTGTAGTCTTTATAATTAAGCATTTTCACAGTCTTATTATTTCTTCCTAATTACAGTTTTTTCCAACTGCTTACACACAAAATCTTTTCATGTCACACGATTTTTGGAAACCTCTCACTCAAAGTGCAAAACTACCCAGCAAATCTCCAAAACCATAAGCTATTTCTCAGCCTTTCACTCAGCTTTCAATTGCATAAAACACTTTTTTCAAAACATTACACACAGTTCTCTATCTAAGACACAAAAATCTAGCAGGAAGTGACTTGCTATCCATTTCTAAACACAACCAATCAAAATGCTACAATTATTTACCAGGGCACACACACATTCCTCACATTTGCAAACACATTATGTCATAACTGAACACTAACCAATCATTGCTTTAGTATAGGCCTATACAAAGGTCAAAGGTCAGATTACCTGTTTTGAACAATGGACGCCAACAATAGACAGAGAGTAAGAGGAGTAGGAGGGAGAGACAGGGGATAACAACGAGGAAGAGAAGGAGGGAAGAAGAGGAAGGAGAGCCATCTCTGATGAGATCAGGGAGAGAAGCCCATCTTGAGTAACTTTATAGTGGCGTCCATACTGCATGAAACTATCTAATGACTATTTCAGCATTACTAATCAATCAGACTTTGTTCTGCACAAAGTGCATACCAGTCTGTCCCCCCCCACACACACATCCCTGCCCCGACACACAAGCACGGACAAACACTCACAACACACACACACACGCACACACATATTCTTTATTATAAAAATGATATCTTTGGTTTACATATGTTTATACTTTTGTTTTCTTGTTTCATGCTACTGTATACAACTCTGTGCTACTCTTACTAACGTGATGTTTTGCCCAATAAATATTTTCTGTTTTACTGTAACATTACATTGTTTTTTACAGGTGCACTTTTCAACCACTCTCAGCAGATTTACTTTCACTCTAGAATATTGTAAATGTAGATATAAACCTATGAAAGACAAAAGAGCCTTAGATTTAGAACAACAGTGTGTACATGGTATATCCAAAAATTTACTATTATGAAAAAAGTGTTTGCCATTTGATGCAAATGCTTCATTTTGAGATGTGTTTATGGTATTTTGAATGCAGCGTTTCATTTTGAAGGAGATGTGAGGCATTTAGCATTTTGTGTGTGCAGTTTTAGGAATTGTGTGTAGAGTTTTGAAAAAAGGAGACATCGTTTTGAAAACGTGTGTAAGCAGTTGGAAAAAACTGTAAGCTCCCATGGTGATCCACCAGAAGGGGAGGGACCTCCCTTCTCTTTGGTCCACCATGATGGATTTTTGGTTTATTTGCATAATATGAAAAACAGTAACATGAATAGAACTTTGTCAATTTTGATTCTGTCAACACCAAATAAAATACGCAGTCTTGCGGGACTGGGATACACATTTCCGCTACAAATGAGCAAGATTGGTCAAATCCATAGCCCCTATCAATTAAATAATTTCTACAAGGGTGGAGCTTAGCAGTAAATTGGCCATAACTCACTAATTTGACTAGTCATCATAAGAATTCTAACATATCTCCAACTGACATAAGGAATGGGCCTTTACAACGATTTTGAAGTCAGCCAATAGGAGGCACCAAAAATACCGCAAATACGTACTGCAAAACTTGGTGGACAGAATTACAACAAAATTGGTACATATGGTCTTGGGGTGAATATTAAGTTAGATCTGAAGTGTTGAATTGATTGATGCATGTGGGCGTGGCCTATTTAGCATTATATGCAAAATTATGCCTTTTCTGAAGTTACTGCAGGCCGGAAGGAGCTAGAGACATGATGGTAATGTGCTAATACTTCCCATAAAATTATTCCATTTGGACTGATGGTGGCGCTCTAACTTAGGCCAGTATTTTGAAAGGCCACGTTCCTTACACAGTGAGTCCAATTGACTTGATATTTCTCAAACATGTCTAGCTCAATGTTCTACAACTTCTGCCACAATGATTTTTTGCATAATGTGATGAACAGTAAAATGAATAGAACTTTGTGGATTGTGATTCTATGAACACAAAATACAAATTGGTATAGAGCCATACACATTTCAATCAGGAGAGACTTGTTTGCAGATATGCAAAAGGTTTAATGTACAACAGCATGTAATGTACAATGTTTTGGAGATTGAACTCCATCGTTATTAATACATTTAAATATTAATAAATTTAATGTAGGGGTAGGGAACCAAGATGTAACCCCCCGATGGAATCCAGACACCGGTGGTGGCGCAGAAAGCCGGAACTAGACCGAGAAGGCAGCCGGAGAAACCCTCAGGACGGGGGGCGGAAGGGGAGGAGGAGGGACGACGACTTCCTGAAATGATAGCTGATAACACAGGGAGAGAAGCAGCTTTTAAAACAGTGACGTAACGCTTTGATTGGCCAATGGGATCCTTGCCCGATCCTGATTGGATTATCAGAAGGTAGATGCCTCCAGCGCTGATTCGCTTAGGAGGGACTGATAGCCTACTTGTTAGGTCTTCCTTTTAGAATTTGCGCTGAGCTACATTTCTGTTATAAATGAGCAAGATTGGTCATAAAAAAATGTCCGCATAAATCAGAGAACTTGATAAAGAGTGGGGCTTAGCAGAGAACTTCCCATAACTCATATTATTCCACAGCAATCCTGCCTTAAAAAGATGGAGACATTTGACAGCAAAACCTGAACGTACAGTACACTCACAGTCTTGTTAAAACCAATGAAGGAGGGACTTATAACGGGACTTATTGAAATGCTGCACCTGTAGTGATAAAACAGGTGTCACCTTGGTTTCACCAATTTTTCTATACAGGATTAAACCATCGGAAGTCGTTTTGTGAAGCTTTGTGAATCTAGAAATCGGTCAACTTGCTGCTTTGACATTTGTGATTGGGCATCTGTTTAATGCTGCTTGTTTTGGCAGTTGTGACATTTAGTCAAGATTCATCATCTCCTCATCGTTTACCAGAGAGTCTTTATAAGTACTTGTCCATGTTTTGCTGCAGTGCATATATTTTTTACATTTAGCCAATCTCATTCCCGGCCCCCCTCTTTGTGTCAAACATAAGTCAACCCCGGAAGGGCGTAGGGAGGAAAAGAGTCAATGGGGCTTGGGAACTGAAGTGCTGCGGCCAGTTAAGGACGGGTTCCAGGGCTGCGAATAGCAGCGAAGGTGGCACCCCTCTGGTGGCCGAGCAGAACAGTGAAAACCCTCTGGAGACCAGTGATGACACCGACGGTGAAGCCCCCCAAGGAGGCCGAACAGGACGGTGAAGGATGAGTCACTTGGGAGGGCGGACAGGACCGTGAAGACTAACAGGAGGTGGAGCAGGATGGCAAAGGCGGAGATCGTCTGGAGGCCGAGCAGGTAGCCGAAGGCAGAGCCCCTCAGGCAGCCGAGGAGGACGTTTAGGACTCTTAGGAGGCTGTCTGCGAAGGCGAAACCCCTCTGCAGGCTGTTGGCCAGGGGCGAAACTTCCTCTGGCGGCCAAACAGGACGTTGAAGACCCTCAGGCGTCCAACGACAGAAGACAGGACCCCCCTGGCAGCCGGCAGCGACAGCGAAATCCCTCCCTTTAGTGTTGAGCAGGTCAGGGAAGGCAGAGCCCCTCTGGAGGCCGAGCAGGTGAAGGGGCAGCTGGGAAGGAGACAGGCGACGTGTCAGCTGGGCCAGACGACTGACAGGCTTGGAGACTAGAAGGCCAAACTCTCTGTCAGTAGCATGCCAGCGAACCTCCATAAGGTGCCTGGCAAAAATGGGGTTCTTTTCATGCAAACCACAAAAAAATCCCAACATCAGCTCACCATCAGTGTCCCTAGGGTGAAAGAATGGTTTAAACCTTAACACTGCTGGGTCCATTCTTGGTTAGATTGTTCTGTCACGATCTGTCACAATCTGTTAGAGAGGTACTGTAAGTAGCGAGGCTTGGACCCCAATGCAGTTCAGTTTAGAGTTGAGAATTTATTAACAAAAAACTACAACAAAACAAAAACAAAAGGCGGGGAAAACACCATACACGAAGTAAAACAAGACATGACAAGACAGAAAAAAACAAGACTACCAAAATAAAACAGGAAACAGAAACATACAACAATGACAAAATGTTTAGTTTTATGTATGAAATGTTTAGTTCAGTGTTTCTCAACGGGGGCGGTACCGCCCCCCAGGGGGCGTTCAGAAGATGATGGGGGGCGTTGGAAGCAATATTTTGAAAAGGGGGGCGTTGAGGTGCCCTTGGGGGGCGTTTGTTTGAAAGCTAGTTTAAACCAAAGATTCACAATAACAATACAGGTTTCCACTTAAACTACTAAAGAATAAGTAGTCTGCAACATTAAAAGCTGCCAGTTTACAGTACTGCGACTGGACCAGACCGGTATCCTAACTTCTCTGTGCTTCTGTCAGCTTTGTTTAGCGCAGCTCCGTGCTGCCTTCATGGAAACGGGACGTCAGAGCATCATCTTAAATGAGCTCTGTAGCTACTACGTGATGCTGCGTTCAGATAAAAAAAAAAGCAATCGCCGCGACGTCCTGTTGTGTTCTTTAACCCCCCCCAATGTAGCACAAGTAGACTTTATATTTAACCGTAACACTTTTTCGTCAGATGGTTTATTAAACACAATGTTTCCTACTGTACCTGAATGCAGCTTCATTTCACGGAGAAAGAGAAAGAAAAGAGACGTGCGAGAGATATCGACTGTGCTTTGTTGTTTGGCAAACAGTCAGCTGTTCCATAAACTCCCGGCCAGTTCAGGGCTTGTGTTTGGTGTTTTAAAACTTTCTTAAGGAAGCCATAGAGGCAGTGATGTCACTGTTTACTGTACGGGACTCTCACAACTCCACAAAACACAGCGCGAAGTGGGGTTGCGTTTTCTCCAAACGTTTTTTTCTGCTATTTACTCGCAAGACAGGCGATAGCAAACATAGCTAGACTCTTCTAAGCATTAAAAAAGGACTCTCACTAACTTTCAAAGGTTGTAAACTTATTTCCATTCGGCAGTAGGTGTCGTTCTTCAAGTCGTTTGTCATCACCAAAATACGCGTGTGTGTGTGTGTGTGTGTGTGTGTGTGTGTGTGTGTGTGTGTCTTCTGCTTTTACCCCTTGATAAGTGCCAGCTTGTTTTCCGTTGGCACAATTCAATTTTAGATTTGAATGAAAAATAGATTTGAATGTTAAATTGCTAGCTGTTTCTGATTGGCTACTGTTAATGTTTGTAATAATAATAATAATACATTTTATTTAAAGCTCATTTCATGACACCCAAGGTCACTTCAAAAACAAAAAAGGGCATTCAAATTAGTCATCTTCTAAAGGTGCTGAGGTTCACACCATGCAGCAGGCCTTTTGATAATACCTATTCATAGTTTGAATGTTATATATCCAGTCGTTCTGATTGGCTGCTGTTATTTAATTTGAATGTCAAATGGTTGCATTTTTTTTTAAAAAACCTGTAAATATATAATTTCTATTCACATGGCGTTTTTGATACCTGGGAAACTAATATATGTGTTGTTTGTCATTCAATGATTTGATTTTTTGATTATTTTTGATAACAATAGTAACAACAATAATGGGCCTATATTGGGGCGTAATCATTAATATTCGGGGGATTTAGCCTACATAATATTTGATGGGGGGCGTTACGGACCTGGATAATGGATAGGGGGGCGCTGGCACAAAAAAGGTTGAGAACCACTGGTTTAGTTTAAGTAGAGTATGTTGTGTGTGTGGACATTGGACTGGAAGCTTTAGATGAAATGTCTTTTGTGTTGTCATGTAACAGTGTGTGATGGGCCACATAGTGGCATGACACATAAAATATCATTCATACAGTAACTCCATGTATTGTGTAGAAGAAACAACAGGTCATGTTCTGTTACTTTCTGTGTGAAGAGTCTGATGCTGTTGGAGCTCACCTGATGGATGGAGGAGCAGGAATGGAGCCTGACCTGTCGGCTCCTCCTCCTTCCCTGGAGGAGCTGACGATCTGGTCCTGTCAGTCCACACAGAGCCCCGAGGAACAGACATCCAGTCGGACCACAAATGCCTCACAGCTCACAGCTCGGCCCTCAGGCGAGACGATTAGGAAACAGCTCACGAAAGGAGAGGTATGTTGAGATGTTATCACAGCTGAGGGGTGTTGTTCAGCCCGATGCACAACTGTTATTTTCACTGTCAATTAATCTGTGGATTATTTCCTGGATGAATGGATTTGTTGTTTGTTCTCTAAAATGTCAGAAAATTTCGAAAGATGTGGATCAGTGTTTCCCAAAAGCCCAAAATGATGTCCTCAAATGTGTTGTTTTGTCCACAACTCAAAGATAGTTTACTGTCCCAGAAGAGAGAAGAAACTAGAACATATTCACATTTAACACTGCATGAAAACTGGGATTTTCGTCAGTATTCGGCACTGTAGATTGTCGTGGACCTTCAGGTTTACGACTGCACACGGCAATTTACAGGCAACACCGAAAACTGCCGGAAATTGTCAGAAATTGACGTGGGCCTTGCTTGGCAGTTGTCCCCCCATGACCCCCCCTCCCTCTAATTCTAGGTGAGGCTTTCACATGTAAATGAAAATGCTGTGAGCTATACAAATGCAAATCAGGGTAGCAGCAGGGGGAGTTTTACCCCAGGTGACATTTTTCTAAAAGGTATTAACTTAATTTTAAGAAAATCTCTTAAAATAGATCAGACTCAGTATAGCCTAATTGTAGACTCTTCAATTTTAGCTTGAATTGATTTATTTAATGAAAGTATGCTAGATTAATTACTTTGTATTTCATTAGCAATGACCAATGTTATGTAAAAAAGATACCCACAATAATTTATTTCAACAATTAGTTTTACAGGCTTTGCCACAAAGGTAAAATGTACATTCCATGATTCATTCACAGTCTCCTCAAGCTCAACCACTGTACATAGTGACATGACTACAGTCTTTGGTCTTGCTCATCCAACATTGTCTGGTGGAATGGAGACAGAGGCTCCACTGTACAGTTTTCTAAGAGAAGTCTTTCTGCTGACACCAAAACACTGGGCTTCACATAAAGCATATCAGCTTTCTCGTTGCATGACAAGGTCCCAACCATTTGTCTTCTTAAAATACTGGCAAATTCAGCACCATGTTCACATGTCCATGGCATATGAAGCTGTTGGCTCTGGTGAAATGGCCTCATAATCCAGACTTCAATTGTCCTATGGTTATTAAACTTTCCCAGTAATCCATTATGACTCACTGTAATTCACCTCCACACCAGTGTGTGCGCTGTTCGCTCCCTGCTGGTTAATCTGCTCCACGGTCTCTCTCTATCACTCTGCCCCGCCCCCTACCCCCGCCCTCACTGCTTCCATTTGAAAAAAAGCGGCGGGAGATGAGTCCGAGAGTTAGGAGTTAGAGCAAAAGCTTCCGAAATATGGGAATATTTAATATTTCAGGCCAACTGGTAAAAGAGTTGTCTGTACACTCTGTCAAACTTCACTTGGAGACATACAGGAGTTGTTTGAGACGTTTGGAGCGGTTTTTTCTCTCCTCCATATCACCTCCGGGGCTCCAGAGATGCGCTCACAGAAAAGAAGTCAACGTAAGTATATGATTATTAATGAAACGGCGAGCTAGTCTGTACTGTTTATTAACTCTTGATCGTACAATGACTGTCTTTGGATGTTATACAGGCTACTTAGACTTGGCAGTAATGTTTTAAACCCCACCAAGTTTAAACGCGGGCAGCCTGGCTGCTTTCAGCGCCATTCATTACAGAGCTGAGCGGGTGATGTTGTTTTATAAAAGTATTTTTTTTAATCTCGTAATTTTCAGAAAGCAGTCGCCGTCTTCACAACTCTGAGACAAACTGTAGCAGGCGCTACGAACCGGAGCAAGGGTAAGATTTAAAGAATATGCTTTCATTGAATGAACTTCATTAATTCTTCTGTATAAGGACATAGATACGTTAATAGATACCGATCTTAACCATAGTTTTTTTTTTTTTCCCAGACTAACCTCGCCTCATAACGAGGATGTGACCTATATTTGCTCGGAGCTGTCTGCAAGTCCAGATTTACATGACGCTGATAATGACGCCACTGTGTGTAAGTAATTTTTACTTTTTCATCTTTCCTTGTTTAATTTTACAGTGACTTATGTTTTTTATTCACACCACTCTCATTTAATTGTCTTCCAGCTGCCTGTAAGACATATTACGAGACAGCACGCAGGAGCTTCAGCTAGAAACAACCAGATGTGGCATCGCAGGCAGAAGCTGTGAAGAGTTCAGCTCGGAGTCGGTCGAGAAGAAAAGAGGGTAAGATTAGATCCATTTTTGGTCAATGGTAATATTTTTCAGGTGTCTTCATAGATGTGTTGTGCCCGTAAGCAGTATATCGCGCAGTACTGATTGTCTTTATTGATTGATTTTACAGCTGCTGGAAGCGAGACAGAGTGTGCTGGCTGCGGGTGAGGTGGGCATTTAAGGTGCCACATAGACATGATCCGAAATACAGGACAACGCATCACAGACGTCTGCACTATGGACCGAATTCAGACCGAATTCTGCCGGTTACCTACAGCTCCGAGCCGGACGCGGGTTAGGGGTGGACGGTGCTGCTCCTCGTGAGCGTGGGATATTTGTTGTGTGTGCTGTTGTGTCTCCGATGCTTTGTACACAGTTTTTTTCTGATTGCGTTTGTGTTTTGTGTCAATAAAGCTTTATCTTTGAATAAATAGCACGTTCCTGGCAAATCATTTTAATTAGGATAACCATGAAATTAATATACAACATAGCATATATGAAATATATATATATATATATATATATATATATAAATAAATATATATAAAAATGTATTATTATAATAATGGCCCAGGTTGACCAATAGCCTAACCCGTGACAAACCTGTCAACCAATCACGAGAGATTTTTCTTGTTTAAAAGTAGTGGTTTCATCCAATAGTGAGTGAGGAAATTCCAGCCAGGCCAGACGTTCTCTGGCCAGGCGCCTATTCATATTCTAATTAGATCCATTAACACCTCCGCGGGGGCTCTCCACATACGTCATGGTTCGTTTCCGACAATTTGTGGCACAGACGTTCGCAGCCTGTAAATTGTCAATAACTGCCGAAAATTAGGGGGATTTTCGGGCGTTTACGGGGACGGAAATCCCACTTTTCATGCAGTGTAACAAGCTGACATCACACAAGTTTTACTGTTTTTTCATGAAAAAATGACTTAAACTGATTAATAGATTATCAAAATAGTTGGAGATTAATTTAATAGTTAATTTAACTAATCGATTCATCTCTGCAGCTCTGGTTTTTAGTCCCCTAGAATCAAAGGAAGTTCTGAGTGCCAGCCTTCCTTTTTTATTGCCGAAGAGACTTATTTCAGTCTTTGTTTAAACTTTTTTTTTGCATCCATCTGTGACATGATACTATAGCATTTTGTGAGAAAAGTTGTGTTGAATCTCCCGCTAATGCAACAGAGAAACTGGATAAAGCCGATTTTGTATAATTAAACATAAAAGTTGAGAAAACTTTAAGATTTCATGTCATTTGTTAGTTTTAATATTTCCCCTGTTCACCTGTAGTGTCCCTTTAACATGGGCTGCAATGGGAAACAGTGGAATCAACGATTTCAGTATTTTTTCAATACTTTCAATCACTTCAGAATGTAGGTGAAGTGAGTGTGGACACTTTATCTGATTACGATGGATTCAGCCTGAAGAGAAAGAATGAAGATGTGAATGTAGATTACATTTTTGCAATGTTTCTGAGCTGTAGTGAACACATGACAGAACCAGTTTTGGGATGTGCGACTGTTTAAACAGACCTGAATTCTTGCACAGGCAGAACATGCGCAGAGGAGAAAGAAGTATTCAGATTACTGCAGTAAAGTTACTAATACCAAACTGTCAAAATACTCTAGTAAAAAACTATTAAAAAGGTCTGTAGAGTTGTTTGGGCATAACGTTATAAATATAGATATATGGGTTTGCTAATAACTTAGGTTAGCTAGCTGATACCACCACTAGCTTACTACTTAGTTTAGCATGTATAGGCCTAATTGTTTCTCCGCTGACCTCCCCGACGGTCCCGCTCCTGAACGCAGTGCTTCAATGTAACGAGTGTTGTAAAGCTGTTGGTTATTCAGTTGCAGACAGTGCAAGTAATAAGGTGTGTGTGTGTGTGTGTGTGTGTGTGTGTGTGTGTGTGTGTGTGTGTGTGTGTGTGTGTGTGTGTGTGTGTAATAAATGCACGTTCGCTGGTGTGTGTGTGTATAAGTCGGTTATATGCAGGAGGATTCTGACATGAAAATGTATCTGGGCAATCAGAGAATTTCTAATAAGGGGAGAACTTCCACTCTCGGGATACTTCCAGCTTCTGAACAGTTCCACTCTGGTTCCATTAGGGGGCGCTCACAAGTAAGTGCAGAATGAATGGTGGTCTATGGAGCTATTTAACCTTAAACATAAATAAGCCTTTAACAGTATCAGAAACATTAAAACACCAAGTTGTTGTTTAGTGTTATTTCTTGTATTTAAAGACCTATCAATTCGGAATTGAGATTTCCATTGTGTTGTGAATTTTGATTGTGCAGCGGACTTTGTTTATATCTGAATTGTAGATCTTAAATGATAAGAAAAATTACTGGCAGTAATATTGAGGTTGATATATGTTATAGGGCTAGGCGGTGGGAATGTGGAGATGTCAGGTAAGGTAATACAAGATGAGCTAGCAACGGAGTTGGAGGGGTATGATGATTTGCTTATGTCTACGTTAGTAAATATGGTTACGGGATTGTGCAGCTTCTTATATTCTTCCTGCATATCTATCTAATGCAATAGTTGTTCTAACCTACCATATTTCTTATATCACAGGGTGTCCGCAGATCCTAAACATGTCTGAAATTCCATTTTATAAATAATAAGCAGTATAAGGGATAGTTCACATTTTAATTCATAAGGTCTAAATTATAACCCAAACTTTTAATTTACTTTTTTGTCAACATTACTAGTTACAGGTTCTACTGCATCAGATAGCATGTCTGATTTAAAAAATCTAAGTTTACAGCTCAAGCCAATCCGGCTTATAAGTCTTTTAAATATGAAATGTAATTTTTCATACCTCTGTATTATGGCTGGTTATATTTATGTTCCTTTTCTTCTTTTTCTATCCTATTCTATATTAAACTTTTCTAAATGTACATAAATGTTGCATTAAATAGGTGAAAAGTTGTCTTTTACCACTGAATTTGAAACCTCAAATTTATGGATGAATGTCTGAAGTCTATTTTTTTGTTTGTGTGTCTGTGCAGAGTAAACAGCTGTGAAGATGGGGACTTCTGTGATCCTTAAGATCCACTTGACTGAAGGCAGCTCTCAGAGGTTGACTCTCCCCCATGGACTCCCTGCATCTGTTGATGAACTTATGGAGATTAGCCTCTTTCCTACCAAGTAGTTACAGCAACGTAGTTATAGGAACAGTCCACTTCTAAACAGTTCTACTAACTACTCTCCCCAAAAAACAGTTTTCCATTTGCAGTCGCACTGGCTAAGTGGCCATAGGAACTGGTAGGAGGGGTAAGGTAGTTCAGACAAAGTTGTCTGAATGCCAGTGTAGAACTTTTGTGATGATAACACAAAATAATCATAATAATGTCAACAGGTGTGATTAGATGACTGTGTGAACACAAAATACCTTTTGTTATTATAGCACTCTGCCACAGCCATTTAACCTACTGCTGCTCTTTTTAATCAAGCTGATAGGCCTACCTTCATATGTACAAATAACTGTAGTAACCCACTTTTCTATTAAATATTTCATTTACTGTATATCAAAGTAAAACACAACACAGCAAACTTTAGAGTGCTAAAATAAACTTAAGACCTGTTTACAAAAGTAGAAGGCATGCTAAACAGTGAAGTTAATACAATATTAAAAATATGCGGAAAAGGGAAAGACCCTGCCCTGAAGTAGGAGCTGAAAGAGTTACAGGAACTGCAGTCAGAGGAACTTAATAATCCCCAAATTGGTCCAGTCGGAACACAAGAAAAAAAGGGTTCTAGGAACGTTATGTTCTAAGAACTGCAAAAATCCCTCTGGTCGGAAAGGGACTAATATGTGACGAAACAGTGTGGCTCTTAAGGCAATTTTAGACTTCAGTTTATAGATTCCTTGTTTGGAGTGCCTTAACCTTACTTCAATGTCAGAAGTACAAGACAGAGGTACTTTAAAAGTAATTGATACGTCAAGGCCCACCACTGTCCAGCATGGTGATGAGAGGTCTACTGTTCTCAATCCAGCCTTAAATCCCCAAGCATTCAGTCCTTCCTGTGACTCTTCGTCCCTTTCAGGTGGATCTGTAGATACAGATCTACTGTCATTGAATGAGTCTACAAGGTCACAGTCCACTTGGCTTCTCCTACGATTCTGAAATAAAACTTCAGCAGGCAAGTTTAGCTTGTATTGAAAATGGCACTGTACTTATTCCAGATCCTAAGTTGAAGTCGACCATTCTTTGTGGTCAGTTTGGTGCAGGAAATTGTGCAGTATAAAGTCTATGTCACTAATAAGGAGATTGAACAGGTAGCCCAGAGTGTCACTAAGACACATCCATGTTTAACTGAGAAAGGGGTCCTCTTCTGGATGTGGTGGATGGAAGATCAGTTTAAAATATAAACTATGCAACTACCACACACAACTGAGAAAACTAGGCTGCCCAGAAGTGACAGTGAACTCTTTAAAAAACAAGCCTGCAGGGAAGCACAGTGCAGCCTTTGGTGTCAAAAAGGGCAAAGAGAGCAGAGGGGAATTTTTGCCCAACAAATCCATCAGCAGAAACTGAGAGTAAGCCCTGACTGCAGCACGCAGATCAAGGAGTGGCTCAACGTGGGTGGAGCTAAACATTTGACTCCGCACACTTGCCCAATAGCAACCGTAAGAGGAAGAATGTGTGTCTGAGGGAAAAACACAGGACTTTCACCCCAGAGACCGGAGATCGTTTCCGGCGTATGACGTTTACTTCCATCGTTGTTGTTTTCCTTAACCCAACAGTTGTTGTCTCCCCTCCCCCAGAGACCAGGGCTACTTTCCTGTGAGTCACGTTTGCTTTCCCTGTTCTTCTTTTCCTTAACCCAAAGCATGAGGGTCGTGGAGCATGTTAACCCAGGCTTAGAGCAACTTACTGGGGCTTGCAGGTGAGGCTGAGGGCCCTGGAGGTCATCGCCCAGCCATAGAGGCCCTAACTGGGGCTTGCGAGGGAGCTAGAGTATTTCACCTGTTAAGTATTTCACAATCTGCTCAGTTACTGGGATGTTCACGCAAAAACATTTCTAGGGTTTACATAGAATGTTCTGAAAAAGAAAAATATCCATTATGCTGAAGTCCTGGGGCGGCGGAAATGCTTTGTTGATGCTAGAGGTCAGAGGAGAATGGGCCAACTGATTCCAGCTGACAGAAGATCAACTTTGACTCAAATAACCACTCGTTACAACCAAGGTATGCAGCAAAGCATTTGTTACATTACATTACATGTCATTTAGCTGACGCTTTTATCCAAAGCAACTTACAATTAAGTGCTTTCAACCAGTTGTAAGTGCAAGTACGTTAGCTTCAAATAAGCAAAGCTACAAAGAGCCATATGGAAGAGATGTGTTTTTAGCCTTCTGTGGAAGATGCATAGGCTTTCGGTCATCCTGATGTCAATAGGGAACTCATTCCACCATTTAGGACCAGGACAGCAAACAGTCAGGATTTTGTTGAGTGATTAGTTCTCCCTCGCTGGGGGCAGCAAGCAGGTTGGCTGATGCAGAGCGGAGTGGGCGGGTTGGGGTATGGGGTTTGCCCATATCCTGGATGTATGCTGGGGCTGATCCGTTCGTGGCCCTGTATGCAAGTATTAGTGTCTCGTAGCGGATGCGGTCAGCAATTGGTAACCAGTGAAGAGAGTGGAGGAGCGGTGTAGTGTGAGAGAACTTGGGGAGGTTGAAGACAAGTCGAGCTGCTGCGTTCTGAATGAGCTGTAATAGACTGGAGAAGGTGAGAAGGAAAAGGAAGGGATTTGTGAAGCCACAACATGAACAACCTTGAGGCGGATGGGCTACAGCAGCAGAAGACCCCACAGGGTACCACTCATCTCCACTAAAAATAGGAACAAACAATTTTTTGGTCAAAATCAGGTCCCAACACCACTGTATAGCCTACTATCTATTGACTTAGTGTAGGCTACGTCTACATCAGAGGAAGACATAGGCGCCGATACCGTGGGTGCTCCAGAGTTCGAGCACCCACGGAAAATACCAAGCACCCACTGAGCATCCACGTGTGCAGACTGCCAGTAGGCTACATTTATTTAAAATTAAACATTGCAAATGGTGCTAAGTGGAGCGTCTGTCATAATGTGATTGGTTATGTTGCTGTCAGCCCCCTTCTACATATCCTATCCACCAATCACAGCGTCTCTTGGATGAAAACGCCTCCATTCCCCCCCACAGTGCGTTGTGGCATCACAAGGGGACGTGTGGTAGAGGGACGCTATTTTCCTCTACAGGAGTGGCTACCCAGTGACAAAATGGCCGCCACCCACACTACAAGTCCCAGAATGCACTGCACAGGGAGGTGCAAATGCCTCAACCTGTTGATTACTGCAGGTGCTCATGCACTAGAAGAAGACAAAGAGAGCAGAGGCAGAGAGAAGAAAAGCAGAGGTCATGGGGAAAGAACCTAAGCTACCAGGACTTTGCTAAACCTAGTAGTTGTACTTCCAGTACGTTTTGAGTTTGAGTTACTGTTTTTTGTTGGACTATTTCCTGAAAAGACTGCTTAAAATAAAACCTCTGTTTGCCTGCAACCACTTTTTGGCTTGTCTCTGCCCTACACCCCACCTGCTACAAAGAAAAACCTCTCATGACATCACATATGGTGGAGAATGTGGGCAGTAGGTGCGTAGAGACGGATGAATAAACCTGAAGATATTGAAGATTTGGTGGAACTTTTTTCAGGACTTCACACAAAGGACTCCCGGGCACACATCGAGCAACTACTACAGATGATGGTGGAGACCCAGAGGGCACAGCAAGAAACTAATGCGGCCTTGCTGCAACAGCAAGTAAAGGCAAATCAACTCAAGGAACTGGAGCTTCAACAGACGCAGCCGAAACAGAAGGCGGGGGATTTCATTCCGAAGTTGGGAGTGACGGATGATGTGGACGCTTACCTTCATGCGTTCGAGGCAACTGCTACCCGGGAGGGGTGGCCAAAGGCACAGTGGGTAGGACTCTTGGCTCCTTTTCTCTCTAGTGAGGCTCTTAAGGCATTTCAAGATGTAGAGACTAGCATTGGACATGACTATGATAAGCTAAAGGAGGAGATTTTGAGCCGCCATGGCCTGACCAAGTTTAGTTTGGCACAGCATTTCCATAATTGGAGTTTCCAAAAGGGAACCATGCCCCGTGCCCAATTGCATGAACTGATGCGAGTTACCAAAAGGTGGCTAGAACCCGGTAACAGTCAATCGGTGTGATGTAGAAGCCTTGCTTGATTCGGGAAGTGCTCGGACCCTGGTCCAGGAGGCTGTGTTGGAGGCCTCACACCTTGCTCAAGGGGAACCGGTTCCTGTGGTTTGTGTCCATGGAGACACCCGGGAGTACCCCACTGCCCTGGTGAGGTTAAAGACTACGAAGGGTTCCTTCAATGTCGAAGTGGGAGTAATTAAGACACTCCCAGTTCCTGTCCTGATTGGTCGAGACTGTCCAGCCTTCTCCAAACTGTGGAGCGAAGCTCACAAGACGCGAAACCGGGAACCCCGAAAACGTAAGTCGCAGGTTAGGAAAATGAGCAAAGTCTGGGTTAACCTTGCCAAGCCATGTTCTTCACCTTCTGCTGCAGCTCAAGTTTTTGCAGTGGACGCGAATGGTGGGGATTCAGAACCCGGGACTACTGACTCAGAACTGCCACCTGGGCCCAGTGAAGACGAGGCTGTGGACATGGGAGTAACAACCCCCCTTAAAGGTCAGTTTGGAACAGCGCAGATGCAAGATTCCACTCTGAGTAATGCCCTAAAAAATGTCCAGGTCTTAGAGGGAGCTTTGGTGGGGACTAGGTTAACTCCTTCCTACCCTCACTTTGCTGTTAAGAATGGTCTGTTGTATCAGGTAGTTAAAGATAATGACCAAGTGGTCGAGCAACTTCTTGTTCCCAAACTCCACCGCCCCACAGTCCTGCAATTAGCCCACACTCACTTACTGGGGGCTCACTTAGGGGTGGACAAAACAAAGGAAAGAATATTGCAGAGGTTCTTTTGGCCAGGGGTTCATAAGGAGGTAGAGAATTATTGTCGCAGTTGCCCAGAGTGCCAGGTCACAGCTCCAAAACCAATGTACAGAAATCCGCTCATTCCCTTGCCCATTATAGAAACGCCTTTTGAAAGGGTGGGTCTGGATATTGTAGGTCCCCTCCCTAAGAGTGCTAGGGGCCATCAGTACATCCTTGTTCTTGTGGACTATGCTACCAGGTATCCCGAAGCCATCCCCTTAAGAAAGGCTAATGCTAAACAAATTGCTAAAGAATTGTTCCTTTTCAGCAGTAGAGTAGGGCTGCCAAAAGAAATTCTTACTGAACAAGGGAGTCCTTTTATGTCCCGCGTTACTCAGCAGTTGTGTGCTCTGCTTCAAGGAAAACAGATCCGAACCTCAGTATACCATCCACAGACCGATGGATTAGTGGAGAGGTTCAACCAAACCCTCAAAGCCATGCTGAGAAAGGCCATTGGGGAAGATGGACGAAATTGGGACCAGCTTCTCCCCTACCTCCTGTTTGCGGTAAGAGAGGTCCCACAGGCCTCCACTGGTTTCTCACCCTTTGACTTGCTGTATTCCTACAAACCAAGGGGACTGCTGGACATTGCCAAAGAGATCTGGGAGGAGCAACCCTGTCCCCATATAACCATTATTGAACATGTGGTGGCGATGCGGGAATGAATGAACACCATACTTCCCATTGTGAGAGAGCACGTGGCGAAGGCCCAACGAGATCAAAGTGCAGCCTATAACAGAGCAGCCCAACCTAGGGAGTTCCAACCCGGAGATAGAGTTTTAGTGCTGGTACCCACAGTAGAATGCAAATTCCTGGCTACGTGGCAAGGACCATTTGAGGTCATTGAAAGAGTGGGGGAAGTCAACTACAGAGTGCGACAACCGGGAAAACGGAAAGGTGAGCAAATATACCATCTTAACCTCCTAAAGAAATGGCATGAGAGAGAGGCACTGTTCACTGTCTGTTCCCCTAGGAAGACAAGCGAATTGGCCCGGGATGCAGTACAGTTTGGTCCTGACCTTTCCCCACATCAACTACAGCAAGCCCAGGAGCTGGTGGATGGGAATCAGGATGTTTTTTCATCCCTCCCAGGCTGCACGCACCTGGTGGAACATGAAATACGCACGCAACCTGGACACGTGGTGAACCAAAGGCCATATCGGGTACCGGAGGCGCGGAAGAAGCTGATTGAGGCGGAGGTACAGACAATGTTGGAGTTGAAGGTAATTGAAGAGTCCAAAAGTGCTTGGTCAAGCCCTATAGTCCTGGCTGATAAACCTGACAATACAATACGTTTCTGTAACGACTTTAGAAAAGTGAATGCCGTATCCGAGTTTGATGCCTACCCCATGCCTCGGGTTGACGAGCTCATTGAGAGTCTGGGCAATGCTCAATTCATAACTACTCTAGATCTTACAAAAGCCATTGGCAGGTTCCTGTAGCAGCAGACTCGAAAGAAAAGACAGCCTTTGCCACTCCAGGAGGCCTTTGGCAGTACAGGAGGATGCCGTTCAGGTTATGTGGGGCGCCTGCCAACTTCCAGCGATTAATGGATCAGGTATTGAAATCTCATAAAGAATATGCAGCTGCTTATTTAGATGATGTGGGTATCCAGAGTGCAGACTGGGAAAGCCACTTACCTTGGGTCCAAAAGGTCCTGGATTCCCTCCGCCAAGCAGGCTTGACGGCGAACCCCAAGAAATGCAAGCTGGCGTACAGTGAGACAAACTACCTGGGTTATACCATCGGCAGGGGCCTTGTCAAACCTCAGGAAGCGAAACTCTGGGCCATCCAGGAGTGGCCAAGACCGTTGACAAAGAGGCAGGTGAGATCCTTTTTAGGCCTTGCCAATTATTACAGACGGTTCATTCCTGACTTTGCTATGGTAGCTGCTCCCCTCACAGAACTAACCACAAAGAAACACTCCAGGATGGTGAAATGGACCCCTGCGGCGGAAGAGGCATTTGTCAATCTGAAGAGAGCATTATGCTCGAAACCGGTCCTCATGGCCCCAGACTTTAGTAAGGAGTTTGTGGTCCAGGCAGATGCCTCGGAGGTGGGTCTGGGGGCTGTCCTGTCCCAGGATCATGCAGGTGAGGAACACCCGGTTCTTTATTTGAGTCGGAAGTTGCTGCCAAGAGAGAAGAACTATGCCACAGTGGAAAAAGAGTGCTTAGCGATAAAGTGGGCCCTTGACACACTCAGATACTACTTGTTGGGAAGAAGGTTTACTCTAGTTACGGATCATTCACCGTTACAGTGGATGGCTAAAAACAAAGAGACAAACAGTAGGGTAACCAGGTGGTTTTTGGGGCTCCAGCCCTTTAACTTCTCTGTCGTTTACAGACCTGGACGACGCCATGGTAATGCGGATGCCCTGTCCCGCCGTGATGCCTTCTGGTCCTCGTTTGCCCTGCCGAGGACGTCAGGCCCGGGAGGAGGGATATGTGGCATCACAAGGGGACGTGTGGTAGAGGGACACTATTTTCCTCTACAGGAGTGGCTACCCAGTGACAAAATGGCTGCCACCCACACTACAAGTCCCAGAATGCACTGCACAGGGAGGTGCAAATGCCTCAACCTGTTGATTACTGCAGGTGCTCATGCACTAGAAGAAGACAAAGAGAGCAGAGGCAGAGAGAAGAAAAGCAGAGGTCATGGGGAAAGAACTTTAGCTACCAGGACTTTGCTAAACCTAGTAGTTGTACTTCCAGTACGTTTTGAGTTTGAGTTACTGTTTTTTGTTGGACTATTTCCTGAAAAGACTGCTTAAAATAAAACCTCTGTTTGCCTGCAACCACTTTTTGGCTTGTCTCTGCCCTACACCCCACCTGCTACAAAGAAAAACCTCATGACATCACAGCGTGCATATGCGTTAGGTAATCAGAGTGAGAATTAAATGGACAGATTTGTTATTAAAAAAGTAAAGCTAATGATGCAAGTGTATTGACGACATCCACCACCAGTGCAGAGATTTCTTAATTTCCCACGAAGCTGATCGCGGTTGATACCCCAGAAGCGGTTACTGCGCTAGATACAGAGCACCGCGTGTTGCCGGTCGTGGTGCTCTGTCAGGTCAGCGGTAGTTGGTGGTCAGTTAAACTTCTCCTCTCCAATCCTATCTGTATTTGTGAGAAGTGGCGCTGTCCTGAGTTGAAACTTTACGGCTTTATTATCGAGTGTGTTTGTATCGGCCGCTGTCCTTTTCCTAAGGTTGTGAAATGCAAACCTTTTTTGAGTACTTTTTTTAAAGGGCATGCACCCGTGAGCACCCACGGAGGAAAACATAAATCGGCACCTATGGAGGAAGACATTGTGCTTCTATATTTACCTGACAGAGAACATTGCAGAATCAGAATGTAATCACAAAATATCACAATTAAAATGAGTAATCAGACATTAGCGTCATGGACTTATGGCAGTGCGCTACCCACCCTGCCCATTATGAGAGCTAAACAGCACATATTTGCGATCATCAACCACCAGAACCGGACTGTGTGTGTGTGAGAGAGAGAGATGTCTCTTGTCAGATCATTAAGGAATTTCAGCAGAGGTGTTCATTTCCATACAGGTTTAGTGGCATGACGGCTAACGGTGAAGTAGGGGATTTGATTTGCCGGTGAGTCTGACGAAATATGATGTAGGCTATCTGTCCGGTTCAGCTCTGAGATTTTCTTGCATTGCACAGCGCTCTAAACGAATAATATCTGAGATTAGTTTACGTTATGTTCTGCTAGCTCACAGCATTTTAATACAATAGCAGGAAAAGAGTCAGAGGCGCTGATGTGCAGGTAACCTTCCCCCCCAAACACGGACACACATACAGATACGTCTGGCTTTATAAGATAGATAGCCTGCCTATACTGTAAGTAACATCACGCTCTGTCTGCACTTGTTGTAGCTGGTTGTGATTGCATGTGTGGGATTCTGAAACGTCCTTAAATGGGGGAATTGTTGTTTGTTGTTTATTGAAGTCAAAGACAGTCCAAAGTAGTGCTACTTTGGACACATTTTTGCTGCCAAAGCTCCGCTGCTCTCTCTATCTGTCTCTGGTCCTGCTCACTGCTCACTCAGTGTGAGATGGGGGAGTAGCCAGCGGCTAGAGCGGCAAAAGCCAATGTGTGCCTCTTGTACCTATATATTTAACGATATCTTTTGCATTTCTTATCCAAACAACGTCAAACTTGGCACTGCACTTAGCGGTGCCCATAGCAAGACACCTGTCAAGATTGAAATCCATCGGACTAATGGTTCGAGAGATGTGCGCTTAACACCCAGACAGACAGACATTCCTGCAATTATAGATAGATAGATAAGGTCATTGGTTGCAATAATAAT
The DNA here is from genome assembly GCA_025617405.1 of Perca schrenkii. NCBI lineage: Eukaryota > Metazoa > Chordata > Actinopteri > Perciformes > Percidae > Perca > Perca schrenkii. The sequence continues at coordinate 32,026,522 of CM046801.1, read as the reverse complement.
ATATGTGTATGTTTAATTCAACACTAATAATTTGATTTCTGTCAGAGGCAAATGTTTCAGATGTTGGGCATTTTTGGAGACAAACACTTTGTTTCTTCTCCGTTATTCTCACTCTTTTCTCTGAAAACACACAAAAGTCGGTGAATATACCTTTATTCTATTTATTATATAGATTTAAGGTGGGTCCAAACACTGTTCAAACCCAAATATCTTTGTTTTTCTAGAACTCAAGATTTCCAAACATACCAAACATGTCAGGCTGAATTAAAGGGACAACTGTATAACATGTCAAATAAATGTATTTATTTTTAATTTGATGCCATCAAAAATGCGATCTTCAAAGTTCTTCATTCAGAAATTTGATATAATCTCAGAACACTGGTGCAACAAGTGATTCCAGAGTACAGTATGTGACACTGTCCCTAGTTATAACAGTGTGAAGGATTTTTTTTACTTTTTTTTATTTAACTTGAAATGTTGAAGAATGAAGGTGATGAAGTAGAATAAAGGACAACAGTGTTATTAGACCTAACAGATGCTATTACCCGATACCTTTTGATGTTTTCACATAAAATATTTGCCTGTCCTTTCTCTTCCTCTTTGCAGTCTTTCTTTATAATCCAAGCACTCTTCCCTAAAATCATTTTCATTTTATTAGTATTCGGAAGCTATGATCATACAATAACTCTGTTGAGATATCTGAATAGAAGCTGCATATTAATCAAGGCATTTTGGTAAAGAACTCTCAATTAGCTCTTTCTCAGAGTCGTACTGTACTTCTTTCTTACCTTTACAGGCGATGATGAGTGGTGAGCTGCTGGTGGACATAGGTTCTGGGTCCCACCTTGTACCAGGTGATGAGTGGCTGTGAGGTTTTCAACAAGGTGCTCCTCACAGATTTCCTGGAGGTCAACAGGCAGGAGCTGAGGAGCTGGCTCCAGGATGAGGGCGGCTGCAGCCTGGACTGGACACCATTCCTGCAGCATGTCTGCAAGCTGGAGGGACGACCGTATGACCACATCCCTATAAACTCAGTTTTAAAGAATTGAGATATCTTGAAATATTACTCACTGCGAATGAATCAATGTTTAACTAGTATCATCATCAGGAAATGGTTTATATTTGTAATGTATGGTGTTCTATAGAGAGAAAATAAGAATGCTACTCATATCACTTTACATAGATTTTTACATAGCATTCTAGAGTTCCTTTTTCTACTTACTCCCTCCTTGTGGTAACATCATTTCCCCTCATAATTGGCTTCACAATTCTAAAAATGAATTTGTCATCTTCTTCTGTCTTCTGTCACATTGTATTCTGGCCCTCTTTTTGAGCTATGAATCATCCTTGTACTGTGCCTTCTGTGACAAAAATACAAGTGTACAAGTGCAAAGTACAGCTGAGGCTGACGACAATATTATTAGGGCCCAAGCGCCTTCAGCGGCGAAGGCCCTATTGAAACTGAAGGAATTACTATTCCTTCGTCCGGCAAATGAATCGCCTTTTTGAGGGGCTTAACATATTCAAAAACTCACCAAAATTGGTGGTCGCATCAATTCTGGTGAAGATTTACGTATTGTAAGGGTTTCGGGAATAGGCGCCCAAAAATGGCTCGCTAGCGCCCCCTTACAAAACTTACAAAATTGAGCCCCTGCAGTACGTTTAACGTAGACTCAGGAAACGTGGTACACATATGTAGCATATCAGGACGTACAAAAGACGTGATTGGAGCGATACCCTAAACCCAACAGGAAGTCCGCCATTTTCAACTGAAAGTTCGAGATTAGTGCGATTTTGGCCATTTCCACGTCGTACTTTAACGAACTCCTCCTAGAGATTTAATCCTATCAACTTCAAATTTGGTCTGTGCCATCTTAAGGTGTTAAAGATAAAAAGTTATTAAAAGGAAAACTTTTCGTCATAGGGACTGGCCGTTACCGGGCGGCCATTTTGTGTGTTTCGCCATCGAAACAGGAAGTGGGTGTAACTTGAGCGTACATTGTCCAATTGGCTCGAAACTTTTCTGGATTCATAACAGTCCAACCCTGACAAAATCTAAAGGCCGATATTTACTCAAAGTCATAGCACCCCTTGTTTGCAACAAGAAGTAGGCCTAAAAGTCAAGGTGCTATACTTTAATGAACTCCTCCTAGACATTTCATCCGATGGACTTCATATTTGGTCTGTACCATCTCAACACATTAAAGATGAAAAGTTGTTAAAAGAAAAACTTTTTGTCAGATGTTATGGGCATGACGGCCATTTTGAGCATTTATTGATGAACAAAGAATTTGTAACTTTACTGTACATTGTCATATCTGCCCGAAATTTCCACTACTCAGGCCATTCCCCTTTCATAACATTTGAACCGTTTAAGGTAAAGTCTTGTGTGAGGTGTCATTGAACTCAGCAGAGAGTTCCTTCTTCATTGTCGATGGTTTGGCTTAAAACGGCATGGCCGTGGCGGGGCGACCATTTTGTGCGTTCGCCATCTAAACAGGAAGTGGGTGTAACTTGAATGTACAATACTGGTCAAAAGTTCTAGAACACCCCAATTGTTTTAGTTTTTATTGAAATTTTAGCAGTTCAAGTCCAATGAATAGCTTGAAATGATACAAAAGGTAAGTGGTGAACTGCCTGAGGTTAAAAAAAAAGTAAGTGTAACCAAGGTTAAAAATCTATATTAAGAGCTAAGTTTATATTAAAAAGTCAATTCATTAAGTATGTTATTAATGTTAAAGATTAAAACATATTTGTCAAATAAAGCAATTCAACTGAGAGAGAAAATATATAGGAAGTTTATTTTGAAGGAGGTGGGTTGGGGACGTGCTGTCAGCCAATCAAGAAGAAGCTCGGACTGTTGACCTGCACGGAGCAGAGTTCACTTCCCCTTGAGCTGTTGGAAGAACAGAAAGCAAACCCCACGTCGAACGATACCTACCTCGTCAAGACATTCCAATAAAAGTTGTTAAAACTCGGAATAAAAACTCTTAAAAACAATCCAGTGTGGAGCCCTGGACCTGTGAGAGTGTAGCCGGAGAGAACTGACGTGTCCCTCACGAAGAAAACGCATCGGTGAGAGATCGTTTTTACCATGCTAACTGCTAACGCTAGCGCTAGCCGCTAACACTAGCGCACCTGGAGCGCTAGCTGAGATGCTAACTAGCACAATGGCAGACGCCATTCACTAACGCTAAAACCATTAGCTTGGTATGTTAAAGCTGCAGACTTAATCCAGTGCTGTGTAATATGTTTGTTTAGATAATTGTTACACACTTAACTGTGGAATGTGTTGATTTAGCACTTTTATCTGTGTATTTTGGGCACATTAATATTTAAATTATCCTTGAGTGTTACATTTTATTTGAGATGTGTTTAAACATGCCTTCACATGGCCAAGGGTACACAAAGTGTCTGCTTACTAGTATCTGTTATTTTGTGTTCTATTATGTGGAAGCCAGGGCTTAAAGTATTCCGGGCACCGTGCCGGATCTCCGGCGTGCGGCCGTGAGGAAAAAAAACAAAAAACTTGCATGCGGTTTCAATATTTTCGAGTCAACTGATTTCACATACCAATCATATAAGAGGAACGCAGCTCTAACACAGGGTTGAAAGTAATCGAGCCTGGAGCAGGATTTCTGGCATATGAATATTTTAGAAAAATAAATAAATTAAAAAGTCCACATGGGATTTGTTTTTGATGCGCTGAGTTTAATCAATCATCGAACTTCCACCTATCAATGAAACGAGTTCTAGCCAATCAGATGCAAAGTAGGGCGGGTCTTTGCCGAAAAGCTAGAGTGCGGTGTGGTCTCCGTGGTAACGCGGCTAAAAAAAATGGATGCAAAGTTTGTCAAACTTGGAGCATGTAGATACAGCTTTATTTGAGAAAGTAGTTAAAAACAAATGGCGCTGGGCATGAATAGAGGACAAGAGGAAAAGGGTGGAGACGGGAAGCCGTTTAGCACTTGGTGCCTCAAACTGAGGGAGCCGGGTGCTTCTGCAGCGCATGTTGAAGGAAGACACAGGACGCCGGCAGCGGTAAGACAGGGCTGGCTAGTCATTAGCTTGACGCAAGTCACAAAGCTTCGGTCCGTGCACTCTGTCATGCGAGTACGTTACCGGCATCGACCGCTACCGTTGCGACTGCGACTTTACTGACCGACCGTGATACAAACAATACGTGTGTGCACGTTCACTGTAGCTATGTGAAGCCCAAACTGCCTTGACAAAGCTGTCTGTTTGAAATCAGCATGGCAGGTATTTAAACATAACGGCCTTGTCCCAGAGTTTAGACGTCTAGCTACATGAAAAGATAAACAATGCGACGTTTTTAATAAATGTAAATAAAGCAGCTAATATCAACATGGACAAAATCATGAATGTACTAATTCGCTTTTTTGATGATGACCTGGCCAAAGTAGTAAAGTTTAGTTTTCACAATGATTCATTGTAGGATTATGATATTATTGCAATATGTAAACACACATTGACTCTTTATTTAATATATATGGTTGGAACAAGTAAAAATTTATCCAAAACTTTTTAGTCTTTTTTCTTATTGTGTAATGTCAGAAGGACTTTAACTGTTTTGCCAGTCAAATTAACTTTAATGAGGGCATATTGAAATATTACACTGTTGGTTGGCAAAAAAATGCATCTCAAAATGCATCAGATTGATGCTTTAAAATATGGAATATTTAAAATTTTCTTCCGGGGGAGCATGCCCCCGGACCCCCCTAGAGGGGTAATATCTCTATCAACTTTTTCACCCCTGACCCGTTTTCATGCCTGAGTTATTTAAACATAACGGCCTTGTCCAAGAGTTTATGAAAATCTAAACAATGCAAAGTTGTGATTGTGATGTGTAATGTAAGTACCCCCCCCTTCCAAAAAAGTTTCAGGCTCAGGATTTTTTTTTCACTCTAAGCCCTGGGAAGCAGTATTTTGATATTATATTGAAGAGGTTTTTCAATCGTCATCTCTAAGCATATTTTGAGAATAGTTTACCGATATTGTGATATCGTATTACAATGTTCAGTTTAATATGATGATTTAACATGAATAATATTCTAGTTCATGATTGAAAGCTAAAAGAAAAAAGCTAAATGATTGTTCTGACCTTACTCACTGTAGGTCAGGTTTTTTTGTTGGACCCTTTGAACCTTTGATCTACCTGGATGTTGGAGCCTGGATCGAGACATTGAGGGCGAGCCACAGCCCAGAGGAGAACTAGAGATACGGCGCCTGCAGAATTCAACACTTCATTACATACACACACACCCACCACCAACTGTGCGGTAGGACAAACTCTCTCCACTTCCACAGTGGACCGAACTGAACTGAAACTGAAACAGAATTGAAGTGACTGAGAACGGGGGAGAAATTCCGAACTTTAAATCACAGCTGTGAGTTTTTTTTACATTTTTTATTTTTCTACTTACCCGGGTAAGATTTGTGCAATTTTAAAGTGTGTAATTTTCATATGTTTTTGCTTATCCTTCCCATTCATGTAATAAAAGGGAAGCGATTTTCTTTCTCAAAGAAAGCATAACTGTGTTTGCGTCATTCCTGGTGTATTGTTTGGTTAATCCTGGGCTCCGTAGTCGAACATAGAACTTCTGATCCCACTGGCCATAATTAATCATTTTATAGAGTAATCCATTTCTATTCCCCACCTCTAAAGGGTTACATAAGGTTACCCAAAAATGAAAAATAATGTAAATTTCAGTATTTTACTAAAAAGGAACAAGAAATGGGTAAACAATGTAAAGCTGTTCTGCAGCAATGGAGGTTGATCAAGCTTTGAAAGTTGGTGCTACCAATTCCCTCAGGTGTTCCAACTTGTCTGGATTACTTACAACCCCCTCTGTTTGTATAAAAGTATTGTTGGAACACACTGTGGTACCATACCCTCGTGAGCATTATTTGAACAGTATTGTACTGCAGAAAGTAGTGTGTTGCTATAAAAATGGCGGGAAAAAGGCAATTAACAATGGAAGAGAGACAGACCATCATAACACTTAAGAATGTTGGTCTTTCCTACAGAGAAATTGCGAAGAAAGTCAAGGTGTCAGTGAGTACAGTATTCTTCACCATCAAAAGGCACTTAGAAACTGGGGGAAACTCTGACAGGAAGAGGTCTGGCAGACCCAAAGCCAAAACGGAATCAGAAGACAAGTTTCTGAGAGTCAACAGCTTGCGTGATAGGCGGCTCACAGGACAACAGCTTCAAGCACAGCTTAATAGTGGTCGTAATAAGCAAGTCTCAGTTTCAACTGTACAGAGAAGACTTCAAGCTGCAGGTTTGATAGGTCGAGATACAGCAAGCAAGCCCTTGCTAAGACGTCAGAATAAGAAAAAGAGGCTGGCCTGGGCCAAGAAAACACTGTCAATGGATTACTGAACACTGGAAGAGGGTGCTATGGACTGATGAATCAAAATTTGAAATCATCGGTTCATCACGCAGGATTTTTGTACGCCGTCGAGTAGGTGAAAGGATGGTTCCTCAGTGTGTGACATCAACTGTCAAACATGGAGGAGGAAGCATGATGGTCTGGGGCTGTTTTGCTGGATCCAGCGTCGGTGATCTGTACAGAGTGAAAGGCACCCTGAACCACAAACGGCTACCACAGCATTTTGCAGCGCCATGCAGTACCCTCTGGTATGCGCCTAGTTGGTCAGGGGTTCATCTTACAGCAAGATAATGACCCAAAACATAAGTCCAAGCTGTGCCAGAACTACCTTAGCAAAAAAGAACAAGATGGTAAGCTTTAAAACATGGAGTGGCCAGCACAGTCACCAGACTTAAACCCCATTGAGCTGGTTTGGGATGAACTGGACAGAAAATTGAAAGCAAAGCAACCTACAAGTGCCACACATTTATGGGAACTTCTGCAACAGAGTTGGGAAGAACTTTCTGAAGAATATTTGATTTCCATTGTAGAAAGAATGCCACGAGTGTGTTCAGCTGTTATATCTGCAAAAGGGGGCTACTTTGATGAGTCAAACATTTAGAATACATTTTGGTTTATAAATTGATTCCATGATTTCTTTTTTAACTTAAATTGTTCGTGTTCTATTCTTTCATTTCAGAGTACAATAAGACATTGAACTGCATGAATTTCAATAAAAACCTGGAAAAATTGGGATGTTCTAAAACTTTTGTCCAGTAGTGTACATTGTCCAATTAGTTTGAAACTTTTCAGGATTCATAAGAGTCCAACTCTGATGACATATATACGCCGATATTGGGTCAAAGTCATAGCGCCCTCTAGTGGCAACAAGAAGTAGGCCTAAAAGTCAAGGTGCTATACTTTAATAAGCTCCTCCTAGAGATTTCATCAGATGGATATCAAATATTTTCGTCAAACGGTGTGGGCGTGGCGGCCATTTTGAGTGTTTAGCAATGAACGAGAAAGGGGCTGTAACTACAGTGTACATTGTAATATCTGCTTGAAATTTCCCACAATCAACAAGAGTCCAGGCCTGAGGACATATACAGGCCTATACCAATATGACTTTTGGTCATAGCGCTCCCTGCTGGCAACAGGAAATCGGCCTTATATGACAAACATCATCAGATTTACATGAAACTTAGAATGTGTGGTCTACTTGTTATACTGAGCTGGCCCCTATACTTTAACCACGGCCATGTACTCGGGCCACGTCCCCTTTTATAACATTTGAACCGTTTAAGGTAGAGTCTTGTGTGAGGGTGTCATTGAACTCAGCAGAGACTGCCTTCTTCATTGTTGATGGTTTGGCACGCCCCCTATGCTTTGGCCATGCCCCATTTCACAGCTAATTAACTGTACGACTTAGATTCTTGTGTGAGGTATCCTTAAACTCAGCAGGGAGTTCCCTTTTCATTGCTGATGATTTGCAGTGTCTGAGTGCCGCGCAAATGCATGGTCGCAAGGAGCGGCGGCTGACAGTAACCCTGACGTGCGCAGAGGCGCAAGGGCCCATCCAACACTGCTTGCAGCTTTAATTAGTTTTGTATTTGGTCATAAAGCAGTAAGTTAAAGACGTAAGTTTGACCTGGTGCTACTGTAGATGACAAGTCCGAGTAGGAAATCATTAGGATACATGATTTGGGAACCATGAATGTCTGTACCAAATGTTGGACCAGTTCATCCTGTAGATGTAGAAATATTTCACAGTATAGTGAAAGCTTTGTACTGCTGGTAGCACTGGATGAGAGGTCAGGGGATCATACAGCTCTCATCATTCATCCTCTGGGGCCATGTATGTCTCAACAAAATTCCATGGCAAATCATGCAAAGAGTTGCTAACATATTTCAATCAAGACCAAAGTGGTGGACCGAGTGACCAACGACCTTCAATGTCATGCCCATAGCTAATGAACACCTAAATCACTATCATGCAATGTGGTGTGCTTCTGAGTCAACACACAGTATGAATTACATAACTAGTGCAGATAAATGCTGTGTGCATTTACAATAGCTGTTTTTATCTAATTTGGTGATTCATTGGCCCTCATTTATCAACCTAACGTAGAATCCAGCGCAGATATGAGCGCAGAAATCATCTTACGACAGGCTTCACGTGGGATTCATGAAAAGTTCGTATCACACCAATCCGAGCGTAAGAACGGTCGTACATTTATAAATGCGGCGGCTGGAAACGATCGTAATTTAAATATCACGCCCCAATATATTCTGGGTTTCGAGGCCTCGCCCCTACAATTTACGACATGGCGATACGTAATCCGGCTGAGAAGCGGCACTTTTCAGAGGTGGAGATTGAAACCATGATATCTCAGGTTCATTTGCAACAACGTGCGTACTATTTAGCAGCCTGAAAACTGGTATTAAAGGCTGTAGAAAGAATGCGGGATGAAAAGAGATCACTGATGCGGTCAACAGTGTTGCCGTAGTAAATCGGACTCCAGCTGATGTTTAGCCTATTTAATTTATACATCCTTGACACATTTTCTATATTCCTAATAGTAATATACAGGCTTCTATTGCAATCTATTAGGCCTACATGTAGGTGTACCTATAATTAAATAAACACACGGTAGCGGAGTTTATGCAGGGTCTTTTATTTTACTCGTGTTTTTTTTTCATGAGTCGGAACGAGGCAACAGCTGAGGGAGAGTGCGTGTCCTCCGCCCCCCCGTGCTGGACCCAGTCTCCTGCAGCAGAGGGGCTGGAAAAACAAGCCAAAATAACTTGGTCAATGGCAGAAATAAATCATTCACTTGAAAGAGAAACATAAACCTGAAGAATAAATAAAAATGTTGTACATCGTCATGTTTCCTGTATTGAATATCATTGCCAAACATAACACTATAGGCTACCTTTTAAAAGTGAGGAATAATATCCTGTCTCCTTCGTATAGCCCTCAGTTGGGGCTGTTGTGGACACTGCTCTCTGGGCATCGGGTCATCTTGCTCCATCGCTACATTTATGGCACCGTGTTTTCCTGTGCGACGTTGTGCAGAACCCCACAGGCTAAAACAATGTTGCAGACCGGCGCATAGAGGTCTTCTAAATGACCCAGATCTGCCATTGCTGATAAGTGATCAACTGATGACTTCTCCTTCTCCTGTTAAACTGATTATGTGCTGCACCGCAAGTCCACACTGACTCGAAAACTTGCGTACACGAGTTCAGACCAGACGTGAGATTTGATCGCAGCCTACGCTCACGTCCAAATTGATAAATGCTGAGCATTGCGTAGGAATCGGCGTACGCCCGTCGTACGCCTGTTTTAGGTCGTACGCACGTTTCATAAATGAGGGCCATTGTCTCTAACAGGCCCTCAGCATGGACTGAGAAGGCTGCCAGGCTACGTCAGGTCATCATGGACATTGTCCCCATTGACGTGCACCGCCTTCAGCCTCTGGTCCTTGACGTCCTTCCTGCAGCAGGGGCCGACTGTCTCGTGTCCTCCTACTGTCTGGAGAGTGCCAGCCCTGACCTGGCTGCCTTCAATAGGGCCCTGGGCAACATTGGGAGGCTCCTGCGGCCCGGTGGCCACCTCCTGCTCATTGGAACTCTGGGAATGAGTTACTATTTTGAGGGGACCTGGGTTAAAGATCCCTACGGTCCCAGTGAATGAGGTCCAGGTCTGTGCTAGTTTGAAGGAGAGTGGCTATACCCTGATCAGGCTGGAGGTTTACACATTGCCTCAGGACATGAACGTGTGGGGTGATGATGAGTCTGGGGTGTTTTTTGTAAAAGCAATGAAGAAGTAAATGTGAGAAAAGAGGATAAAGGCTATTGAAGATGAAAGTGAGAAAGTAAGTATCCAGGTATATATTATATTATGCCGAGGTTAATGCAAGGTTTAGCACATTAGTCAATGAGAAAATGTGCTACTGGTGATGCTAATACTAATACTCACACATATTTGTTTTTTTGGGGAGGAGAGGTTGATTCTGATCATCAATCATTTGAATTGTTTTAAAACTGACTATAAATGGAAAAAGAAGTGCTCTTCTCCACTAAGACACATTGTCAAACAAACATTATGTATTAGTTTTTCCATAATATTAAGAAATTAATCTGTTGGTATCAAGTGGCTCCCCCTACACTTCCACCTAATGTTAGACCTACCGGTTGCCTTCCCCTGTCTTTCCTGATTGACCATCCTCACACCTGAATTAAATGAACTCACTGTTAAATGTAGCAGCCTCAATTCAATTCTTAAATCAGCCTAGTGATGGCATTAGATAAGACAACTATTATGCAGTAAGGTTGTGCTGCTGTTTTTTTTGGATTTTAAAAAGTACAAATATGGAGAGCCACTTAGCACAGAGACCTTTAAATAGAGAGAGAGAGAGAGAGAGAGAGATGTGACCCTGTAATTACAGCTTCCATGTCACCCAACAAATGTACAGATGTATAAGCCTAGCCTGTATGTCTGACAGCTAATGGTAACACAAAATATATTAATGATTCCATGGTAAACTAAAGTTATAGCATAAGTTATGTTTTCCAGATTCTTGTCATTTATTGTACATGCTACCTTATATTTTTCAGTTTTCAGCTCAGCAACCTCAATTCTGCATATTCTAAGCTAGTTGTAAACATTGACATATATAAAGGTTGTTAGCATTTGGCTGCTACATTCCCAGTGTTAGCAAACGCTAGCTAGTCTGTTAACATGAATATTTGCAAGCCTCCAAGCACAGACGTCACCATTTAAATCCTACCTGTTGCCTTTCACCATCCACGTATTTAACTGATGTTGCATCCATTGACATGTCATCTCCTTTTCCCTCTTTCTTTTTCTATTTTTAGCCCCAGACAGCTTTTTTGCTTTATCCATCTTTTTCCACAGACGACAACTCACTACTGTACCTGTTCGCTCAGCGCTCACGGCGCCTCCACTCGCGATATTACGAATCCTACTATGGCGAGGCCAAGACCGGACCCGCCCTTCAATAGCCCTAGTCTTGGCGTGGCCATAGTAGGGAGCGCCCATTGACATAAATAAACGGGAGCGCCCCCCGCTCCCTCTTCTCATCTATGATGGAATCTTATAGATGATCTTATTTTTTTATTTTTTTTACCATCGCTTTGGCGACCACACGGTGCTGCGCCCCTATGCGCCGCATATAGCGCATACCCACTTTTTGCGCCACTGTGAATAAGGATGCTGAAACAATTTGTATTTCATGTTTTCTTATCTCAGACTTATATTGCATAATAGCATTATATTGATTAAAACTTATTGTTGGAAGCAGTATAAATTTCATAACACAGCTGAAAAAATAGCTTTATTTTAAATTTAGATATCCATCTGAGAATATGACTGTGTAATTAGAAGTACTGAACACCAGGTGTCATTACTCTGCCATCTTGAGGTGCTCCTAAAATGTCAAGGCAAAAATGTGTAAATGTTTTCTGATTTCGCTAATACTTGTTGCTAATAGCTGTGGTAAAGAACACATATATAGTCTGTAATACTGCATGAAAAGTGAGATTTCCATCCTCGTAAATGCCTGTTAACGCCCGAAAATCCCCCTAATTTTCCGGCAGTTATCGACAATTTACAGGCTGCAAACGTCACGTTCGTCTGTGCCACAAATTGTCGGAAACGAACCATGACGTATGTGGAGAGCCCCCGCGGAGGTGTTAATGGATCTAATTAGAATATGAATAGGCGCCTGGCCAGAGAACGTAGGGGGCGGGGCAGAGTAGAGAAGGACAAAGAGAGGCAGATTAACCAGCAGGGCACGAACAGCGCACACACTGGTGTGGAGGTGAATTACAGTGAGTTTTAATGGAATACTGGAAAAGCTTACAGTTTTTCTCGATTGCTTAAACACATTTCTTGAAACTATGCCTCGTATTCTCAAAACAGTAAACACAAATCCACAACGTCTCACCCAATTCACCAAACATCCTATTTTCAGGTCAAAATGAAGCACTATATCAAAACCATTAACTCTTACTGAAAAACCAAACTTTGACCTCAGACGGGACACACAAGCCGTCACAACATACACACTAAAACTTAATTTTACACACTGGTGTAATAAATTCAAAACAACATTTCCAAAACTGTTAAGTTATGTTGCCACAAACCTTTTCAGACACAACCAATGGTTACATTGGCACATTTTATTCATTACTGTATTACAGTACTACACAGTAAAAAAAAAAAAAAAAAAAATAATTATTCTGCATCAGCATCCCATCTTTGCTCTGGGTCAGGCCAGAGAATCTTGTCCACATCACAGGCTATATTGGCCCTAGCCAGGCAGCGGGGGTAAAATCTTCTTGCATGCCTCATCCACCCCTGGCACGCATCTACTGATATGTCTAGGCAGGCTTCTTCCATGGCCTGAAGGAGGTGAACACGCATATAAGGTTCTTGGTCATACACTTTCCACCGCCATGCCGAAAAAAACTCCTCTATTGGGTTAAGAAATGGAGAGTATGCAGGCAGAAAGAGGTTGGAAAATATTGGGTTAACCCAATATTTTCCAACCTCTTTCTGGTATCTGTAAACCAGTCACGAACCAGAGCAGCGCGATGGAAGCTGACGGTATCCCAAACAACAACATAGTGAGGTTGCTCTGGTTGTGCTGGTTCCCTGTGGTCCAGCTGGAACATATGCTCTCTTAGACCGTCAAGGAATGCAAGAAGGAGCATAGTATTATAGGGTCCTAGACTGGCATGGCGGTGGAGTACCCCTCGTTGGCTGATGGCTGCGCACATCGTGACATTCCCTCCACACTGACCAGGGACATTTACAATCCCCCCCTTTTCCTTCTTTTGGTGAGGTTGAAACCAGCCTCATCCACAAAGATAATTTCAGGTGGAACAGGCCAGCCTTCAATCTCAAAGATTCTCTGCAAAACACATCAAAACACAATAGAGTATATCACTATGAAGCACAGTTCAAGAGGGCACATATGGCATAAACTGCTATACTGTGATGGTGCACAATACTTCATACAATCTCAAAAGTCATACCTGAACATATTCCACTCGTTGGTCTTTTACACTGTCAGTGTTTCGTTCAAAAGGGACGCGGTACACCTGTTTCATCCGGAACCGATGCTTTCGGAGGATGCGATCAATTGTGGAAAGGCTGATGGAATTTATTCCTTGAAAATTATTATTATCCTCAATCACTCTCCTTTGAATCTCTCGCAGGCGGATTACATTATTGGCAATGACCATGTTTACAAGCTCCCTCTCTTGCTCCTCTGACAAAAGCCTTAGCCTCCCACCACCAGATGGTCGTCTCTGTATCCTACAAAAATAGAAGCACGCATTACTGTAAATTGCATGGATGTATTTAGTATTACAGAAGCATAGTACAACAGTGTATCTGATGTCAAAGCACAAAGTACAGCACTCAAAAGTTACTGTACAGAGCAGTCGTACTGTAAGTACACCTACCTGTTTTCCTCCCTGAAGGTTCTGATGATGGAGGCGACGGTGAAGCAACTCAAATTAGGCTGGACTCGTTGCCCAGCCTCCTTCATGGTCATATCATGGACAAGAACATGGTCCACTAAAGTGGCTCAAATTTCATCCGAGACTGCTTGTCTCCTTGCCCTTACTCCTCCTCCACCACGTCTTTCACCACGTCCTCCTCTTCTACATCGTCCTTCACCATGTCTTCCTCCTCTCCCTCCTCGCCTTCCTCCTTCACCACGTCCTCCTCCTCCTCCTCCTCCTCCTCCTCGACCATGTCCTCTTCCTCTTCCTCTCCCTCCTCAACCGTCATTTCTCTGTGGATCCATTGTTCCAAAACTCAATGAACTGACTCTGGCCATTTTATCTATTGAAAGTTCTGATTGGTGTGTGATCAATTTTGACTCGTAGTGTTTCCACCTGGGTAATTGTGTGCTAATTGAGCTTCAGCTGTGCTGACTTGAGTGAGCAATATTGAATGCTGTGCTTTCTAAATGAGAACATGGTGTAGGCAATGAGAAATTGAGGGATTTGTGTGTAGAGTTTTGCAGTACAGTTGAACAAATCTGACTCATATGTCAAAACCAGGGAATAGCGTTTATAGTTTAGCGTTATGGTTTTGAAATTTTAGTTAAAAAGCCTGGTTATAGTGTTTAAGCAATTGAGAAAAACTGTAATAACAATAGGACAATTGAAGTAGATTATGAGGCCATTTCAGCAGAGCCAACAGCTTCATATGCCATGGACATGTGAATATGGTGCTGAATTTGCCAGTATTTTAAGAAGACAAATGGGCGGGACCTTGTCATGCAATGACACAGCTGATATGCTTTATGTGAAGCACAGTGTTTTAAATGTCTGTGTCTTAAAACAACCTGTACAGTGGTGCCTCTGTCTCCATTCCACCAGACAATGTTGGATGAGCAAGACCAAAGACTGTAGTCATGCCACTATGTACAGTGGTTGAGCTCTAGAAGACTGTAATGTTGTTTGCATGGAATGCACATTTTACCTTTGTGGCAAAGCCTGATTAAAACTAATTGTTGAAATAAATTATTTTGTGTATCTTTTTTACATAACATTGGTCATTCCTAATGACATGTACATTAATTAATCTAGCATACTTTCATTAAATGAATCAATTCAAGCTAAAATTGAAGAGTCTACAATTAGGCCACGTCCACACGTACCAAAACGATCTTTTTTTTACCCGTCTTCCCTGGATTCGTTTCAAGAATAGTTGCGTCCAAACGAATCCACTTGTAAATGACTCAATACGCTACTTCATATGCCAGGCCTATAGGCGGCGCTGTTTCTGCTACAGAAATTCATCAAAAAACGGAGAAGAAGAGCATAGTCACTTCCACTTACCATCATAACATGACTAGCTAGATTATAACGTTCTCTTAATACATCCGTGGACAGTGTTGGGGAGTAACGGAATACATGTAACGGCGTTACGTATTCAGAATACTAATTATGAGTAACTGTATTCCGTTACAGTTACAATTTAAATAGTTGGTATTTAGAATACAGTTACATTGTTAAAATCAATGGATTATATGACGATACTTTTCTGTTTCACAAGTTTATTCACTCTGAATAAATTAAGACAACTCTATCGCATTTTCCAGAAGCCCCGATATGAAATCGAAAAAATTTGCTCCGTGATCAGTCACAATGGAGTCGGAACCGGCACGACAGAGCCAGGGCAGCAATAAGTTTCTATCTTGGAAATTCAAACAGCATTTCACATTAAAGAACGAACAGGGAGAATGGAATATAACTAACTGTGCCGTGCAGCCTCTGCTTGCCAGCAACCACCCTCCTTTCAGCGTCCAAATTACTCCACCTCCAACCTGAAGAAGCATCTTAAAGTAAGTTATTTTTTAATTAGCCAAGGGTAGTCGTCTGCTGTAGTTTTACTGGTCACCTTGCTATTTTAACATTGACGTGGGACTTTCCATTCTCCTATGTGCTGATTTACTAGCTCCACAGCCCCGTTTGACATGCTAGCTAACGTTAGCTAAAATTAGCTCGTGGTAGCTCAGACCGCGGTTAGATTTTTATAGTATGCAGTTCGGGACTACCAATACAATAATCTGCTTGTTCAGGTACACATTCAGCTAGTTGGAATGAAAAGAACACACCATAATATGCCTGTTTAGTAAGCTGGATGTGATGGTCGCATTTCTACACTTATAAAACGCAATTCAATGTGGAAGTAATCCTGAAGTAATCCAAGTATTCAGAATACGTTACTCAGATTGAGTAACGTAACGGAATACGTTACAAATTACATTTGTGGCCATGTATTCTGTAACAAAATACGTTTTGAAAGTATCCTTCCCAACACTGTCCGTGGACTATAATAACTTTCACCACTGCTCATTTTATAAAGGCCTTTGTTTATATTGTATAATGTGCTGTTGGATTGCTTTTTATTTTTCAAGATTGCAGCGCGCTAGTAGCGAGCTAACGTTAGCGCGCGCTAACGTTAGCTTGCTAGCTAGCTCTAACATCGGCAGTCAAACAAACATCAATGATCCATGAATGATGTCTTTTTAATAATCTACGTTTTTCTTGCAGTAGCCTTTCTACAATAAGCCGTGGTAAAAGTTACTATAATCCGTTCAAGGAGTTGATAAGCAGACAGATTAGCTAGCTAGTTGATAAGTTGTCTACTTCCACTTTATAAACAGATAGCCATAGCAGCTAACGTTAACGTTACTTCGCTGCTGGAGCGGTCAGCTACTTTAGCGATGTTTAACGTTGGCTACATAACGTTAGCAATATATCTTGTGTAGAATCCAGAGGGAAGGGTCAGGGAGCAGAGACACAGTATTTAGATGAAGTGAGCTGGTTTGACCACGGAGATGGGACACGCTCTCTTCACCACAGTTGTGTGCGTCACCGGCCGTGGGAGAGGGTGTAAAAGAGGGGTGTGGCTATGACATCATCGATACGGATCCGTATTCACCATCCATACGAAGCCAAACGAGAGCCGTTTTCGGATTTTTTCACCCTGAGACCTGGTTTCAAAAAAGTGCGTTTTCAGGCGGTGCGTTTGCAGGATTCGTCTGGACGGGCGGCCCAAACGATGCAAAACATGTGCGTTTGCACAAAAAAACGTTTCCGTGTGGATGGCCCCTTAGGCTATACTGAGTCTGATCTATTTTAAGAGATTTGCATTTGTATAGCTCACAGCATTTTCATTTACATGTTAAAGCCTCCCTTAGAATTAGAGGGAGGGGGGATCATGGGGGGACAACTGCCAAGCAAGGCCCACGTCAATTTCTGACAATTTACGGCAGTTTTCGGTGTTGCCTGTAAATTGCCGTGTACAGCTGTAAACCTGAAGTTCCACGACAATCT
Source organism: Perca schrenkii (assembly GCA_025617405.1). NCBI lineage: Eukaryota > Metazoa > Chordata > Actinopteri > Perciformes > Percidae > Perca > Perca schrenkii. The sequence goes on along the minus strand of CM046801.1, from coordinate 32,009,237 downwards.
ACAGTGCCGCATACTGACGAAAATCCCACTTTTCATGCAGTGTAATGGACAAGAACAAAGATCATATAAGTCTGCTTTCATTTGCAATATCCAAACACATTTGTCACACGTGCAAATTACATGTTGACTCCATGTGTTAACTAAAATAAAGCCTTTTGTCTTTCTTTTCTTAGAAAATAAATATGACTGGAGCATTTTAGATTCCTAATCTGTAGGACTGTAAAATGCTCCAGTCATATTTATTTTTATTCTTTTAGAGACATACAATCACACAAATACTAACAACAACCTATTATAATTTTTTGACTAGCAACCTGGCTGATTAGCAACCTGGCTGAGATTGAAAAGGAGAGGGAGCTCGAGGGGAGTGGGGAAAATGGGACAAAGAAGTCCGAGGAGGAGGCACTGGAGTTAGGGGAGGCAGAGATGATGAGGAGGGAAAGGCTGGAAGCGGGAGCGGGGAAAATGGGGCCAAGAAGTCCGAGGAGGATGCACTGGAGTTCGGGGAGGCAGAGACGATGAGGGGAAAAGGCTGGAAGTGGGAGCGGGGGCAGAATGGAGCAGGGAGCAGCAATGAGGGGGACTGGATGGTGAAGCCAGCTGACTGGAGACAGGGAAACAATGAAGGTGATGAAGGGGGCCGCTGCCACTGGGGCAGAGAGAGAGCTGGTGGAGACCAGTTTGAGCTCGAAGACATAGAATTCTGAGTGGATGTGGGACGGAAGTTTGAGTCTGACGGCAGTGGGGTTGAGAACAGCCTCAATGGGATAACAACCCATGAACCGCGGGGGAGTTTCTTGGACGTGGACTGGAGAGAGAGGTCACAGGAGGAGAGCCCGCCGGTAGGCGGGGGCAGGCATTCAATGGCGACCTTCCAGGTGTTTGTTTCAGGTGGCAGTGCATTGCAGAGCTGCCCTAGCCTCCCTCCACACTCATAGACTCATAGAGGTGCATCTGGACGGAAGGGACTGCCACCTCAACCGATGAGGGAGTTGTGGGCGTGCTCGACCCAAGGGAGGTAGGAACTCCACGAAGTACACCTCAGGTCCTGGTTTGCCCGCTCGGTCTGCCCGTTTGTCTCGGGGTGGTAACCAGAGGACAAGCTGGCGGTGGCACCGAGAGAACTGGGGACCCCGGTCGGAGACAATATCCAGGGGAATGCCATGGTGGCGGAAGACGTGGTAGACGAGCAGGCGGGCAGTCTCCAAGAATGTAGGCAGCCTGGGCAGGGGGATTAATGGTCCACGATGGTGAGGATGACCGTATTGCCGTTGGAGTTGGGCAGACCGGTGACAAAAGTCCAAGGCAATGTGGGACCAAGGCCAACCGGGCACAGGGAGGGGGCGGAGCAGACCGGCGGACGGTTGATGGGACCGCCTGGCACGGGCGCACACCTCACACGTTGCCACAAAGTCCCGGCAGTCCTTTTCCATTGGGGGCCACCAGAACCAGTCGGAGCAGGAACAGGGTTCGGGCCATTCCTGGGTAACAGCTGAACTTCGAGGTGTGCGCCCACTGGAGGACTTGGGAGCGGACACTTGGAGTGGTGTAGAGGCGATTGGGGGGACCGGTACCAGGGTTGGAGTTTGTGGACTGGGCACGGCGGACGGCGGAAGCGACAAGGCAGGAACGGGGTAAGATGGTGTCTGGCTGGTCATCTGGGTTTCTCTAAACTGTGAACACAAAACCCAATTTTCAAGCTACATTCACAAAACCTCAGACTCTTCTTGCAAAACCAAACTTTCACCTCAAAACAGTTCAATCTGTGCTCAAAACTGAACTATGTTGTCAAATCGTGCCCCGAGTCAATCAAAATTAAAAACACTACTGATCAGTCACTAAACACTACGTAGAAAAATAGAAAACACAATGCTCAGGACATGAAGCTGGGGAAATGAATGTTTATTGTTCACTGTAGGCTAAATGCATGTTGCAAAACAAAAAAAAACTGTGCATTTAGCACTTATAGAAAAAGACAAAACAGAAATCTCGTGCATTTACACGTAGCACCTGTAAAAACAAACAGAAATCTTATGCGTTTGCCACTTGTGTACAGTAAGCCCATGTAAAAATAAAGTACAAAAATATACAAATAAATTCATTACTCTGCCACAGCATCATGTCTCCGTACTGGGTCAGGCCACAGGACTTCATCCACATCACAGGCCACATTTTGTCTGGCCAGGCAATGGGGGAAAAAAAACCCTGGCATGCCGTATCCAGGCTTGGCGTGCCTCCACACCTATGTCACCACAGGCAAGTCCCATGGCTTGCAGGAGATTTACACTGGTGTAAGGTTGGCGTTCATATACCTTCCACCACCATGAGGAGAAAAATTCCTCAGTGGGGTTTAGGAAAGGGGAGCACGGTGGAAGGCAAAGATTGATAAAACCTTGGTTCATATTAAACCACTCTCTAACCTGGAGGGCTCTCTGAAAACTCACATTGCCCAAACAACAACATAGATGGGATGCTCATCCTGCTGCCCTAACAGAGCATCTCGCATGTGATTGAGGAAAATGAGGAGCTGGTGAGTGTTGTAGGGCCCCAGGTTGGCATGATGGTGGACACCCCAGGATTGCTGATGGCAGCACATAATGTGACATTGCCACCACGCTGCCCAGGAAGGCAAGGCAAGGCAAGGCAGCTTTATTTGTATAGCACATTTCAGCAACAGGGCAATTCAAAGTGCTTTACATAAAACATTAAAGAGCAGTTATAAAACAATTTAAAAACATTAATAAACAAATTAAAACAAGAATAAAATTGATAGTGCAGTATAAGAATAAAAGTTACAGTGCAGTATAAGAAATTAAAGTTGATAAAATAGATTATTTAAAGAAAAGCAACATCAAAAAGATAGGTCTTTAGCTTAGATTTAAAAGAACAGAGTTGCAGCGGACCTGCAGGTTTCTGGGAGTTTGTTCCAGATATTTGGAGCATAAAAACTGAACGCTGCTTCCCCCTGTTTAGTTCTGACTCTGGGGACAACAAGTAGACCTGTCCCAGACGATCTGAGAGGTCTGGGTGGGTCATAATGTAGTAGCAGATCAGAAATGTATTTTGGCCCTAAACCATTTAGTGATTTATAAACCAGTAAAAGTATTTTGAAATCAATTCTTTGAGGCACTGGAAGCCAGTGTAGAGACTTCAGTACTGGAGTGATGTGATCCACTTTCCTGGTTTTAGTGAGGACTCGAGCAGCAGCGTTCTGAATCAGCTGCAGCTGTTTGATTGATTTTTTAGGGAGACCTGTAAAGACACCGTTACAGTAGTCAAGTCTACTGAAGATAAAAAGCATGGACAAGTTTTTTCCAGATCCTGCTGAGACATAAGTCCTCTAACCCTTGATATATTTTTAAGGTGATAATAGGCTGATTTTTTTAATTATGTTAATGTGGCTTTTAAAATTTAGGTCTGAGTCCATGACTACACCAAGATTTCTGGCTTTGTCTGTTGTTTTTAACATTGTCATTTGAAGCTGAGCGCTGACTTTCAATCGTTCCTCTTTTGCTCCAAAAACAACCACCTCCGTTTTTTCTTCATTTAATTTAAGAAAGTTCTGGCACATCCAATCATTTATTTGTTCAATGCACATATTTAATTGTTGTATTGGGCTGTAGTTCCCTGGCGATAAGGTTATGTAAATTTGTTAATCTGCATAACTATGGTAAGTTATTTTGTTGTTTTCCATAATCTGAGCCAGTGGAAGCATGTAGATGTTGAACAGAAGAGGGCCCAGAACTGAGCCTTGGGGAACTCCGCACGTCATATTTGTATGCTTAGATGTATAATTACCTATAGACACAAAGTAGTCCCTATTCTTTAAATAGGATTCAAACCACTTTAGTACTGAGCCAGAAAGACCAACCCAGTTTTCCAATCGGTCAAGCAATATGTCATGGTCTACCGTATCAAATGCAGCACTGAGATCAAGTAATACTAAGACTGAAATTTTGCCACTATCTGTGTTTAAGTGGATGTCATTAAAGACTTTAACAAGAGCCGTCTCAGTGCTGTGGTGTGGTCGAAAACCTGACTGGAAGGCATCAAAACTGTTGTTTAGCGATAAGAAAAGGTTGAGTTGTTGAAAAACCACTTTTTCTATGATTTTACTTAAAAATGGAAGGTTTGATATTGGCCTATAGTTGCTCATTAGTGTCGTGTCTAGATTGTTCTTTTTTAGGAGTGGCTTGATGACTGCAGTTTTTAGGGCCTGTGGGATACCTGAGAGCAGAGATGTGTTTACAATCTGTAGAAGATCTGAAGCCAAACACTTCGAAACATTTTTGAAAACACCCGTTGGTAGAATATCAAGGCAACAGGAGGAGGTTTTCAGATGTTGTATAATGTCCTCCAGGTTTTTAAGGTTGATCGTATGAAATTGTGTCATGTTGGAATTTGTTTTGCGTGCACACTGTGACAACACATATCCTGTACTTGATATGGAAGCACTGACTGTTTGTCTAATTTTCAGAATTTTGTCTGTGAAGGAGGCAAAGTCATTGCAAGCCTTGGTAGACAACAGTTCAGATGCTACTGGTACTGGAGGGTTTGTTAATCTATCAACAGTAGCAAACAAAGCACGTGAATTATTATTGTTTCTGGCGATAATGTCAGAGAAAAAGGACCGTCTTGCATTTCTTAGTTCCAGATTATAAATGCGAAGTCTCTCTTTATAAGTGTTATAATGGACCTGGAGATTAGATTTTCGCCAACTGCGTTCAGCTTTTCGACACTCTCTTTTTTTCTGTTCTCACACCTATAAAATTTCTCCATGGAGATCTTTTCTTACCAAAGACAGCTTTGACCTTAGTGGGAGCAATAGCATCAATAACAGTTGTAATTTTACAGTTGAAATTATCTACAAGCTCAGTGACTGAGGCCCCAGTGAGGGTGGGTGTAGAGGAGAAAAGCTGAATGAATGATTCACTGGTGTTTTCAGTAATATACCGTTTTCTGATTAACTTTAGTTTGAACACTTTTGGGCACAGAGATAGTGCCGTTAAAGAAAACACAGGAATGATCAGAGAGAGCAACATCAGTCACCACAACCTTGGGAATGTTCAGACCCTTGGAGATAGTCAAGTCCAAAGTGTGCCCCTTATTGTGCGTGGGATGTGTCACATGCTGAGTCAGTCCATAGCTCTCAAAAAACACAACACAGTTCTTTGGTCCCTCGGTCCTGGGGGTTGTCAACATGAATGTTAAAATCACCAGCAATAATTACACGGTCAAAGTTAATACAGATTATAGACAGCAGTTCATTAAAATTGTCAAAGAAGGATGCACAGTATTTAGGTGGCCTGTAGATATTTAGAAGTAGAGCTTGAGGGGAGGATCTTAGCTGAAGAGCCACATATTCAAAAGAAGCAAAATTTCCGTAAGATATTTGCGTACATTGGAATGAGTCATTAAACAAAATGGCAACTCCACCTCCTTTCTTATTCACTCTATTCTCACTCATAAAACTAAAATTAGGGGGGCTGACTCAATGAGAACAGCAGCACTGTTATTTTGGTCCAACCAGGTTTCAGTTAAAAACATAAAATCAAGATTGTTCTTGATAATAAAATCATTGATTAAAAATGATTTTCCTGCCAAAGACCTTAGTAGGGCTAGTGTTAGTGCGTTTTCATTTTTTGGGACAGACTGTGGCTGACGAGGAATGGATGCTAAATTTGCAAAGTTTGGAGTTACGTGCTTATTCGCCATTCTTTTTCTATTACCTATCACAACATAAATTGTGGAAGAACCTAATACGCAGGGCCCAGGCTTGTCTTGGAAAGAGTCATGAGTGCTACTATGCATGCAGCCTGGACCCGGCCCATATCAGTTAATGCTTACTGCATTTGCCAACAATGGCCAATCACATTACGGCCTCCATATATTTACTTACAGTATACTGTGGTACAGTATATAGTATGTCATACAGTAATTGCTGTCAACATTTACATACTGTACTATAATGTCAAAAAAAGGTAATTACCTGTTCTCTTCTCTAAATCTTCGGATTATGGTGGACACAGTGAATCTACTGATGTTTGGTTTAGGGCTGCAACGATTCCTCGAATAACTCGAATAATTCGATTACAAAAAATGCTCGAAGCAAATTCTTTGCCTCGAAGCTTCGTAAAATCTATGTAATTAAGGTTGTACGGCAGGATTATTACTAGCGCACATGAGGTTTGCGCTTCTGCGGACACAACACAAGCACGGACAGTATATAAACACAACACGGCCCCGATTACAAATGAAAGAAGACGAAAATAGCGAGGGTCTAAGAGGAGAGACAGGCGAGAGAAAACGAAAGAAAGTTTGGGATCATTTTAAGCTGCAAACATGCTGCTACATCACCTCTGTAACAAACCTCCAGTGTACTCATCCATTCCACGGAGCCAACCAGACACAAGGTAGCTAACGCTGCTGCTCTCGTCCACCGCGCTGTTTACACAACTAGCCTACAGCATGCTACTCTGCTAATAGCGATGTTTTACACAACTAGCCTACAGCATGCTACTCTGCTAATAGCGATGTTTTACACAACTAGCCTACAGCATGCTACTCTGCTAATAGCGATGTTTTACACAACTAGCCTACAGCATGCTACTCTGCTAACAGCCATGTTTTACCAACAAGCTAAAACGAAAGCTGTCGGTTTGTAGTCTAACCTTTTATTTGTTTGCTTCTAATCTTTGGAAATGTAGCCGCTGCCGAGACACACCGGCTCCTCCCCCCAGCATGGCCACTTAATATGCACGTGAATGATGTCATCATGCATTCTTTATTCTTTCTCCTCACCATAGATATATCTATAATCCTCTCTGTGTATTAATTAGGCTTCTGAAAATGTGTCCCCCAGAACAGTGTAGTTGAGTAGCCCTGCTGTAAACCCTCTGGTCAGTGAACAGCTCTTTTGCATATCCAGTGCAAAGAGCCAGAGGCAAGAAGGGGAATGGGGTGAAAAATATTAACATTTGGGCCACCAAAAATGTACTATTGTAATGTTTGTTTTTTTAAGGGTCTTGGAATTTGGCAATCATTTTTTTTTGCTTTTTCTAAAAAAGGAAACCTGTCTTTTGTATATATACACAAGCTACAGGTTTCCTTTTTTTTTAGTTAATGGTAATAATAAATATTTACTATTGCTGCTTATTAAGTATTTCTTACTAAGTGTTTCTTATCCGATTACTCGATTAATCGATGGAATAATCGGTAGAATATTCGATTACTAAAATAATCGATAGCTGCAGCCCTAGTTTGGTTGTACCCTTTGTCCAGCCTCCCTCATGCTCATACCATGGACAAGAACATGGTCAATCACAGTAGCTCTGATTTCATCAGATATTACTGTTGTTTGTCTTCGCTGACCACCTCGACCACCTCGACCTCGTCTCACACAAACTCTTCCTCTCAGATTTCTTTCCATTGTAGGGCCTCACAAACCAGTGCTCTCTGAACTGGCTTATATGTTCCCTCACATCATTAGCCACAAGTGTGATCAATTTTGAGTTGTTGTGTTCAAGTGGTGAAAACTGTGCTTTAATTGTGTTTGACTTTTGTCACCTGTGCTCACCATTATGCAGCACGGGTGCATCACAATGAAAATGTGTTGGCAAGTTGTGTCTAAACAGGTGAAAAGTGCTTATGGTTTTGCCAAAAGAGTGATTGAGTCAATCAGTGGGTTCAGGCAACTGAGCATTTGGTTCAGACAATAGGGTTTAGTGTTTTAGCAATTGAGAAAAACTGTAAAGGCCATTTTCCATTCGGATCTGCACCAGATGGTAGGCTTTTCTAATATCTAACTTAGTAAAAATGGTAGACCTGGAGACAGACTCAAAAACAGAATCCATTAGGGGGAGCGGATACTTATTTTTGATGGTTATGGAGTTGAGCCCCAGGTAATTGATAGGTTGAAGGGTTTAATCATTTTTGGTAACAAAAAAGAAACAAGCGCCTACAAGGGATGAGGAGGGACGAATAATACCGGCTGTTAGGGAGTCTTTGATGTACTGCTACATAGCCTCATTCTCTGGACGCCACAGATTGAACAGATGGCTTGATGGGAGAGGTGTGTCTGGGAGGAGGGCTCAGGAGCAGTCGTAGGGGCAGTGGTGTCGGTAAGGACAGGTGTTCTTTACTGAACACCTGGGCTAGGTCATGCTACTCAGAGGGAACAAATCTGGGGGAACAGTAGGAACGAGGGGTTGGGTGGACTTACCGGGGGCTTGGGCGGACAACAGACAGGATGCGGTGAGTGCTCCAATTTCTAATCTTGCCCCGCACATGGGAGGAGATGAGGTGAAATGAAATCCTTGTGTTGGGAATTCGTTGGGTACAGATTAAATTATTGTCTAATTATCAAAGATGTTTTATCAATATTAATAAAGTTATGAATGTGTGTTCATAACTCCACCAAAATGATAAACAATCAAAACAGGGCACCACCCTGGAAGTCAGGGACCAATAATCAAACTGTGAAACAGTCTCATTAGGTGGTCCCTTTAAAATACAGATCTTAACTTGGTTAATATATCTGGTATTCTTTAAAGGAACAGAAAGGAAGGCTATATTAGAGCACTACCTGTGGTCAACCAGCAATTATTACAACAACTTACACAAAACAATCACAGACAACTGCTATTTAAAATATAGTAGAATTTATTAACTTCAAAATGATCAATGGCCAATCAATAATCCTTTGATCAATTAAAACCAATATACCTTTTTTAAACTACAACCAAAACAAAGCAGAAACAAACCAGCATGTGATCAGACACTGTGTGTTTGTGTGTGTGTGTGTGTGTGTGTGCGTGTGTGTGTGTGTGTGTGTGCGCGTGCGTGCATGCGTGTGTGTGTGTGAGAGAGAGAGAGAGAGAGAGAGAGAGAGAGAGAGAGAGAGAGAGAGAGAGAGAGAGAGAGAGAGAGAGAGAGAGAGAGAGTGCAAGGAGGAGGGGTCGCGAAACCCGGGGGACGCTAGGCTACATCCCAGATTAGCTGTTAGCTAGCCATTAGCTATTAGCAGGCTATGTGGTAGCTGAACAAAAGCTATTTAGCCTCAAAAGGGCGGTATTGGGCTTTGGTGTAACACCACGTGGCTAAGCTAGCCAGTTAGCTCTCCAATTAACGTTTTGCTGACAAAAAGAGGAGCGCAGTTGTTCGTACGTGTGTGTGTGAGCAGTTAGTGAAAGAAGAAAGAAAAGAAAGAGTAGGGTGACCATACGTCCCGGTTTGACCGGGACAGTCCCGATTTGACCGGGACAGTCCCGATTTTGAAGTTAATGTCCCAAGTCCCGACAAAAGCCTGTCGGGACGCTAAAATGTCCCGGTTTTAGGAGGAGCGGTGTCAGACGATTTTGCTGGGGCTTCAGCCCCGAATGTTTTGAGTGTAGCCCCAAATGTAGCTAACTTTGTCCAGTTTATTTTTCCGAGGCGAATAGAATGGGCAGCTACGTGCGGGGTCCCACCATGTTGTGTTTGCTGCTATCACCTAGCAACCGTCTATACGTGGAGGAAAAGCTGTGAAAGCCGGGTGAAGTTTTCGGAGGAATCGTAGCCAAATCAGTGTAATACATTGATGCCATCAACACAAAGTTTAGGAGCGCAATACTACTGATTTAGTTTGAAGTTCCCGTGACGTGACGTTTCCAGTCTACGGTTCAGACTCAGACACACGGAGCTCTGAAGCAGACCTGTGCGTCTCTTAGTGTGCACTCTCTCTGTAAAATGCAGCGCAACCTCAAGTTATAATGGATGCGCTCTGCTGTCGACATGCTGCGGTAGATGTGTTGCGTTTGTGCTCCGTGTATTTCTGCAGTAGATTCGGTTTTCCACCTCCGATGTAGAGCAGCGTACAGCCACTTCTCTAGCTAAACTCTTTGTCTCATTCAGACACCCAAACAGCTCTGTGTCTGTCAGAAGGTCTGAGAGCTACAGCAATCACGTAATGCACAGCAGACTATGGTGCAGGTAGATTTCTGAAATACACTGACTTTATTCTTGTAATAGCCTATTATCACTTTATTTTTCTCAAAATCACGACTCCTCCAAATCACGGAGAACACAGAAATACTGCTTTTGAGTGTGCACAAAATTTTGGACATTGCTCAAACACATCTGAAATATTACAGTCCAGGGGTTTATTAATAGGCCTACATTAACAACAAAAGAGCAAAACAGGAGGGGGGAGTAAATGATTCCTAGGCTACATGTGTGCTGACTCAGATATAATTAGAAAAGTCCATCCAAAGGAGAATAAATATTTGAAAGCAATACAGAATGCCTGTTAGCCTTACTTCAATACATTCCATTATGTTTTTATATTTGGATTGTAATCTATTTTTCTTTTTACATAAAGGTATTTGCCGAATACATTGATTCAGAAAAAGTTAGAAATAGGTGCATAAAAATTCACCAGAATGCAGGAAATGAAGTGTGTAATGCTCAAAATTTTCAATAATTTTAATTCTTTTGGTGTTATTGGAATCAATAACACTTCAAAAAATCTTTTTAAGAAAAGTCTCAACATAAATCTCACATTGAACTGAAAAAGGCTGTCACTGCAATTTTGTTAATTTTACCGTTAAAAAGCGTGTGCGCGTGCACAAGCACTACGGTCACATGCAAAGTGTCCCGGTTTTAGCTCCCGGAAATCTGGTCACCCTAAGAAAGAGACACACTTAGATCTTAGTTATCAATAATGACCAGCCCGCTCAGTCACTCAGGTCTGGCCCAACGTGAAATTAGGGCAGAATTTCGTCTGACTGAGGGCACGTTCATTATAACCACTCCGGTGTGCTAAACAGCTGATTCTCCACGGAGATAACATGGCTCTGCCGGTCTACGTAGACCGCTGGGTGGCATTCTTGACGCCTCACGGCTGTGAACAGACGGACCGATGGAGATTATTATCTCGCCGAACAGTAACTAAACCCCTCTGCAGCGGGAGAAGCAGAGTAGCATTTGCAGTCTGAACAAGCTACATATTCAACACAACATATCAACAAATGCACCGTGATCAGAGTAAATTCACAGAAATTAATGGGACATTCGGTCCTGATCACAGATTAATAATCAGACGCCCACCAGTAGTGTAGCACATTATTGATCAAACACATTAACGGTAAACAATGGGAACATTAGCCTTTACACATTAATACAACACACTATTCCTCTGCCCAGAAAACCTTAAGCCTTCTTACTGTGTGTTCAGTCCGTTCGCGTCTGTCCATAGATTTCCACGGTAAAACAGAAACGGTCTGTGTCGCTTGTCAGCGGCCACAGATAAACTCCCTCCAAGGGCAGAAGGAGGGGAGCTCTGTCGACTTTGAGAAGAAAAACGTTGCTCGTTCTTCTCCTGCAGATATGAAAAACACTGGTGCGTTTTTCATAGGATCCACGGTGCTCCTTGGACAACGAAATGAAATCCACTTTTTCTAGAAAATGGAAGTTTTAGCACAAGCGCACTCCCTGTAGCAACGCCTGTCACAGACGGAAGACATGAGTTTTTGGGTGCTCAACAGTTTTATAATTTTGCCGCACCGGATAAGGCCCATGCCAATGGGATTTTTGAGTGTTCTTGAACTACATGCTGGTAGTTCTGGGACTTCCGGCCAGTTGTAAGGCTCCTTCCCCCTTGGCTCGGACTTTCGCGTAGGGGTGTGAACTCTCCAGGCTGGAGCTCTGCAAGTAGGCCTGTGTTTTGTCTCAGCCTCTTTGTCTCTGAGCACATGTGTTCCTTTGTTTTTTTTTGTTTTTTTTTAACTCTCTTTTTATTCGTACAGAACAATCAAGTTACAGTCTCACATGAAATATATTCATTTTACTTTTTCATTTCAAAACAAAAACCCCTGTGGTCTCCCTCCCCCAAACCCACCCTCATCAGAACCTCTGTGCGTCTCAGTATGTCAACAATCAAACAAAAGATAATAGTGAGTCACCTGTACATTTACACAAAATCCAGTGATATTAAAAAAAAAAGCCATCCCAATAGTACATATAATAATAATAATAATAATAATAATAATAATAATAATAATAATAATAATAATGACAATAATGCAGACTTCATTAGGCCTCTGCCATCAAACTGTCAAAGTGCTTTACATGTCATTAGGGAATCTCAGGAAGAAAATACGTTATTAATGGGTTCCAGATACCATAAAAAAGGTCGTCAGACCCCCTAAGTGCATACTTTATCTTCTCCAATTTCAGATACATCATAAGATCAGTCAGCCATACAGATACTTTTGGTGGATATGGGGATTTCCAATGTAAAAGAATTTGCCGCCTGGCAATCAAAGTTGAGAAGGCTAATACATCCTTATATCTAGCAAGCCCTACATGGTCGCTCTGCACTGTTCCAAAGATTGAAGTATATACATTACGCTCACATCCTATTTCTATAACTTCAGATAACGTTTTGTAGACCCCTGACCAAAATTGATCCAAACGTGGGAATGACCAGAACATGTGGGTCAAGGTTGCTGGAGCACTATTACACCTGCTACAATTTTCATTCATGCCTAAAAATATTTTTGCCAGTTTAGCTCTAGAAAAATGTGTCCTATGTAAAACTTTAAACTGGATTAAGCTCAAATGAGCACAGGATGTTGTCCCATTTACCCTACGCACAGCTTCCTCCCATGTACTATCCAATATCGTCTCTCCTAGTTCATCATCCCACTTTGCTTTAATCTTATCCAGAGTATTGTCGCTATGGGAAGTGATGATATTATAAATTCTGGAAATAAGTCCCTTTAATTTAGAAGACACTTCCAAAATATCATCCAAACCGGATGGCTCTGGTACATTTGGAAAAGCCGTCGTATTACTACGAATAAAGTGACGAATCTGTAAATATCTAAAATGGTTTGAGCAGGGGAGATCAAATTTTTCACATATGTCTTTGAAACTTGCAAATACACCATCCGTATAAAAAAATCTTTAAATCTGACAAGGCCTTGCCTTTTCCACTCCAAAAAGGTTGCATATATTCTAGCTGGTAAAAATAAATGATTATGGCAAATTGGGGATTGAATGGAAAAATCAGGAAGATCTAAATATTTTTTAAATTGTAGCCAAATACGTAATGTATTGCTGACCGTTGGATTTGAGGTATGTGTTGAAATCGCCAAAGGGATTTTAGAAGTTACTAAAGCTAAGAGTGATGTTGACAGACACGAGTTATTCTCAGATTCACACCAGTCCATATCTGGTGACTGACACCAATAAAGTATTTTCTGGCAGTTAGCCGCCCAATAGTAGAACTGTAAATTTGGCAGACCCAAGCCTCCATTGGAACGATGTCTTTGAAGGAGTCTCTTTTGAAGCCTAGGAGCTTTACCTGCCCAAATAAATGATGTTATAGACCTATCAAGAGATTGAAAGAATAATTTAGGCAGATAAATTGGAAGGCACTGAAAAAGATAAAGGAATCTAGGGAGAACATTCATTTTAATACAGTTAACCCTACCAACCAATGACAAATTAATGGCATTCCACCTCTGAAAATCAGATTTTAATTTGTCTACTAATGGAGTAAAGTTTTTATGGTATAGCTCAGGAAAGGTTGGAGTCAGATTACTACCTAAATACTTAAACCCATCTCTGGACATACAAAAAGGTAAATCTGAGTCCTGAAGAGACCGGGCCAAGGCATTTTAGTTAGTTAGGTTAAGTTTATAACCAGAGAAAAGACTGAATGTTTGCAATATATTCAAAACATGGGGAATACGATGTATAGGGTCTGATAGGTACAACAATAAATCATCCGCATACAGAGATAACTTATAGGTCAATCCCCATCTATGAATTCCACATATTTCGGGCTTTGACTTGAACATAATAGAGAGAGGTTCAATAACTAAAGCAAACAGAAGTGGACTTATTGGTGAAGAATTTGGAATGATACCCATTGGTAACTACCGAAGCCTTTGGACTAAAGTATAAAAGCTCAATCCAAGATCTAAAATTAGGGCCAAAACCAAATCTACTCAAACACTCAAACAAATAACTCCACTCTACCCTATCAAACACCTTTTCAGCGTCCAATGAAATGACCACTTCTGCCACTGCACTGGACGCTGGTGAGTATAAGATGTTTAGAAGGCGGCGCACATTCGAAAAAGAGTGCCGTCCCGTCATAAAACCTGTTTGGTCCGGCGAGATCACCTCTGGCATAACTTTTTCCAAACGGCGTTTTTCGCCAATATTTTTATATCACAATTAAGGAGGGAAATTGGGCGATATGACCCACATTCCTTTCCGTCTTTCCCTGGTTTTAACAGTAAAGTTATGGAAGCTTCAGTCAAAGTCCTGGGCAAAGTACCTTTAGCTTTCGAGTCATTAAACATATCAAGTAAAAGTGGAATCAATTGCCCTGCAAATTTCTTAAAGAATTCAACTGGGTACCCATCCGGGCCGGGTGCCTTCCCATTTTGCATGGTCCTAATCGCATCCGCAATTTCAGTGTGCGAAAACAGGGAGCTCTAATTCTGCTCTACTGATTGCACTAATTGTGGGCATATTTAAATTGCTGAAAAAATTATCCATAACTGTATTGTCTTTAGGAGCTTCAGATGAATACAAATTAGAATAAAATGCCTGAAATGTATCATTAATTTCTACAGGATCAACCGTAACTTCCCTATTTTCTCTCATAATACACGAGATATGTTGCTCAGATGCTCTACTTTTTAACTGGTGGGCTAATAGACGACCCGACTTTTCCCCATGTTCATACATAATGCCCCGTGATTTCAACAACATCCTTGCATTTTTTTCTGACGCGAACAACTCATACTTAGCCTGATGTTCTACTTTTTCTTTATAAAGTTCCGGGCATGGGGAAGCTGAATATTGGCTATCACCTGTAAAGCTTTGATCAATCTTTCCTGCTCTAAACTTCTGCTTTTATTTAGCATGGATTTATATGAAATAATATTCCCCCTAATAACAACCTTAAAGGGGTGATAGAATGATTATATAGAGTTTTTCACACTGTTCCTTATGGTCTCCTAATGGGATATGTAACATTGGTTGGGCTGAAAATGGTCTGGTTGATATTTTATTGGCCCTTATGCATCCCTGTGTTTTGGCTCTATTTGAAACAAGAGCTTTTCAAATATGGTATGCTCGTGAATATTTAGATGAACTGCGCGCTGATTGGTTGAGCGAATTGCCATAGGCAGACATTAGAGATGCGCGCTGATTGGTTGAGCGAATCCCCAATACACACACATTAGAGAAGCGACAGAATCTCATATTCCAGACACTGCAATGTTTCATTAGCAAATTCACTTCTGAGACTTTTTTATGTGAGAAATCAACTATATAAAGCTCAAATATGGGCCTTTTTACGAAAATTGATGGCTAATTGCAAATATGGTAAGACTGTGTGTCGGACTTCAGCGGCGGTGCTGCTGCCTCGCCGCCCGGCCTGCCTTCCTTCACAGACCCCGGCCTGCTGTGAACTCCGTTAGGCCTGCTGCCCTGACAGAGCTCCAGGGCCTGTAACTCCCCTCTTCCTGCTAGCTAAATGGCCCGTTGTGTGAGAGTGAGAGCGCGGTCAGCGCGCTTGTTACACCAGCAATCTCTTACCACATGTTACACACAATGTCACGCCACTTAGCTATACAACATCTAAATGTCTTATAAACCTAACAACGGTGTCCAATTTCAAGTTAATATTTGTGAAGTTTAGCTAGGTGTTTCGTTAGCTGCGACTGTCCCTTCAATCCTATCTATGTGTAGCTACAAATTACGGCTAGTTAGCTTAATTTTTGGTCGTAATTCGAGTATTTACAGTTTGAATTTCGTCACGCCAGTTATACAACATCTAACTAAATGTTTTAGAAAGCTAACTACGGTGTCCGATTTCAAGTTAATGAATATTTGTGAGCTGTAAGGGTTTCGTTAGCTGCAAATGTCCCTACAATCCTATGTGTACAGATTGCGGCTAGTTAGCTTCTTTTTGGTCGTAATTCGTGTATATTTACAGTTTGAATTTCGTCACGCCACTTACACATCTAACTAAATGTTTTATAAAGCTAACAACGGTGTCCGATTTCAAGTTAATGAATATTTGTGAACTGTAAGGGTTTCGTGAGCTGCAACAGTCCCTACAATCCTATGTGTACAAGATTGCAGCTAGTAAGCTAGCTTCATTTTTGGTCGTAATTCGAGTATATTTACAGTTTGAATTTCGTCACGCCACATACACATTTAACTAAATGTTTTATAAAGCTAACAACGGTGTCCGATTTCAAGTTAATGAATATTTGTGAGCTGTAAGGGTTTCGTTAGCTGTGACTGCCCCTTCAATCCTAGCTGTGTGTAGCTACAAATCAAGGATAGTTAGCTTCATTTTCGGCGTAATTCCGAGTATATTTACAGTTTGAATTTCGTCAAGCCAGTTATGCAACAGCTAACTAAATGTCTTATAAAGCTAACAACTGTGCCCGATTTCAAGTTAATGAATTTTTGTGAATTCCAGAGGAATTCTAAGAAGAGGCTAGCTATAGCTAGCCTCCTCTAGCTATAGCTCCATCCAGCCGCAGGCTCTATCAATGAGACTCGCGGACAAGAGGCGTGTATTTCACCGATCGTTTGTTTAAATAACTCAACACATTATAATTACACACATTATAAGATTAAATGGAACCTGTGTTAACAGATTGCTGGCGTAACAAGCTCTCTGAGCGTGCTCTCACTCACACACACCTGGCATTAGGAAGAGGGGAGCTGCAGGCCCTGGAGCTCCGTCAGAGATCCAGCGTTTAGTAATCCATTTGCCAAAAACCGGTGACTTTGCGCGGGTATGGAGTGCTGTCGGCTGCTAGCCCTAAGGGAGCTCAATCGAGCTCAGAGAAGGCCGGGGTGTGTGAAGGAAGGCAGGCTGGGCGGCGAGGCAGCAACACAGGCAGCACCGGCGCTGAACTCCGACACAGTCGGACAAAATTTGCAATTAGCCATCCATTTTCATAAAACGGCCCATATTTGAGCTTTACATAGTTGATTTCTTGCATAAAAAAGTTTCAGAAGTGAATTTTGTAATTGAATAGCAGAGATCTGCGCGACCTAGATTCAGAAGACTACCTGATCTCAGGTCAGTTGTGTAGCCTATGTAAATGTTGGGGCGTGACCATTCTCTTAATACACCCATGGGCTGACAAAGGTTCCGGTTTTTGGGAGGTTGACGACAACTTCCAGCTTTGTTGGGATTCGCCCGTTTTCAGCGGCAGTTTCAAAATATGAGATTTTCATAGTAAAGGGGTGTCAATGGGATTTTGAGCTTCTATGTATGTCCTATTTACCCACCGAACTGTCGTTATTCAACTATGACAGGGTAAAATCGGTTTTGCATTCTATCACCCCTTTAAGTGTCTCCCATAAAATAGTTGGAGATACACCATCACCTCTATTAAAATCAAGAAACTCATCAATGGCTGATGAAATCATTTGACAAAATCCCTTCTCTTTCAATAAAGAAGTATCCAATCTCCATGGAGTATACTCCGCACTTTTGTGTAATAAAGAAAGGTCTAAAAGTACCGGGGCATGATCAGATTCAACTATAGATGAGTATTCAATTTTTTTAACCAAAGACAGCAGTGCTCTATCAATGAAGAAATAGTCAATTCTACTATACGTATGGTGTACGTGGGAGAAATAAGAATACATTTTGCTCAATGGGAAACAGAAACGCCATGGGTCGATACAGCCTACCTGATCCATGAACAATGACAATCTCTTTGCCATTTTGGAGGGAGAGTTAGATTTTGGATTAGAACGGTCCAGAGACGGAGTAATTGTACAATTTAGATCTCCCCCAAAAATTAGAGAATGGGAATTGAGACTTGGAATGGATGCTAACACTCTTTCAATAAATCCCTCATCGTCCCAATTAGGAGCATATACGTTCACCAGTATGACAGGCTTAAAATATAAAGATCCTAATACAATGACATATCGACCTTGTGAATCCTCTATTACTTTAGTTGGGTTAAATGGCACTTTCTTATGTATCAGGATAGCCACCCCCCTAGACCTATGAGTAAATCCAGAATGAAATAATTGACCCACTCATGTTTTCTTTAATCTGAACTGATCTTTCACTAATAAATTGTTGTTTGTTGCTTTAATGATTTTCAATGCGATTTGCACTTACGATACCAAGACACATCCCTCGTGTGTGTAAACATACTTGGCAATAAAGCTTTTCTGATTCTGATTCTGATTCTGATAAATGAGTTTCTTGCAAAAAAGCAATTTCACATTTAAAAAATTTCAAATGTGCAAATATTCTTGCTCATTTCACAGGACCATTCATCCCCTTGACATTCCAGCTTATAAACCTGACAGCTTCACCCAAGTCTTGATTAAGCCTACCTTTATTCATAACAAAAAAAAAAAAAAACTCAAGACTGGTAGACCACAAATACTTAACAAAACTGACTCACAGTGAAAACACATTACGCATCTTTCCCTAACCTGAAACCCACCACACAACAAATACATAACAAACTGAAACCCATAGCGCGTGAACTGCCTATGTCTAGATCCCAAATTGGGATAAACTGCAGGCTCGCTAAAGATGCCTTACCAGTGAACAACCTTTAAATACTATGTTATCTACAAGAGTCCCAACATTTGTCAATGTACATCAGTATGAAAGTGCCATACATTTTACAAGCTAAATAAGGCGAGGGTGCTTTTATCAATTAAGAGCGGAGTACCTAGTTATCAAGCAGACTAGATCATTCCACCAAGCTTGTATTAAATCCATCACCTCCCTTTACTCAAAGGACCGAATGCGCTTGTCGTAGAATTCCTGTGCTTCGTCCGGTGAATCAAAGGTGAGCGTCTCTTCCCTCAAGACCACCTTCAGGCGGCCTGGATACACCAGGCGGAATTTCACTCCCTCATACAACGCTTGTTTAATTCCGTTGAAAGCCCTGCGTTTCTTCGCCAGGGTAGCACTCAGGTCGGGATAGAACCGAAGGCTCACATCATGGAACTTAACCTCATGGCTCCTTGCCCAACGCAGCGCTGCTTCTTTTTGTTGAAAACTTCGAAAGCAGACCACAAATGCTCTAGCAGGCTTCCCATGCGCTGGTCTAGGAGCCAAGGATCTATGTGCTCTCTCCAATTCAGGTTGCTCAGCGAAGACACTCGACCCCAGACAGTCCATAAGTACATTTTCCATGAATTTGACTGGATCTTTGCCATTCTCACTGCCCTCCAGAATATTCACAATTCGCAGATTCGACCTGCGTGATCTGTTCTCGAGATCATCCACCCGGTCTAACAATTCTTAATTTGCCACTTTCAGCGTGTTTATCGTTACTTCAGCAGTATTCAAGCGCTCAAAGTTCTCACCAGCTATAGCCTCCGTTGATGCTAGTCTGGTTTGGAACGAGTTGACGGTATCTCGTATAGCCTCCACAGTCTGGAGTGGTTTTAGCGACCCTTGAATCAACGTGGAGATATCTTCCGTTATAGAACAGATCTCTGCTTAGCTAGTTCAGACACGAGTTGAGGCATGGATACAACATCTTCCATCTTGCCGACAGCCCTGTCCTCCGCCATAGCTGAAAGTTTGCTAGCAAGACTAGCCTGTCGTGTTGACAGTGTTTGCTGCGAGGATTTCGGTTTGCCACTCATTCCAGCCGTGACACAAAGTGTAGTATACGTTATCTCTTAAATGTATGATTCCTCAAAAACACAAATTGAAGCCCAGGGCGATGTTAAAACAGTATCATTTCAAAAGTTAACTGGGAGCTCCGTACTGCGTGTCTCACCCCCACAGCGCCATACCGGAAGTCCATGTGTTCCTTTGTTTAAGATCAGTTTAATTCTTACTTTCTCGGTCCCAACAGTCCCCCTTTTTGCTCTAAAGAGCGGTTGATTCCCGATCTTTGGAGCAACCAAGGACCGTACAGTTCATGGGAGAAAGGGTTAAAATGACTTCTAACTGTACCTAAACACAAAATGTTTAAGCAAAACATCACAGTGACAATTGAATTATCCCTTGTACAATCATTGCTGCTGTTTCAATATGACATTAACCAAAATATAGTGAAACAAAAATTAAGGAAGATAGGAAAGAAAAGTGAAGTAGTTAAGGGTTAACAGGTTCACTCCAGAAAAGAATTAGGAGTTAGCCAGTGTATGTACATGTGACTGTGTGCTTGTAAATGTGGACTGGTGCATGTATGTTTTCTGTCAAAACAAACACTCAATACAGACTCTAGTCTGTATACATTGTATGTTCTGATGCATAGGTCAAAAATGAGTCATATCTCTCGTTCTTATGAGCTACAGAAATTTGGAATTGCACTGCCAAGACTATATGTCAGGGGTACCTGTGAAGATTTTACAATACGGTTAGTAGCAGATTTATGGGTCTACAATGAGGTCCCTGGAAACCAGGCCGGCTGGCATCCTTTTCAAGGCTTGAGTTAGTTGATCAAAGAGCTTCCTTCTCTACCGATGCTTCGCATAAAATCTCGCTACTCGCACCTGGGTTGTGTTTCTGTGACACCTGAAATCACGCACAGTGTTTTTGAGGAGCAGAATGGAACTTTAAAATTATGTTACTACTGGAGTTTTGAGGTAGCTTGATTACTGTTTGGAAAAGTTTAGGATGGGAGTGCATGTCAACAGAGTGAAGCCTCCCTCCCCCTTTCCAACTGCAGAGGCTTGCTCCTTTTCCTGGGCGTGAGGACCACATGTTTAGTCGTTCTGGCTAAACATGTAATTCAGGAGCAGAATCGCGGCTGTCACAGCTGTGCAGTTGGGTGCTGAGGTATTCAACCCACGTGGTGAGAGTGCACGTGACAGTGAGGAGGTAACGTTACCTCGCCCAGTTCTGGTAACTGGTCTGATCCAGTTTAACTGGAGGTGGGGCCATAAGCGTATGACCCCCTTTCCCTGTAGTACAGAGAAGGCACCTGCTCCAGCCACCTTGAGGACTCTAAAGGAAGGCAGTGGTTTTGCTGTGCAAAAGCTGTAGGCGGGTCAGATGTCTTTATGGTCAGTCTTTATGTCCCACAATTAATGGTGCAAGTCTGGCCTGACGGCAGGATTCTGTGGCCAAAGTGATATGGGCACGTCTGTGGCGTGGCGCCAAAAAGGGTGCACCTTCAACCATACAGGTGCGGTGCGGTGCATCGCTTGTGTTCAGCGAGCAAAGGAAAGACCTGTGAGGGTTGTAAAAATCAAGGCTGCCAGACTGTGGCGGCTGTGTGCTTGCCGGCGACAAGGAAGACTCAAAGCCAGCAGAATCATGGCCATTTGCTCATGAATTGTCCGTCTGGGGCGGTCAGACTGCCTGCAGGATCATACTTGAAAATATTACGAGTAATTGTTATTCACACATTTACTTTCTGCAGTCTGACTTCAGTTCACCACCTCACCATCTGCGTCGCCAATTCCCATTGTCTTCAAAATGTGCGTACGCATGGCTCAGAGTTTGCGTGGAGGACCGCATATTCTCCCATCAGGTTTGTTTTTATAAATCACAACCTTTGCATGGGAAGTGTTGTACGCACATTTTTAGCCCTGTTTTGTGCGTACGCCACGTTTATAAATGAAACTCCTGGTATTTTGGGGGACTTAAACTGGGACATGTTGGCTGCGGTCTCTGATCCTTTTAAATGTTTTTGTGAATCTGCACATCTGACGCAAATGATTGAGTTGCCGACAAGGCCTAATCCTAAACATCCCAAAAAATCATTGCTTCTTGACTTGTTTTTAACTAACACTCCACATAAATGTAAAGCTACTGCTGTATTTGCAAATGACATCAGTGTTAATTGCATACTCCCCAAGGTGAGAGACACAAAACTTAAAAAATTACAACCACGTATCATAAGCAAATTCTGTGAGGAAGCTTTTTTACCTGATCACTATTTATGTGATTAGACAAATGTTTCTCTGATTTCTGTCCCTGAGACTGCTTTATCATATTTTAAAATGAATCTTTTTAGATATTATAAATAGGATAGGCTCCTCTTAGAAAGTACTTTCGGATATCATTCACCAGCGGAATCTTGCATGGGCAATTGCTAGGAAATCCCCCAAAAAACTTTGTTAGTAGTGATATATATATATGCAGGGCTTAAAGTATTCCGGCACTGTGCCGGATCTCCGGCGTGCGTCCGTGAGGAGAAAAAAAAACAAAAAAACTTGCATGCGGTTTAATATTTTTGAGTCAACTGATTTCACATACCAAACATATAAGAGCAACGCAGCTCTAACTAACACAGGGTTGAAAGTAATCGGGCCTGGTGCCGGATTTCTGGCATATGAATATTTTAGAAAAATAAATAAATTAAAAAAGTCCACATGGGATTTGTTTCGATGCGCTGGATTTAACCATACTGTCTATGGATTTAACCAATCATCGAACTTCCACCTACCAAGGAAACGAGGTCTAGCCAAGCAGATGCAAAGTAGGGCGGGTCTTTTCCGAAAAGCGAGAGTGCGGTGTGGTCTCCGTGGTAACGCGGCTAAAAAAATGGATGCAAAGTTTATCAAACTTGGAGCATGTAGATACAGGAAGCTTTAGTTGAGAAATAAGTTAAAACAAATGGCGCTGGGCATGAATAGAGGACAAGAGGAAAAGGGTGGAGACCATAGACAGTATATAGTGGAGACGGGAAGTTGTTTAGCACTTGGTGTCTCAAACTGAGGGAGCCGGGTGCTTCTGCAGCGCATGTTCAAGGAAGACACTGGACTGCAACAGCGGTAAGACAGAGCTGGCTAGTCATTAGATGCTAGTCACAAAGCTTCGGTCCGTGCACTCTGTAATATGAGTATGTTACCGGCAACGACCGCTACCGCTGCAACTGTTCCTTTACTGACCGACCGTGATACAATCAATACGTGTGTGCACGTTCATAGCGGAACATGATTTGTCATTAAGAATGATGACGACGATGTAAAAGCTATCTGAAGCCCAAACTGCCTTGACAAAGCTGTCTGTTTGGAATCAGCATGGTAGGTATTTAAACATAACGGCCTTGTCCCAGAGTCTAGACGTCTAGCTATATGAAAAGATAAACAGTGCCACGTTTTTAATAAATGTAAATAAAGCAGCTAATATCAACATGGACAAAATCATGAATGTACTAATTTGCTTTTTTGATGATGACTTGGCCAAAGTAGTAAAGTTTAGTTTTCACAATGATTCATTGTAGGATTATATTATTGCAATATGTAAATCCACATTGACTTTTAATTTGACATATGGTTGGAAGAAGTACAAATTGATCCAAAACTTTTTAGTCTTTAAAAATTATGACTTTTATTATTGTGTAATGTCAGAAGGACTTTAACTGTTTTGCCAGTCAAATGAACTTTAATGAGTGCATATTGAAATATTACACTGTTGGCAAAAAATGCATCTCAAAATGCATCAGATTGATGCTTTAAAATATGGAATATTTAAAATTTTCTTCCGGGGGAGCATGCCCCCGGACACCCCTTGAGGGGTAATATCCTTCTCACCTTTTTCACCCCTGACCAGTTTTCATGCCTGGGTTATTTAAACATAACAGCCTTGTCCTGGAGTTTATTAAAAGCTAAACAATGTAAAGTTCTGATTGTGATATGTTATGTAAGGACTTTACCCCCCCCTCTCCAAAAAAATTTCAGGCTCAGGATTTTTTTTCACTTTAAGCCCTGTATATGTATATATACATACATACATAAATACACATACATACATACATATACAGTGGCGAGAACAAGTTTTTGATATTTGATGATTTTGCAGGTTTTCCTACTTACAAAGCATGTAGAGGTCTGTAATTTGTATCATAGGTACACTTCAACTGTGAGAGACGGGATCTAAAACAAAAATCCAGAAAATCACATTGTTGGAGCCATTTTATCACTATGGGCCCTATTTTAACGATCTGAAACGCAAGTATGAAACGCAAAACGCAAGTAGCTTTGTGGGCTGATCTCGGGCGCTGTTGCTATTATACCGGCGGGATAAATGAGTCTTGCGCCCGACGCAGATCTAAAATGGGTTGGTCTGAAGTAGCTAGGTGTGGTTTGGGCGTAACGTGCAATAAACCAATCAGAGCGTCATCTCACATTCCCTTTAAGAGCAGGGCGCTTGTTCCATGGCGGATTGCTATTATGACGGCGGATTTGCCTGGGGCACGCCAGCGGGAGCCGTCCGGGATGCGGCAAAGTAATAAATGCCCGTTTGGCCGGGTGGCGATGTTGCTGCGGCCACTCGGGCGCATCTCCTCAAGTCTGGAGAGGATTGCTGCAGCCATGGAGGCTCCAAACGCACCACTTGCTCCTGTTGTGCCCCTTCCTCCTCCCCCCACTCCATCTCCGTCCACCTGCTCCATCAGGAGCACATCGCGCATTACTCCCGGACCAGATCCCGCCGCAGTTCAACATCACGTCTCCTTAAGTCCTCTAATATTTCCTCATTTATGTCATCAACACATCCATGATTCATGGAAATGTTGTGTAAAACACAACAAGCCACAAAGAATGCTGCGACTTTTTGAGGACTGTACTTTAAAGTGCCTCCTGATCTATCCAAACACCTGAAGCGCATTTTCAGTAATATTTTCCTTTGTTATTATGTATGGTTTGCAAAAATGGGAACTGCTGCGTCGGTTTAGATGAGAGAAGTGTATGCGCGTTGTGCACACGCTACATTATGGCCAAGCATGCGCCCCTAAAATAGCATCTGAATAACACGCTACTGACTTTAGACTAGCGCCACCGACTTTAGACCAGTTTTTTCCTGGTCAGTGGCGGAATTGTTTTCTGAAACTGCAGAATAGCAGAAAGTAACGTTTGTGCCGGAACACGCCTCCTCTTTTCGCTGAACCGCCCCCGGGAGCGCAAATACATTTCCTAATTTACCGACGTGCGTCTGTGGAGGGAAAAGTCTGCTGTGCGTCGGGCACAAAATAGGAATGATACATGCGTTGGTGTACAAAGGCAATTGCGCTGAGTGCAAGATAGGGCCCTATGTTTGTATAGGCTACTGTGTTGGTTATGTCAATTAATGTGCAGTTTTATGTTTGAGCACTGGGTGGAGCATTGTTTTGGGAAGGCACAAAGGTAATCAGCCACAGGTACACAGGTGTGGAAAACGGCGAAAAGCAGACAGCTTTTTACCATGTCAGTTGGGTCAGTCGTGTTTGTCATGTCAGTTTGGTCAGGGTTTCAGTTGTTTGACAAGGAAACTAAACCAGATATGAAATGAAATGGACTCTATGCTTGTGTGACGGTAAGCAGGCCATAACAGAAAATAAATGGGTCACAGCACCGAAATGCGAACAAATTGTGGACATTGATTATTGGCACGCAGAACACGCGTCCAAGCAAGTTCTCCCCTGATTCCACCGTATTGGCCTAATGTAGGAGTGAGATTAAAGACTCTACACACATTGTATGATTTTTAACTAATTAATTTGCATTTTTAATGCATGACATAAGTATTTGATCACCTACTAACCAGTAAGAATTCCGGCTCTCACAGACCTGTTAGTTTTTCTTTAGGAAGCCCTCCTGTTCTCCACTCATTACCTGTATTAACTGCACCTGTTTGAACTTGTTACCTGTATAAAAGACACCTGTCTACACACTCAATCAAGCCGACTCCAACCTCTCCACAATGGCCGAGCCCAGAGAGCTGCGTAAGGACATCAGGGATAAAATTGTAGACAAGTAACCCATCCCTGCACAAGGCTGGGATGGGCTACAGGACAATAGGCAAGCAGCTTGGTGAGAAGGCAACAACTGTTGGCGCAATTATTAGAAAATGGAAGAAGTTCAAGATGACGGTCAATCTCCCTCGGTCTGGGGCTCCATGCAAAATCTCACCTCATGGGGCATCAATGATCATGAGAAAGGTGAGGGATCAGCCCAGAACTACATGGCAGGACCGGGTCAATGAGCTGAAGAGAGCTGGGACCACAGTCTAAAAGAAAACCATTGGGAACACACTACGCCGTCATGGATTAAAATCCTGCAGCGCACGCAAGGTCCCCCTGCTCAAGCCAGCGCATGTCCAGGCCCGTCTGAAGTTTGCCAATGACCATCTAGATGATCCAGAGGAGGAATGGGAAAAGGTCATGTGGTCTAATGAGACAAAAATAGAGCTTTTTGGTCTAAACTCCACTCGCCGTGTTTGGAGGAAGAAGAAGGATGAGTACACTACAAATTATTTTGTTCTTACCAAGATAAAAAAACTTAGATTTAGAAGTGTTAGATCATTTGTCTTGTTTTAATTGTGAATTTCTTATTTTAAGTGTTCAACTTTACACTATAATCTTAAATCAAGCACAATCTTATCTTGTTTGTCTCAAATAGGCAAGAAATCTTAAAATGAGGTAAATAACTGTTTAAATGAGATATATTACATATCTCCCCCAAATTCTCATCAAAATAAATCTTGTTTTAAGATTCAGTAACAAACTCCGTTACTAAGTGGCTTGATTCAAGAGTCACACAAAAAGCCTCTAAAAGAAGCAGTTTATTATTGCTCTGACTTCAAGTATGTTCAGACAATGTAAGATAAATTATACAGTCTTCACCACAACTCATCAACTCATACAATACATGGAATGTTTTGATGACCAATGTTTGTTGACAAAACCGGCACAGGAAACAAAACAGGAAACATGCAAACTCGATCAATGCATCCCTTATCGTTCCACCATATTAATGTCTACTTCTGTGGGCAATAATATCACAAAGACTATATTTTATTGGCACAAATGTATGTTCCTTAAAACTAACTGAAAAATAAGAAATACAGTCTATGAGTTCATGTACATATTCTGTAGCCTGGGCAACATTGGGAACTGTCACCTCATATGCCAGCAATTCTGGACTCAAATTCAGTGTCTCATAACGCTGGTACTCAAAAGCAACATAAGAGGAATCAATCACAAAGATATCTTTTATCAGTCCGAACACTGGGAAAGCACCATCTACATCTACAATAATCATAGATTTCCCACTAATGTACTTATTGCCATTGAGGATGTACCATTTCACTGAGACAACAGATTGCATGATCTCTATGCCTAAAAAATCTTTGACTTTTCTCTTAACATAATCAATATTTTTTACAGCTGAGACAGGCCCCGATTCTCTTTCACTAGCAAAAATTGGATGCTCAATGCCTATTTCATTTTGACAACATTCTAGGAACTGATTGTGGTTGGCATGCGATTTACAGACATTTTTGAAATTTAACTTAGAAGCCCACTGCTTAAAATAACTGTGCTTAGCTTCAAATCGCATACACATACTTCTAATTAAAGGACCAAGAGATATGATTTGGCTAGGTAGATGTAGCATGTAATGCTGCTTGGGTATTACATTGGCTTCAGAAAAAAGTTCTTTGAACTGATGCAGATGTTCCTCAATCATCCGTCTGAGCCGTAGTACAGTTTCTAACGAAATAACAGGAGCAAGGACAATTTGAACAATCTCAATTAACTTGAGAATAAACTTGACATACTCATTGTGCATATCATTCAAAACAAAAGGTAGTATTTTTAAAAGTATTAACATTTGTCCACATGACTGTTTTAATTTATTGTCATTAGCAGCTAAAGTGCTGACACTAATAGGACATGGTTTATCTCGTACATCTAGAGGTGAGTAAGGAAAATTTTGAATAGCTGAGTTAATCTCATCTAATTCTATCTGTCCTGACAGAATCAGGTTTTTTAATACGAGCTTTATCTCCATTGGTGCAACGCCTTCAAAAATTACATGCATTATATCCTGTGGCGTTTGTGTGATCAGGTCAAATGCTGGAACATCAACTAGTCTGCTTCTTCTGTTAATCCCATAAGTGGTTTTGAGGGATGCTTTCAATGTTTCTGTGCTTGCTTTGTCTATTTCAAGACACTGCCTGATGTGCTTTTCCAAAGTTCTTTCAGCAAACCTATTCTCCTCAAAAATACTTTGCATATCCTCAAAGGAGCATTCACAATGCCTACATTTGCTATAAGCAAAACCAACACCTTGTTTAAACCCAGCAAGCTCATGTTGGGCAAGTGTGTCTCCACATATGGCTATCACAGCACCAAATAACTCAATTTCACCATTTGGGGTGTCAATCCTAACACCATTGTAAAGAAGTGTCAGATCTTTTAAGATTCTTTTTAGTATAACATCAACACCCCACTGGGAAATATCTTTTGCCTTGGCAATAGCAAGGAGTCTTATTGCAGCCAACTTCGACCTAAATTTTGGATCAATATTCCCTAAACTATAATAAAACATCAGTAATTTATTTGCAGAGGCATGTGGGCCTAAAGGGTTACATATTTCAATTTCATCAGTGTACAGTAATATTTGCAATGCATTTGGCCTTTGAGAATATAATGGATGGGATGTAAAAAGGGCTCCATCAGTAAAATCATACAAGAATCCCTCTCTGCTTCTTTGTGGTACAGTGTTCAACATGGTGAAGATTCTGGGATTGGTCAGTAACTGCTTAAGACTTTGAATAAGTGGTACATAGTAAAAACTTTTGCTTCTTAAGGCCATGACCCTTGAAAGACCACGCTTTACCCAACAAATCTTCTGGGACACTACAACTTCCTCTGGGTTGACTGGATTGAATAGTTCTCTGATGGTTTTATTCTGTCCATATGCTGTGGTTGAGAACGGATCCATGAATGTATCAAATGTAGCCAAAGCCTCATCTTGGAGCTGAGCAGTTGTCTCTGGATTCTCTTCAAACACCCTTCTGATTCTCTCCTTTAGCGTGTCAAGGAGAGCGGCTTGATACTGTTGCACCCCTGAGATGACACTGTTGACAGTTCTCTGTGAAAATATTTAAAATTTAAATTATTTCTACACTCATATAATTATTCCTAACAGGCCAATAGTTTACATTAAAATATTGAAAGGAATTAATTATATTTTAATAAATATTGTTTCAAGGAATTATTCACAAATATGATATTAGTAGTACCATTAAAGCAGTTGCCCATCAAGACAAATGTACCTGTGACAAGTGGCACTGTTCCCGGACACTGATGGTGAATGCCGCTGCAGATCTGGCAATATCAGGTCTGGTTCTGGATGTCACAGCAACAGCTTCTTCCTTTAGAAAATGAGAAGTATACATATTTGTAAGAGTAAGTAGATCAGGGGTCATCAACTAGATTTTTCCAAGGGCCAGAATTTTTCTACGCAGACACTCTGGGGGCCGGACTTTCAAATTAAGAAAATAAAATTAATTTAAACCTAATACGCCTATTTTTGTTCGCAATTTTCACTTTCTTACTGAATTAATGCTATATTTCTTTAGATGTATTAGTGTGAGCAAACTCCTAAAAAACATGGAAACTCCATAATGATAACTGGCTCTTTAACTAGAAAAATGATCTCAGACTAGGAGGCAGTTCACTGAGGAGTGATGGTTAAAGTCTGTGATTATGGAAACATTGTTGTAGTAAGCAGCGTCCTGATTGGTGGAAAATGCTTGCAGAAAGAAACAGTGCTTGTCAGGTTGCAAAATAATACAACCAGCATCATCGTTCACGTGCATATTAAGTAGCCACATGTATTTGTTTTGGTCTTATAATACCTCCATAGATTTACCGCTCCAGCGGAGAGTTTGGTTTGTTCAGCCAACAGTGAGGTTTACAAGACGTTGTCCAAATTTCCAGATTCCCGGCAAACTAAGATAAACAGTTAGACTACAAACCGACAGCTTTTGTTTTAGCTTGTTTGTAAAAATTCGTTATTTGCAGAGTAGAGCTGTGTTTGCGTAAAACAGCGCGGTGGACAAGAGTGGACTGAGCAGATTGAAATATCGCTTTCTACATGTTTATGCCGACACAGGTGAGTGCATTGATAAGTATTGACTTTTTACTCACGAAGGTTTTATTGTAGCCTACTTACAGTAACGAGACTAGCGTGAGTTCATCTGCCCTCTTTGTATCGTTCCCAGTCAGGTGCTGCGTGTTTTAACGCACACACGTCTCGGCTCAGCGGTGTGTGTGTTTTAACGCACACACATCCCGGCTCAGCGGTGTGTGTGTGTTTTAACGCACACACGTCTCGGCTCATCTGTGTGTGGAGCTCGGGAATCGCTGTACAAAATCCCAGCATGTGAATAGAGATGCAAATACAGGGGGCTGGGTTTTTGCTCTAAATGTTTGAAATGATAAATAACAGAACGCATTTTTTCCTCTTTACATTTTGTGAATTCATGATTATTCTGCGGGCCAGACTAAAAGCTTTGGCGGGCCGGATGTGGCCCGCGGGCCGCCAGTTGACGTTGGCTGAAGTAGATGGACAGTCAGGACTGTTATTGATTTGACCTGTTTGACGAACAGGGCACACAAGAGGGGAAAAAATTAATTTTAATCCCATTTTCACTTCACTGGTCTAGGACCTGAGCAGCTCATCTATATTCAAGGTAAGAGGAAGCATTGTTAAAATTATATTAACATGTTTTCGTTCGGATAGCTCCAGCTATGTGCAGAGCGCACATAATGTATCGAGTTGGACAGGTATTGCAATTATTGTTGCCTGTTTCGCATTAAGGAGATAATTAACTTAGCTAGCATTCACTGGAGACAATAATATGAAAGAGAAAGTGTACATATATACTATTTACGTGCACACTCGCAGTGTGGATTCAAGGAGGCCACGCTTTGATTATGCAATTCTATGTAGGAAAAAAGTAATAAAACACTTTACACAGGTCAGCATCACACAGAGAGCAAACTAATTGGCATGATAAGCCCTCAGAGGTCAAAATAAATTGAATTGTGAAAACTTACGGACTCAAGGCGGCCGACAGCGTCAGGCTGTGGTAACGGTTCAGGTAGAGAGGCAGCAGGGGGGACACAGCTGGCCACACTGCTGGCCGCTGCAGGAGTGCTACAGCTGGCAAAAACCATAGACAGTGGACCAATAGACCCCGTTGCTCTGGACGGAGACCAGTGAAGGCTATTAGAAGCTCTTTTCCGGTGATCGCTTGCTTTACTGCGCAGCCTCCAACTGACAGAGACAACGTAAATGTGACGTGAGCAACGTGTCTGAAAGTTGTAAGTCTTCTAGTAGCTGTGCCAAGAGAAATCTCAGTCATTACGAATCTCGCAGATACCGATGGATCACGAGAAGCAACTTTTGGTAAGTATTATGATTAATTATTTTTTCATTTTGCATAGTATTTATTTAATTTAAAATATAACGCCAGTACGTCAGATTAAGTTATATATCATTTAAGCTAGCTGAGGCATCGGTAAAGATAACATGCTTGCTTGCACATGTTGTAACATTAATTTTAGACAAGCAACTTTTGTTAAGTATTATGATTAATTGTTTGGCCATTTTGCATAGCTTTTATTTATTTTAAAATATAACGCCAGTACGTCAGATTAAGTTATATATCATTTAAGCTAGCTGAGGCATTAAAGATAACATGCTTGCTTGCACATGTTGTATACATAGACAGTATATGGGTTGTATACGGTTGTTTAACGTTAATTTTGGCCGAATAAAACCACAAAATGGCGTCAACTGTTATCTAGCTACATCGCAAAAGAAAATGGACGAATCAGTCCCATAAAAAAGTTAATCAGTAAATCGCTTTGGACAAAAGTGTCTGCTTTGGCCTGTTGAATAAAAGATAGGTAGATGGACAATAATGTCACCAATAACATCTATAACTGAGGGTTGCCCTTTTCATTTTTCTTTCCACATAGGTTTAAATACTAACATTAAGCTGTTAGCCTACACCATGCCTAACAATCAATTGTAGGTGCCCAAAGGAAGTATTACACAAGTTGATTTGAATTGTATAACTAGAAAACAGACTGGGTCCAAATATAATCCCTGTCAGCTACTGAATTAGCAAACATGCCATCTCTGAAGAAACAGGACCCTAGGATATATTTTAGAACTGTATGAGATTGTGCTAAAATAAGATATCACCTGTTAGTTGTAATGTTGTTATTTAGTCATACCAAAGCTAACACACCCTTTCTCCCCTCCGTGCCATTGATGTATCACCCTAGCCATCCACCCCATGGCCTCTCTCTTTTCTTCCCCACGACGATTGTAGCTAGCTTGAGAGGAGATTGTGGGTCAGCTGCCTTGTTCCCCCGTCCGTCAAGAGGCATGGCCATTCATCCCTGCTCTGGCACAGCTGATGCACAGCTGATGCACATTCCATGATTCACACCTGCAGTATGTATACCCGGGCTGTTCACCTCTTCAGCGCCAGATCGTTACATACTCCTACGTGGTAACTTGGCTCAGTATCCCTGCACATATTTCTAGAAACTCTCGTGATTTAGTATTTTCTCTGTCTAACTTCAGTTCCTCTGTGCAGATCCCGCTGTTACCTGCTTCCTACCTGCCGTGCTCTGCCGTGCTGCCTGCCTCACGCCACTCAGACACAACCACCTGCTTCTGCTGGATTCTACCCAGAACTTCTTCTGATCTGCCACTGCCTGGTTCCCTCAAGCTGCAGTCCATTCCCAGAAGACTACAAGCTCAGCCTTGATTGTTCATCTCCTCTGAGTATTTATGCCTAATACATACTTGAACTGTTTATCTGTGTCCTGAGTGGTATCTCTGTGTTCTGGGTTGTATATACAGCCTTAACAGAGATAGGGAGTTTTTTATTTATTATTATTACTTTTTTATATAATGTTTTTATTTGTGTTTTACTATTTCAACTTGTAATAAAGCAATATTATTAACCAAATGATTCAATATTTATTATTGAAACACACAGAGACATTCAAGTAGACATGCTTTGACAGAAATGTCATGTGGTTTTATTACTTATGTCGCAGAACTTTATAATGATATATATTCAAAGTCAGTGGCCTACACAGTGAATATTGATAAGGGAGGTGTCAAGACACCTTTAGATTAGGTTTGATTATATTTCTCTTCAATGTCATTGTGCAGAGTACAAGTACAGAGACAATTCAATGCAGTTAATGTCAAACCACAAGTGCAAAAAAAGTACAGTATAGACAGGTAGTGTAGTATAAACAGTATATGGCATAGTGCAGTGTAGACAGTAGTATACAGTTAACCAAGTGGTATGGTATGCGCAGTGTATTAAAAGTAGCATTATAAGAGCAGAACACATGGATATGCAGTGTGAACAATATAGACAGATATGTACAGTATGTATAGATATGTGCAGTGTGTAACAGTAACATTGTATGGGTGGTGTGTGGGGGGAGGTGGCACCGGATCTGTAAATAAATAAAGGAATAACTTTAACCGCAATTGGCTTTAAGACGTTTTTTTTCTCCATTGCCTGTATAATTTCCCCATCTCCTGTGTAGCTATACCTCCTAACCCTCATTATTTAACAACATATACATTTCTTAAAATATCATAGCCTACTCGTGGATAAATCCAATCCATCAAAACGTTGCTGAAAACTGAAATATTATATATAATAAAGCTGAAATATTTTGTTCCGATGCTTTTCATAAACTCTATGGGCTTCACCTTCTCACTTGACTGCATGCCTCCACGCCCACCCGATTGCCTGCGAGCTTGGCCGTCTATGGCTTCTCCCTTCTTATGTACTGTCTATGGCTTCTCCTCTACTGTCTATGGCTTCTCCCTTCTTATGTACTGTCTATGGCTTCTCCTCTACTGTCTATGGCTTCTCCTGGCAGTACGGTACACTGTAATAAATTTCATGTTAGTTTAACTTGGAAATGCAAGTTCCCCTTGCTGCCTTGAAAATCGAAGTTCACTCAACTTGAAGACTGCCTTTGTTTCAACTTAGAAATTAAAGTTAATGAGGTTGATGTAACTACAGTGTTCTAGTTTTGTTAAAGTTGTTCTTTTAGTTGATTTAACTTTGTATTACTTGGTTTAACTTCATACTTTAAGTTAAAACAAATCATTTATTTTCTTTAATAATGCCAGAAACCTTCTTTGCCTAGTATAACAGACATACCTTTCTGCTTTATTTTAACTCACACTTTCAAGTTAAAACCAAATAACCACATTTATAGCGGAGATACCGTGGGTGCTTGGGTGGGGCCACCCCAGGTCCCCCATGCGAAATTGCAGCCTCTCTGCTGATCTTGTGTCACTTGACATAAAATGGCCGCTAGTGAAGTGACACGCCGCAGATTAATGGCTGAAGGAAGCCTATTACTGCTCAACGTCTAACACCGTAATACTCCACCTCTTATCAAACGTAACAGTCACTTAACTCATGGTTACAAATGTAAACCAGCACAACAATGATAATTACCAGGCAACAAAACACTACATTCTAAACACACGTTTAATAAACAGAATTCATAAAGTTACATTTGTATTTCAAACAAACTGCAAACTTTTCAGCAAACTCTATTTACCGCCTGGCATCATGGGAATTGGCCAGCCAATGAACCAGTTGCAATCTTGACTGCAATTGGTTGATAACTTAACTTACATACCTAAGTTCAATCAACACATACATTTTTTTAAATAGTCAACCCAACGAATAAATGGAAGTTTAACTTTCAAAAACTCATAAAGTTGAGTTCAAAATCGACAACTTGTATAAGCTTGTTCAGTTAAAAATAAGAAATAAGTGGACATAACTAAATGGGTCTGTAATATTTTACAGTGTAATTTTTCGACTATGCGACAGTAAGTCGCCTGGTTATGACACAATCGTTAGCCTATTTTCACAAAAACATCTGCTACGGAATCATAACGTGAGGTACAAGGTAATGGAGCTTTTTATACATTTTCGTGTTTCTGTAGAAATAAACAATGGACAAATAGAGTCTTTAAACGCTTCAGATGTAAAGTTATTCGCTGTCAAATGACGTAAAAACAAAATGGCGGTCAGCGGAATGCTAACGGGAGGTGATCGCTTTGTAGCAACGAAGCGATCCCATGGGAGGTTCGAGCTCTGAAGCGAAGCTTACCCCCTTGGCAAAAACTGAAACACCAAATGTTTCCTGTCCCAAAGACCGAGATGAAGGCGTCGTACTCCATCCACTTGGTGGGCATCCAGTCCTCAAATACTGAAGGTGCGTCCGTTTAATGTGGCGAAAGAAAGAGTTGAAAACTCTAAAGTCCTGTTCACATCCGTCAATACCACAGTAAACCCAAAAATCCTGGCTGCGACTGTGACTTGCATTAATGTGGCTAAGGAGTACTTTAAGAGTTAAAGCAACAAACACGACACATATCATACACCTCCACGCCGCCATGATGAACCGTTTGCGCGCGCGATGTTGTCGCGGGCGCGATATTACTAATCCCACTATGGCCACGCCAAGACCCGCCCTTCAATAGCATTTATTGGCCAGGCGTCCAGGAGAATGCTAGGTAACTCAACCTCATTTGTAGAGGTCCTATCCCCTGACCAATCGGCCTTAACCACTCGAGGTGAAATGCTAACCCCAACCAATCGAGCTGCTTTGTAGGGCGGGTCTTGGCTTGTTCTATGCGTCGCAGGCTAATGAAGGTGGATGGGGAGGTGGGCACTCATGCAATAATTTGTATTTAGTATTTCAATACTACATTTCTCCAATTATATATGCGACTTCACTAATTTTAAAATGGTAAATGTTTTATTTTAAAAGTATTTTATTAACAAGTTCATGTTTACATACGATATTTTCTGCGCATCCTCAGTTCATGTCCTCCATCGGACCCACCTCAATGACGTTAGGGATTTCGGTTCTCCGCTTGAGTAACGTTAACATGCTTGTTATTTTGTGAAAGAACAGCGGCTCAAGGTCAGTAAACTTTATTGAATTGTTAAATATCACTTGCCAAAATCATATTGGTTATTGCTGTGATAGCTATCGTTTTTCAAACGTCGTCCACCTGGGTATTTGCTTAGCAAGCTAGCTGATGTTAGCTGTACTGTAACGGGCACTTTTGCATGCTAGTTAACGAGCTCTGTTTGGCTGTGGGTTTTTGCCAGGTACGGTACCGACTGTTAATGCTTCAGGGAGCTGATGAATCCAGGATGGATATTTTTGACGATGTCACTCTATCGGTATTGGAGGGTAAGTCACGAATAAAGTTTATATTTGATGTATTGATGCTATTTATATATTCACTGCTGTACAAATAAAGCTTCTAATTATAACTATTTATATATTAGAGTGCACATTATTAGCTGAATACATTATTTGAAATTCAAATTTTTTTCTGCTTGCTGGATTTTTCCTAAACCTTCATTTGCTGAACAAATTAAATTTCAAACATGCTTAGGATGAAAAACTATACGTAAGATTCAGAAAAATCAAAAATATATGGTTGTGAAATAGAAATCCCACATTTAAGATAAAACCCCTTGTCGTAAAAAAGTTAAGTTTACTTTGTTATAGACAGAATACAGAATAAATATGTCTGTATTTCTAATGATGTGTTTTAGATTATAGAAATAATAATAAAAACTGACAGCTAAAGAAAATCCAGTTAGTAATTTTGCAATTCATTATCTGATTTGTTGAGGCACCTCTTTATGTTGCTTGGTACTGTAGCTTGCCATTGCTTTATTTAAAGATAGGTATTTGTCATCTTTCAGCGGCCAGTGTTGATGAGGAGGCTTTGAAAGGCCTTAGCCGGGATGACCTGAGGGATCTTTTTCCTGGCCCTGAACATTTTTTCAGAAGAAAGAAACTTTGGGATTTCATCAGTCAAAATGTAAACACAAATTGGAATAAGTAAAAATGAGTAAAGTCTGAATTGTACCATATTTTTAATGGTCCTAATGCATTTTATTTTCATTTTACATATTCCTAATAGTGTGAAAATACCACGGACCAAGATGCCAGCACTTGTAGTGGAAGTGGGATTATGCCCTCAACTAGTGCCATGCCACCATGCCACCCTCAAGCCTCAACCCCCATATCTGCTGAGAAAACAATGAAAATGCCAGACCCTCCAGAGTATGTGGTGTACACAGATTCTGAGTTAGAAATGGTGCGTAGTCAGTACTTTGCATTGCTCTGCAATGGAAAGGAAAAGAACTACAAGATGTCAAAGGAGCTATGTTGCAGACTTGTAAGGAACACAATCACCAGCATGGTTGCAATCCTGCGTGCTAGTCCCATGGGGAGAGAAGTAAGATACCCCTCCAAATTGGAAATGAGAGCCATGTCACAGAAGATTGTCGACTATTACCCTATGTTGCGTGATGCTGATCCAAATATGCCATATGTAAGTAATATTTTTTTTATTTATCTAAACCAAAACTGTGGGCAGGTCAGCAACAAGACAAACAACTTATCTAACATTCTTTTACAGCTGACCATCTACACCAAAATGTACAAGCGACTCCAAAATATGAGATCCCCAAGGAAGAGGCAGGGCTCCGTACCACAAAGAGGAGTGGCCAAGACAGCTCTCTTCAGTGCAGACAACCAAGACATGGAGACAGATTGGACAGACACAAGCAACTCAAGTGATAATACCATACTTCTTGAGAGCAATGATGACATCAGCGAGGAAAACTCCAGTGCAGGTGTGCAAATTCAGGGCAAAAAAAAATTAAAGGGTGCTGTCGTACAACTTGTTTTTGTTTAATCATGTAATGAAACTATAGTTGTCCACATTTGTTGAACCAGAGTTCATGGCTAGGCATGCACTGTGTTTATATCTGCCTGTTTTTGCTTGTCATCATG
Source organism: Perca schrenkii (assembly GCA_025617405.1). Classification (NCBI taxonomy): domain Eukaryota; kingdom Metazoa; phylum Chordata; class Actinopteri; order Perciformes; family Percidae; genus Perca; species Perca schrenkii. The sequence continues at coordinate 31,971,579 of CM046801.1, read as the reverse complement.
CTTTTAATTGTATTAAGAATGTTTTCATTATTTCCCAAAAAAGCATCCCCACTACAACTACCCTCCTCTGTGCCAAGGAAGCCAAAGAGTGGGACCAAAACCTTACTGCTGCCACCCGAATCAGCCTCAGGCTCCTCACCCAGGACTGTGATCGCTTCACCATCCACACCTGCAAAGGATGTTGTTGGTAAGTCCACCTCAGCACATCTCTCAGCCTGTTATCCATTATGGATGATGGCTTTCAGAGTGGCAAATCAGAGTCTAAACTTTTGGAGATTAAATTTAAATTATTTATCAATTATTTCCTAAGATTGTGGATGTTGATGAACACACTTTTTTTCAGACATGAATCAATCAACTCACTTTGTTGATATTGATTTGATTTGGGTCAGCAATTACTTAACGATGAAGCATTTCAAACATTCATGTATAGTTTTTTGTTTGTTTTAAATAACTAATTAGCGACTAGTTCAATCATTACATATCATTTGTTCAATCAGTATATACTTATTTTATTTCCTTTCCTCTGTTTTTTCCCCAATATTCAAACATAAACTTCTAAACATTTTTTACTGCTACTGTAAGTTTACAAAAAAAATCAGGCATTGTATTTTAACCACGCTTTATTTCCCCTGTGTTGTTGTTGAAGTGTTTACATTGAAATGTCTCAGCTCTGTTTTTTATTATTTCAGTCGGCCAGGACAATCTGAAGATGCAGGCTAGGCACTACAGAACCTTGAGCAACATGTACAATAAGCCCAATGCAAAACCCAATCACAACGATGTTGCTCAACTTTTGGACCTTGAGTTTGAGGCCAGACGGGCTTTTATTGATGCAGATGTTACAAGGGAAGAAGACCGACCTGCAAAAATCTTTGAGGCATATCCATGCTTCAAAGATGTTTGAAATGTATGTGTTTTTTTTACTACCCACACTTGAATTACTGTCTATCTATCTGTATTCTAAATGTACAATGCATTGTGAATGGTTGAATAACTGTGCACAATGCTGTCTTAGGCAATGGATGAGCTGCGGCGCATAGTAGGTGGCACCAACAGCAGATACGTCGAGGAAGTCAAAGGAAGATGGGCAGACTTTTGTGCCAAGGTACAGTTCTATGGTGTGTGGAAGAAAGCCCTGAAACCCCCCTTTCCCTTTGGATGTCCGTGGAGGTAAGTTGCTGTTTCATATGCAAATGTATTGTTATTTATACCATATTCAGACCATTCAGTTCATCTTTCTATTCTTTAGTGGAGTTCACACTCGCCCTCTTTCAATGCACTCCCATCCCTTTTCCCCTCACCAACTTCACCACCAAAGAAGCTTGGAAATAGCTGTGAGGCACTTCTTCATATCCTGAAGGTAAGAACATTTTTGTGTTGATTCCTTACTGTCCTCTTTGAAGTGTCTTATGTTCTCACATTGTTGTGCATGTTCAGATTTACAGTAACAATTCACCCTAAGTTCCCAATCACAGATATGACCTAATTGATGCAAAAAGGGGAAAACAGAAGTGCCTCTAGTGTCCCTCAAATGGTGTGTATAGAAAGGAATACCAAGAAGTGTTTTAAAACCTTTGATTAATTAATCCATTCATTCATTCCAGAAAAAATAAAAATATACCACCTTGCATCAGGTTGTATCAGTTTTTAATCTATTCTAAATTCCTACACCTTGATCAGTCAAACAAATGTTTTTAAAGCACTTGTCCCCACCCCTGCCCCATTGTAAAGTAATTCATATTTATTTCTTCCAGTCTGATCATAAATCAGTATGAGTTTTTAAACGTGAATTTAATTTAAGAGTGTTCAAGTCACTGGTTGCAACCTGATCATTTAATCTAAAAACTACACATTGGTCTTTTTATTCTGTTCCATTCAGGCGAAGACCCTGGCCTGTACCTGGAGAAGCGTCCTCTCTCCTCCCCAGTTCTGCTTTCTGATGGATCAACCACCATCGTGGCTGTGGGTAACGTACCCGTGACCACCCTCCCGCAGGAAGATTTCTCAGATGGGATGTTGGTGTTAATGGCATACTACTACACTTTGCACTTAACCTATCCAAAATGTGTTGCAACACTCCTCTCTGTTATTCAAACAGAGGTAATTGGTGACACAATCCACGATCAAGATGCCACTAGTGCATACAAGAAAGCAATGGCTGATTGGAAATCTTTCATTGAGAAGTAGCTGAATGTCGAGGAGTATTTTGTCCTGTCAGTTGTTCTTGTTATTGTTAGTTGTGCCTACAATAGTTTTGTGTATTCCGCAAGCTTATTACAGTGTCCCTTAGTTATTTGCCTAAATTACTCAGGGGTTCCAGTACTAGGGCTGCTCCCGATTAGTCGACTAATCAGTCGTTTTGGTCTTAGTCAACTTAGATTTCTTTAGTCCATTAGTCATGTTTTATGCTTTTTTTCATGCTGAATGACTTATTGGCTTATTTCCAAGAAACGTACAAGCACATCTAAACACAAGAATTAAGGGTTGACATTTTACCTAATAGATATCACTGTGAAACCTACTTTGATTACTTTCAGGCAGTTATTTGTTGTATTACACGTTTTCTGAAATGTTGTTTAAATATGCAAAGGAGGCATTATCTTATTCAATATATGCATCATTTTGCATGACGCTTTTCGGAGGAACTCTGATTTACAGTCTTTATTGTAAAGATTGATTGATTGTAAAGATGCATAGCAACCCTGACACTGCTGATGATGTTAAGTGTTAAATAAATGTTGATAGCGCTTATAAGCCATTCTGGTTGTGATTTCTGTACCATTAAGATGTATATTCTAAAAATAAGGACAGGCTTTAGGTGAATGAAGTTAGCCTTGTTTCAAGATAAAACAGATTGCATTAAGACAGAGCTTAGTCATTCTTCACTAATACTGAGTATTCTTTTTTCCAAATTGAATGTTGTTTTTTTTACTAATTTTCAGCTTAATTTGTTAAAAGTAAGAAAAAATAAATATGTAATTGCTTATATTTAGTATATTTCACTTATTTTGAGGCTGTATAAAGTTAAAATTTAAGTGATCTCATCTTAAAACCAGAATTTTAGAGTTATATTTAGTGTATTTTATTTATTTTGGGGCTGTAAAAAGTCAAATTTTAAGTAATCTGATCTTATAACCAGCATTTTTGGCTTATTTTAAGCCTTCCAAATACCTCTGTAGACAAGCTAATTTCTAGATTTAACAATCTTAATTCAAGAAATCTTGTCAAGTGAAATTATCTTGCTGCATGGACAGATAATTTCACTTGTTTTGAGTACCTTTTCCCTCAGATTTAGTGTTTTTAGACACCCCTTTTTTGCAGTGTACAACCCCAAGAACACCATCCCAACTGTGAAGCATGGAGGTGGAAACATCCTTCTTTGGGGATGCTTTTCTGCAAAGGGGACAGGACGACTGCACCATATTGAGGGGAGTATGGATGGGGCCATGTATCGCGAGATCTTGGCCAACAACATCCTTCCCTCAGTAAGAGCATTGAAGATGAGTCGTGGCTGGGTATTCCAGCATGACAACGCCCCGAAACACGCAGCCAGGGCAACTAAGGAGTGGCTCCGTAAGAAGCATCTCAAGGTCCTGGAGTGGCCTAGCCAGTCTCCAGACCTGAACCCAATAGAAAATCTTTGGAGGGAGCTGAAACTCGAGACCTGAGAGCCGAAACCTGAAAGATCTGGAGAAGGTCTGTATGGAGGAGTGGGCCAAAATCCCTGCTGCAGTGTGTGCAAACCTGGTCAAGAACTTCAGGAAACGTTTGATCTCTGTAATTGCAAACAAAGGTTTCTGTACCAAATATTAAGTTCTGCTTTTCTGATGTATCAAATACTTGTCATGCAATAAAATGCAAATTAATTACTTATAAATTATACAATGTAATTTTCAGAATTTTTGTTTTAGATTCCATCACTCACAGTTGAAGAGTACCTGTGATAAAAATTACAGACTTCTACATTCTTTGTAAGTGGGAAAACCTGCAAAATCGGCAGTGTATCAAATATTTTTTTTCTTCCCACTGTGTGTGTGTGTGTGATATATATATATATATATATATATATATATATATATATATATATATATATATATATATATATATATATATATATAGTGATATATATTATATCACCACACAGCAGCATTTAAGGATTTTTCTGTTTGCTACCAGACGAAATTGGCAATACTTTCACGCAATACAAGGCAATGGAGATCGGAGAACTCCCCACCCTCCATCCTACAAGCAGAGCTTGCCAAGCAGACACAAAGCTGACAACATCACAGATGGATGCGGTGGAGATGGGTTCTTACATAGGCTACACGCAACGGACCGCTGTGGACTTGTGTCAGTCGCATGGACACGCAAGGATTTCCAGAAAAGAAGCTTCATGTGTCTACGACAATGCACGGACCATCGTGGCTGCGCGACCGGTACAAGTCAATACAGACAATAGACTGTATTATACAGTCTATAACACAGACATTACATACACTAACACTGTGTAACGCTGATGACTTGCCGATGTGCATTCAAAACACCCTGGACTCATTCATAATGAATCAGCCATCACTCTGTGAGTAGAGAATCCAGTCTGCAGTGTAGTTCAGATACTTCACTGATAAACCATAGAAAAAGTATTCCATATAGTGGAGCGGCTAAGTACTTATGTTTGGTAGAATCGTTCAGTTTATGATACAAGCGTGAAAATTGGCATGAGCAGTCTCCATGGGTCACTTGACAAGAAAATTGTCCGAGCCACTTGAAATTTCAAGATGGCGGCCATTTTTCAAGATGGCCGACACCTTAGTGGAGCAGTTAAGTGATATAGTTGTTTATTTGGTGATACAAGCATGAAAATTGGCATGAGCAGTCTCTGTGGGTCACTAAACAATAAGCCACCCACAGCTACTTGAAATTTCAAGATGGCGGCCATTTTTCAAGATGGCCACCACCTTAGTGGAGCAATTAGGCTTAAGAAATCATTTAGTTGGTGATACAAGCATGAAAATTGCCATGAGCTGTCTCAAAGGGTCATTTGACAAGAAACCGCCCACAGCAACATAAAATTTCAAGATGGCGGCAATTTTTCAGGATTACTGTCGCCCACCATGTGGATCTTTAAATGATACATTTTCTCATAGAAATGTATTGGGTTCCTCAAAAGACTCTGTCAAGAGAGGTAGTTTGACTGTGTTTTGTCTGACTCCTGGCACATTCATTGACTCTTTCATTAAGTTTCATCATCATTGCTTCTCGTAAGGGGGACATTGCACTCTCATCTTCACATATAAAGCACAAAGCTTTCGAGGGCCGGGATCCTCTTGGCCTCTTGACATGGATATCTTTGGTATCTTCAGTGTGTTTAGCAGCAGTAGATGCTCTCTTTTGGGCCCTTTCCAGTTTTGTGTTATTGAACACATTCTTGTCAATGTGTTTTCTATGCCATCACCTTCATCTAGTCGGGTTGGACTAAGTAAGATAGGCAGAGCATTGATCTTATGAAATAATGGAACATTTCTTGCAATGGTATCATAACCAGTACAATCGTGCTCTCTGTTGAATAAACTCGGATGAATGAGTTTTTCCTTGGTGTCCTGCTGACAAATGAAACATCTGTCCCAGTTAGTTTTCTCAACTGTTATGATGGCTTCTGCAATGTCTGCAGCAAATGTATAGACAGAGGCCAAGGGTTTCTTTTACCACCTTTACCAAGCACTATGATGTATGGGATACAACTAAGTTCATGCCTTAACCCTACACTTAGTCCGATCGTTCATCCAGTGCTATTTATATCCCCTGCGATCTGTAGCCTACACCATCCGCTTAACTAAAACCCCCTTAAACCTTGGCTGGGCTCTCCCGCGCTGGCACAACCTGTCAATTCAGCGGCTATCTAACTGTTTTGGGTTAGATTAGACAGCATTTGGGATACTAACTTTACAATTAGCTGACATTGAACCCCACTCTCAGCAGTGATATATCACCAGTGTGCCCTGGTAGTGCAGATATTCACTCTTGTCTAATCTATCTATAATCAACAAATCAACACAACTGTATTTTGATGCGTTAAAAGTTGTTCTTTAGAATAATCTAAAACATATAAAATAAAATGACACCAAATCGTCGTCAATGAAAAAAAACCCAATACATTTCTATCGGAAAATTGATCTTTTGAGGATCCAGGGGTCGGCCATCTTGAAAATAGAAATTTCAAGTGGCTCAGAGTGTTTTCTTGTCAAGCAACCCTTAGAGACTGCTCATACCAATTTGCATGCTTATGTCACTAACTTAACAATTATATCGCTTAACTGCTCCATTTAGGTGGTGGTAATCTTGAAAAAAAAGGCCGCCAAATTTGAAATTTCAAGTGGCTGTGGGCGGTTTCTTGTCAAATGACCCTTTGAGACAGCTCATGGTGAAGCTTCATGTAGAACTAACACACGTTTTTATAATACATTAGCTAAAAATATGGTTATAAAGGTTATTGTTCAAATTTAGACAGCAAGCAAAAGAGATGGATTTAGGAGATCCAGCTCTATTAACTGATCATACCTACTATTAAGTGCCATGAAAGCTACAAGAGATGCATAATTTAACAGAGCTGTGGGGAAATAAAAGCAACGGGTGGGAAATGAATGATATACATTAAGAAATAGCTTTCTTGGTTGCATCTGGCTTTGGGTGTATTGTAATTTTTATTGTTTTTATCTACTGTACTTGGAAAATAAAAATTACTTTTACAAAAGCTAATCATCTGTGTCTTTTTTTTCCTCCCATAGAAACAGGACTCATTCAAGTCAACTGTATTGTCAATTCTTCAGCATGTGCCAGACATACAGAGCAATTGAAAATATGTTTCTTTCTGACCCCCGGTGCAATAAAGACACATAAAGATAAACAATACATGTTGTACACAACACGGTCTCACGGCAGTTTGTGTAATGGTCACGTTATTTTTAATCTATTGATACGTGTTCACGGGGACGTTTTTGTAGTTTTTTTCGTGGTGGCCAGCACGAAATGGTCTATACGGAGATTAATGGGGAAAGCAAACGCCACACACCGGGGGAGGACGCCTCACACGCCGGCAGACGGCCGCGGGGGACACGCAACAAAAACAGGAGGGCAGAGGTTGGGTTTAGGAAAAAAACAACGGGGAAAGGACCGCCTCACACCCGGGACACGGCCGCGGGGAAAGGATGCCTCATACGCCGGGAGACGGCCGCAGGGAACATGCGACAATAACGGGACGGTTAACGGGGAAACAAAACGCCACTCGCGGGACACGATCCCCGGCCTCCTGGGTGAAAGTCCGGAATTGTTTGACCCATCCACCACCCCAACCAACCTCCTTATGCAGATTTTTGGCATTTAATACTACTCACTACCATAGACGTGCTGTGCCCACAATATATGCCTCCCATTTAAATACATTAGTTTACATTTTCGTGCTGGCCATCACGAAACAAACAACAAAAACGTCCCCATGAACATGTATCAATAGATAAAATAACTTGACCATTTCACGTACTGCTATGAGACTGGGTTGTTGTACAACACAAACAATGTACTTGTATGCTTGTATGCACCTTTGTTGTTTGGTGTAAACCAAGTCCAGGGTGTTACTTTCTCTTGTAGAAAAGTTTACATGTTAATGGAAATGGGGAGGAACAGTCTAAAGATGTGCATTTTTAAAAACCCAAGCGATGAGTTAACCTGTAGGGGGACAGAAATTGCGGGACGGGGTACCTAAGGGGTACCTAAGCGGAAAAGTTGCATAGTATGCCTTTAATTCAGAAAAAATATACATGGTAGTGAACAGGGAGAGGCTAATTATTTTTTGAGCCCAATTAAATTGAGCCATGGATTACAAATATGATGTTCGTCAATTTAAAATATATTTTTTTTAACTAAAGAAAGTGTCAGTGTAACATAGGTTTGTCGTATGACCACTTAATTTTGTGTGAAACCGCTCAGTGAACTACATCTCTCTTCTCGCACAATTTACGTCACCTAGCTTGATGCTCGGATTTCTCGCTACCTAGCTTAGCTCTGTGTAGTCTAATTACATATTTTCACAGTCTTATATTCCAACAATAAGTGAGACTTTGTTGACTTGCAAAATTACCTTTTAAACTGACAAACATCATTATGTGTAAGTCATGGCTCAATTCAAATGGCATAAAAAAAGTCTTTCCTCGTTCATTACCGTTCTTGTTTCTTCCAAATTAAGCTCCCATGGTGATCCACTGGAAGGGAAAGGACCTCCCTTCTCTTTAGTCCACCATGATGGATGTTTTTTATTAATTTGCATAATTTGAAAAACAGTAACATGAATAGGACTTTGTCAATTTCTTTGACATTGATACCCATTTCTACTAAAAATGAGCAAGACTGGTCAAAATCCATAGCCATCAGCTATTGTGGGAGCAACCATCCGACAACGTTTTTGTTCCCTTTTTTGACCTTTGGAATGCGCCGTGGTCGACAAGACTCAATGACTCCACAGTTTTCTTTTTGTTTTCACGTTTATTTTTCCTCATCACTTAAGCTTCAATGCGATACGTGATTTTGTCTTTTCCACAGAATAGATAAACTGTCCTTACCAGACGGCGTACAAGCAGTGACAGCAGAGCCAAAATAAAGGAACAAAACAGTAACAAAAATCAACTTTCACTCAATCACGTTCCGTGTAGTACTTGAAACAGCGGTCAAAAAAACGTATGGCTACAAACCAAAAGGCAACTAACTGAATGACAGCTCCTGGCTTTTATACACCAGCTGAAGTAATCACTACCTCAATCAGCTGATTGTCAAAAGGCTGTGACGATATGCCATCAAGACTGGTTTACTGCTATTGACACTGCATCTATACACAATTTATCAAAATAAAAGTTAATATCAAAATCACACTTTTGGCTCCAACATTCCGGCCCCTAATAGTTATGTAACTTCACATGACTATTACAACAAATACAAGCGGAGCCAATACACATGAAAGCATCTACAGTAATTCATCACAACGATAGCATAAAGCCAAGTCCATTGTGCATTAATGTCCATCTTCAAGTCCTTTAAGCCCTTTTTTTATGAGCATACAGTCCATAGTGTGTATGAGTGTGCTTGTGGTGTGAAGTGAAAAAAGGGGGGGGGGTTACAGTTCATTTTGGGCCTCAACCAGTAGGACCAGGTTACGGATGGGTCTGCAGAGTTTGCTAGTTTTTGTCCGCACTAGCACACGCCGTACGAACCCTTTTGAATCAGGCAAGACTTGAATGACTTGTCCCATAATCCACGAGCCTCTTGGAGCGGTATCGTCGATGATGAGGACAATATCTCCTCTGACAAAATTTCTTCTTTTCTTGGCCCACTTTTGTCTTTCCTGGAGTTCAGGTAAGTATTCTTTTGTCCATCGCTTCCAAAACAAGTCGGCCAAGTATTGCACTTCTTCCATAACAGTCACTTGGGTTGAACACGCCAGGGGGTAAATAAGGTTTGGACTTAAGTAGCAACAGATGTTTAGGTGTAAGCGGCTCCAAATCCCCAGCGTCGTTCGACACTTTGGTGATAGGGCTGTCATTTATGATGGCCTCCACTTCACAGAAAAGCTTGGTCAGTCCTTCTTCATCCAATACTTGTTGCTGCATTAGGGCACCCATAATGCGACGGATAGTCCTTATCTGCCTTTCCCAGATTCCTCCATGGTGTGATCCTGTTGGTGGGTTAAATATCCAATGTATTTCCTTGTTCAGAAGACAGTTTTTAATCTGAGTGTGATTTAAACCTTGTATTACTTCTTTTAGTTCACGCTCGGCTCTAACCAGATTGGTTCCGTTGATCCATTGGATCTCATGATCTTGACGGTGCCTCTTCTTGCAATGAATCTCCTAATGGCGTTAATGCATAAGTCAGTGTTGAGACTGTGTGCGAGTTCTAGGTGAACTGCTCTGATGTTCAAACAGGTAAAAATCACACCGTATCGCTTCACTGTGGTTCTTTTCTGTTTCATCTGAAATGGGCCAAAGAAGTCCACTCCTACATTAGGTTCGAAAAGGTTCTCACAAGTCTCTCATTCGTCTGTTGCCTCTGCAAAGCTCAAGTTGGAAAGTGAAAGGGCTGAATTGTTGGCACGAGCTTCCAGGCTGACACAGAAACAAGCTCTGGAAAAGGAGGAAGCTATCCTTATAGCCAAGAAGGAACAGCTTGAAATGGAAACGGAAATGGCGGCAAACGCTGCGAAACTGACTGTTATTAAGGGATATGAGGATACACATTTACACCATTCAGGAGATGGGATGAATGAATATCTGGAAAATGAATTAATTGGCACATACAGTGAAATGAGAAGAGTCCACACAGGTGAGAAGCCGTATTCCTGCAAAATGTGTGGAAAAGACTTTGGACGTAAAGATGACTTGGAAATCCACATGAGAACACACACAAACCAAAAGGCAACTAACTGAATGACAGCTCCTGGCTTTTATACACCAGCTGAAGCAATCACTACCTCAATCAGCTGATTGTCAAAAGGCTGTGCCGATATGCCACGCATCAAGATCAATTAACACAAATTACCAATTTCCATCAAGACTGGTTTAGTGCAATTGACACTGCATCTATGCACAATTTATCAAAATAAAAGTTAATATCAAAATCACACTTTTGGCTCCAAACAGCTATCAATTAAAGAATTTTGCCAAGGGTGGAGCTTAGCAGTAAATTGGCCATAACTTACTAATTTGACTAATCATCATAAGATTTCTAACATATCTCCAGTCCGACATAAGGAATTGGCCTATACAACGATTTTGAAGTCAGCCAATAGGAGGCACCAAAAATACCACAAAACTTGGTGGACAGAATTACAACAAAATTGGTACATATGGTCTTGGGGTGAGTATTAAGTTAGATCTGAAGTGTTGTATTGATTGATGCATGTGGGCGTTTAGCATGGAAGGAGCTAGAGACATGAACATTTTCAGCATAATTGATGGTAATGTGCTAATACATTTTGAAGGGCCACGTCCCTCACACAGTCCGTTTGACTTGATATTTCTCAAACATAAATCAAATTCTTCCACAGCAATCCTGCCTAAAATAGATGGAGACATCTGACACCAAGACCTGAACATACGGTACACTCCAAGTCTTGTTAAAACCAATGAAAGGGGGCGAAATAACGGGACTTATTGAATATATTATACTATATTGCTTCCTAGGGATGGCTGTGGCTCAGGTGGTAGAGTAGTCGCCCACCAATCAGAAGGTTGCTGGTTTACCCAGGTACTGCTGTCCAATGTCAAAGGAAATTTCTTCCGATGCTGCGCCATTGGTGTTTGAATGTGTGTATGTTTATGTGCTAAGCAGATGGCTCCTCATATGGCAGCCTAGGCCACAGTGTATTAATGGGTGTGAACAGTGCCTGTTATATTTTAAACTGCTTGGACCAGTCGTGAAGACTAGAAACTACACAATTACATAAACTACTAGAACTGCAACCTTCTGTTGGCCGAGAAAGGGTTGAACCCTGGAATCGCCGCTTGTAGATACTTTATTTTATTGTCTTTGTTTTGGCAGTTGTGATGTTTAGTCAAGATTCATCGTCTGCTTAACATTTACCAGAGAGTCTTTATAAGCACTTGTCCATGTTTTTTTGCAGTGAATATATTTTTTACATTCAGCCAAACTCATTCCTGGCCCTCCTTTTTGTATCAGAAATGTTTTCTCATGTATAAAATGTCTTCTCTTATGTATGAAATGTTTAGTTTTATGTTTGTTTATACATTAAATGTTTAGTTTTATGTATGAAATGTTTAGTTTAAGTAGAGTATGTTGTGTGTGGACATTGGACTGGAAGCTTTGGATGAAATGTCTTTTGTGTTGGTGTCATGTAACAGTGTGTAAGTGGCATGATACACATACAATATCATTCATACAGTAACTCCATGTATTGTGTAAAAGAAACAACAGGTCATGTTCTGTTACTTTCTGTGTGAAGAGTCTGATGCTGTCGGAGCTCCCCTGATGGATGGAGGAGCAGGAATGGAGCCTGACCTGTCGGCTCCTCCTCCTTCCCTGGAGGAGCTGACGGTCCGGTCCTGTCAATCCACACAGAGCCCCGAGGAACAGACATCCAGTCGGACCACAAATGCCTCACAGCTCACAGCTCACAACTTACAGTTCTGCCCTCAGGCAAGACGATTGAGAAACAGCTCTCGAAAGTAGGGGTATGTTGAGATGTTATCACAACTGAGGGTCTGAGAGATTATTTTCTGTATTTTCTATATGATTAGTTGTATGGTCTCTAAAATGTCAGAAAATGGTGAAAAATGTGGATCAGTGTTCCCCAAAGCCCAAGATGACGTCCTCAAATGTCTTGTTTTGTCCACAACTCAAAGATATTCCGTTTACTGTCACAGAGGAAGGAAGAAACTAGAACATTCACATTAAACAAGCTGACATCACACAGATTTACCAGTTTTTTGTTGTCTCAAAGTTGAAAAACTGACAAAAGCCTATTTTGTATAATTAAACATAAAAGTGCAGATTCTAAAGATCAGAATCAGAATCAGAAAGGGTTTTTATTGCCAAGTACGTTTTTTAACACATACAAGGAATTTGTTTTGGTGTTGTTGGTGCACATCACACATTCTCTAAATGTAATATTAAACAATATAAGTATAGGTATAAAAAATATAAGTATAAGTATATGTACACAGTATGTATTAAATTAAAAATAAAGATAGAAATAAAATAAAATAAATAAATAAAGAGCAAAGAGCATTAGAGCAGAGAGAACAGTGGCATGAAGAGCCAAGTGGAGAGTCAGGGTGGTTAATAAGGCTAGTGGCGGAGGGGAAAAAGCTGTTCATGTGGCGTGGCGGAGGGGAAAAAGCTGTTCATGTGGCGTGAGGTTTTGGTCCTGATGGACCTCAGCCTCCTGCCAGATGGGAGTGGCTCAAAGAGTTTGTGTCCGGGGTGGGAGGGGTCAGCCACAATCTTTCCAGCACGCTTCAGAGTCCTGGTGGCGTAAAGGTCCTGGAGCGGCGGCAGATTGCAGCCAATCACCTTCTCAGCTGACCGAATGACACGCTGCAGTCTGCCCTTGTCCTTGGCAGTGGCAGCAGCGTACCAGATGGTGATGGAGGATGTGAAGATCACTGTGTTAATGTAAATAATCAAATGGGGAAGTTATTTGTTAGTTTTATATATATTTCCCCTGTTCACCTGTAGTGTCCCTTTAACATGGGCTGCAATGGGAAACTGTGGAATCAACGATTTCAGTAATTTTTCACTACTTTCAACCACTTCAATCACTTAGAACTTTTTATGTTATAGAGGAGACTTTTATGAGACTAGATCCGTTGAAAGAGTTTCTGTTGCAGTTTGTTTGGGGTCATGTTGCATAATGCCTGTACTATGAGAGAAAGTGTCAGAATGTACAGTAGGTGAAGTGAGTGTGGACACTTTCTCTGATTACGATGGATTCAGCCTGAAGAGAAAGAATGAAGATGTGAATGTAGATCTAAGTTTTGCAATGTTTCTGAGCTGTAGTGAACACATGACAGAACCAGTTTTGGAATGTGCGACTGTTTAAACAGACCTGCCTACTTGCACAGGCAGAACATCCGCAGAGGAGAAAGAAGTATTCAGATTACTGCAGTAAAGTTACTAATACCAAACTGTAAACATACTCTGTTACAAGTAAAAGTCCTGCATTATCAATGTTACTTTAGAAAACGTCTGTAAGTATCATCAGGAAAATGAAGTTAAAGTATTAAAACATTGTAGAAAGTGTAAAGTATCCAACCAGTTGTGTGTTTAATGGTCTCATCATCTCAGCTGGACTTGTAGCCTTTATATTGTCGGCTAGTTTACTTTAGAATCAAACATCAGATTTTATAAAGTACATGTGTTCTGTGTGCAGGAATCTTAATGTGTAAAGTAACTAGTAACTAAAGTAACTAGTAACTAAAGCTGTAACAGATGAATGTAGTGGAGTAACTAAAGTAACTAGTAACTAAAGCTGTAACAGAAGAATGTAGTGGAGTAACTAAAGTAACTAGTAACTAAAGCTGTAACAGATGAATGTAGTGGAGTAACTAAAGTAACTAGTAACTAAAGCTGTAACAGATGAATGTAGTGGAGTAACTAAAGTAACTAGTAACTAAAGCTGTAACAGATGAATGTAGTGGAGTAACTAAAGTAACTAGTAACTAAAGCTGGAACAGATGAATGTAGTGGAGTAACTAAAGTAACTAGTAACTAAAGCTGTAACAGATGAATGTAGTGGAGTAACTAAAGTAACTAGTAACTAAAGCTGGAACAGATGAATGTAGTGGAGTAACTAAAGTAACTAGTAACTAAAGCTGGAACAGATGAATGTAGTGGAGTAACTAAAGTAACTAGTAACTAAAGCTGGAACAGATGAATGTAGTGGAGTAACTAAAGTAACTAGTAACTAAAGCTGGAACAGATGAATGTAGTGGAGTAACTAAAGTAACTAGTAACTAAAGCTGTAACAGATGAATGTAGTGGAGTAACTAAAGTAACTAGTAACTAAAGCTGGAACAGATGAATGTAGTGGAGTAACTAAAGTAACTAGTAACTAAAGCTGGAACAGATGAATGTAGTGGAGTAACTAAAGTAACTAGTAACTAAAGCTGGAACAGATGAATGTAGTGGAGTAACTAAAGTAACTAGTAACTAAAGTTGGAACCGATGAATGTAGTGGAGTAACTAAAGTAACTAGTAACTAAAGCTGGAACAGATGAATGTAGTGGAGTAACTAAAGTAACTAGTAACTAAAGTTGGAACCGATGAATGTAGTGGAGTAACTAAAGTAACTAGTAACTAAAGCTGGAACAGATGAATGTAGTGGAGTAACTAAAGTAACTAGTAACTAAAGCTGGAACAGATGAATGTAGCGGAGTAACTAAAGTAACTAGTAACTAAAGCTGTAACAGATGAATGTAGTGGAGTAACTAAAGTAACTAGTAACTAAAGCTGGAACAGATGAATGTAGTGGAGTAACTAAAGTAACTAGTAACTAAAACTGTAACAGATGAATGTAGTGGAGTAACTAAAGTAACTAGTAACTAAAGCTGGAACAGATGAATGTAGTGGAGTAAAAAGTCCAATATTTCTCTCTGAAATGTAGCGCAGTAGAAGTAGAAAGTGGCATGAAAAGAAAAGACTAGAGTAAAGTACAAGTACCTCAACATCTGGACTGAAGTACAGTACTGGAGTACATGTACTGTTTACGTGCACTTGGTTATTAACAATATGTCTGTACCTGCAGCAGATGATTTCAACTGTAATCATGATTTTACTCTGTTTTCTGCCACGTGTCAACTCTGACACATACACACGCACACGCACACACACACACACACACACACACACACACACACACACACACACACACACATACACATACACCCAGGTCAAGGCTGAAGTGCTTGAATGTGCAGAAAGAAATGGAGAGAAGAAACCAATGTTCCCAACCTGAGAACAAAACAAAAAAAAGTGGTGTGAAAAGAAAAGACTCAAGGAAAGTACAAGTACCTCAATATTTGGACTGAAGTACAGCACTAGAGTAAATCTTACTTAGTTACATTCAATCACTAACAGTGAACAGGTGCAAGGTAATGTGATGCAACCCCACGCCCAGGGACGTCACTAGGATTGAAAGATAGCCCCAGGCTATGCAAAACTTTACCTTGTAAAATCTTACTTACAAATGTTATTCTAATGTTAGCTTTTAGATACTTCAAAGCTGCATGGGGGGAACGTACTTAGGCCAGACCTGCTGAGTCTGATATTTCTGTTGCAATGAAGTTGCGAGAGACTGAAAATTGCAAAAAAAATACAATATACTATACTAAAAATACTATACTATACTTTAAAAATAAAAACCAGGGTGAGTGGTTGAATTTGCATGAATTTGCATCGCAAATTCTTGGAGGGACTGATATGTATGTATGTTCATGTAGAGCCTAGCCTACAAAATCTACATACTGTATAACATAATGTAGAAAGTTAAGTTGGTCAGAATATAGCATATATTATAAATATCATAAAATAATTTAGTTTAGGCTATGCCTTACTGCCTAGACCTGCCAACAAATGCCTGTTTAGGAAGAAAACAAAACGCCTCACATTTTCTTAGCCCTGTAGCCCCCCAGTGGTTCTCAAACTTTTAGACATCAAGGACCCCTAAACTGAAATGCCGATTAGACCACAAACCCCCATTTGATTAGATTTTGTCCAGGGGTCCCCATTTTATAGGATTTTTGCTTTTAGATGTTTTATTACAGAAAGTCTATGAATGAATCTATGAAACATTGTGTTAATTATGGATGGAATTATAGTGAAAATAAGTTATTTCACTTTTTGCTGGGGACCCCCTCAATGACCCCTGGGGGTCCCTGGGCCCCACTTTGAGAACCGTTGCTGCAGACCACTAACATAACTTACCTCAATCAAGCCAATTCCCTCAGAATCAGCTGCCCTGCCAAACTCCTGTTTCTCTCTCTCTGTCTCTCTCTCTCTCTCTCTCTCTCTCTCTCTCTCTCTGTCTCCCTCTCTCTCTCTCTCTTTCTCCCTCTCTCAAAATATCGTCCAGTATCCATCTGCTCAATAAATTGAAGGATATAACAGTACAATAGCATTAACAGTGACACTATAACATTTAGTTTTCAGTGACAACATTCTGTGGGGACTGTTAATACTATAGAGATAGCAGCAGGCTATATTAATGGCAAAGAATAGAGAACTTCGGATAACTAACTAGGTTAGGTATTTCTTGTATTTCACTCTAGCTAGACTAACTTACAATTTCACTCTGTAGCCTATCACTCACTCTGTGTGCAGTAGCAAGTTCAGACAAAAAAAAAGACACCAATGAGACGAGACGGGACGGTGTAGCCTATCATCTTCATAGCCATCGACTCTTTGTACTTCTGTTTAACTTTCGAATTTCCGTTTTTTTTGTAACTGGATATATTATTTGTTGTTTCGAAATATGAATTTGGATAACGTTAGCGATAGTGAGAGGCTTGCTACAGTTGCATTTCGAGTGATAAATCGGCGAAAACAACGTTTTATTTCTCGGATTTCCTGCTTTGTTTTAATGCCGCCAGGCGCTCTCTCTCTTCAGTCCCTCTCTACCTCGCTCGTCCACATACCGTTACGTGCACGCGGGCTCGTCGAGCCTCCGTCTCGGCCTTTTCCACCAGCTGACAGTTGGTGAAATATAAATAAAACAGACAGACTGCAGTGCACGACGACACAAACAGATGAATGGTGAAGGAATATTGATTCAAAGTAGTGAGTGATACAGAGTGCACTGTAAAAAAGAAAAAAAAGAAAAAAAAATATATATATATATTATTTTTCTTATTATTTGGGGGGGCTTAGGAACATTTTGGGGTAGCTTCAGCCCCCTTAAAACAGGCCTAACGACGTCCCTGCCCACGCCTTAATCCGAATTCAAAGGACTGTAATAAATGCAACTTTCATATTCTGTGTTACAAATCCTTCATGGTCACCATAAAACTTTAATACACTGCGCTGCTAACTTTTCAACATACTACTGCACTTTAACACACTGTACCGACAACTGTTTTACCTGTTCTTAAATGTTGTATGTGGTTTAACATATTTTAGTCTACGTATTCTTACATCCGTCTGTATGATTGTTGTTATTTCCTGTTGCACTGCAAGTGGCTGCAACAGGTTTTCATTTTATATGAAAGTATACAAGGAACCATGACAATAAATAATTGTGAATCTGAAAAGAACAAGTACCTCAACATTTGTACTGTAGAAAATGGACTAAGTTACATTCCACCCTAGTGGAGACCGCCCCGACCTGGTGTACCACGCCTATTCAGCTCCGACCGGTTTGCTCTCTGGGCCCCGGGGCTTCATGTGACCCACCGGGCGAGTTTGGCTTACCTCCCCCAGCTGCGACCCGCCCCAGTCATAAAAGGAGCCCTGGTCCCAGCAGCTCTTCACTCTCCGCTCAGAGCCGACGACCAGCCGACCCTCAGCCATGACCTCCTTCTCCAGCCGCAGCAGCCTCATGTCCTCCTCCTCCTCCTCCTCCTCCCGCCGTGTCGGCAGCATGGGGGCCGGCAGCGTGTACGGAGGAGCCGGAGGGACGGGTATCCGTGTCTCCAAGGCCTCCTTCTCCTCCTCCTCTGCCGCCGGTGCTGGCGGCGCCTTCAACCTGTCCGACGCCGTCGACATCTCCGACAACAAGAAAGTGGCCATGCAGAACCTCAACGACCGCCTGGCGTCCTACCTGGACAAGGTGCACAGCCTGGAGAGGGCCAACGCAGACCTGGAGCTGAAGATCAGACAGTTCCTGGAGAACAAGACCAAACCTGAGGGCCACGACTGGACCGCGTACTACGTCCGCATCAACGACCTGCAGGACCAGGTGAGCACAGAGACTCTGAACTCTAAGGGCATTTTCTCATTTTTTACATATCTTCTTAAAGCTTTAGTGCTTAACCTTTTGATATTAATGAACATCCGTGACATTCAAGCCATTGTGAAATGAGTTGCTACAAAGATAATTAAGACGATCAGCTGCACACAATAGGAGGCGTGTACTTTATCCTCAGAAGGTTAACGTTTTGGTTTTTAAACTTTTTTTTCTTAGGTTAGATAAGTTTTATAACTCTTCGTATCTTTTTGTAACATTTTATAATTATAGTTCATAACTTTTTGAACCTTTCAGATCAACTTCGCTGCTCGTGGAAACGCCGGCCTTGTCCTCGCCATCGACAACGCCCGGCTGGCCAGCGACGACTTCAGAGTCAAGTGAGTGTGAGACTTTGTGTCTTTCAACATGGCCTCCTTCACTCATTTTTTTAGACCAAAGGAACAATGGAAAGTGCTTAGGCGAAGTGAACGAGGGCATGTTGAACCTCTAATGAAATGCAGCCTCTGTTTCTTTTAGCTTCCAGTCATCGTCAGTCATTAACACAATCATTTCAACATTCAGGTGAGTTTCTGGAACTCATTCACGTGTTTGTTTTTTCAGGTATGAGCACGAGCTGGCCATGCGTCAGTCGGTGGAGGCCGACATCGCCGGGCTGAAGAGAGTCCTGGACGAGCTGACTCTGGGAAGATCCGACCTGGAGATGCAGATCGAAGGTCTGAGGGAGGAACTCATCTTCCTCAAGAAGAACCACGAGGAGGTGAGAGCGCTGAAACATAAATTTAAGCTGCAAGCAGTGATGAACGGCCACCGTGTAACGCAAAAGCACAAATGAAATCTCAAAAATATTTACTACTTTGAAAGTGGTGAATATTTGAAAGTTTTGAGAGTTTTTGTGTATGTTAAAGTCGCTTAAAAAGTGTCTGTGAAATGAAAATGAATGCACAAAATCCCAGATGGCCTATTTAATTGATGAAAATGCATTATATTTCCTATGTATTTAAAAATATTCTACTTAAGTAAGAGTACTAATACTTTGATGAACTTTTACTTAAGTACAAATAAAATTACCGGTATGAAAGTAAAAGTTAAAAGTAGCTCATTTAAAATTTACTCAGAATAAAAGTTACCTAGTTACTGTTAAACATACTTTTTTATATTTATACTTTATATTCATCTTATTTATACTGATACATATGTCATTAAACAAAATCCAAGATGGCCGACTTGCTGTCAGGTGAAATAAATTTAGATTTTGTTTTATAAATTCCTAATGATAAGTCATCCGACCAAATTTCGTGAACGTCAAATAAACTTTATCCGAACCATGCCGTGCATTAGGGGGTGCGATGGATCCTGTTGGCCACGTCCTTGAGCCCAATCACTGCACAACTTTGCAATTTTCGCCAGATCTGTCATTCACCTTTTTTTTCATTTTCAAGCATCCTAATCCCCTCAAAAATGTGATTGAGCAGCAGAAAAATAATAACCCTTTTAAATCAGAATCAGAAAAGGGTTTATTATCGCAATAAGTTACACCTACTTGGAATTTGCCTTGATGAATGGTGCTTACATAAACAAACATATTAAACATTATTATGAAATAAACAATAAATACAGAAACAAATATCTACATACAAAATAGCTGTTTTGCATTAGAATAAACAGGTCCCTGGCACTTTGGTGCTTTGGCGCTAATAAAAAGATAAAAAGACAGAAGTTTAACGGGTGTCTTCCTGCAGGACCTGCTGGTCCTGCGATCCCAGGTGGGAGGCCAGGTGAACGTGGAGGTGGACGCCACTCCGCAGCAGGACCTGTCCGCTGTCATGGCCGGAATCAGAGAACACTACGAGACCGTTGCCAACAAGAACCGCAATGAGCTGGAGTCTTGGTTCCAGACCAAGGTGAGACAACAAAGTCCTGTTTCCTGCCCTGAATGGGCTCTCTCCTTTCCCCTGTTTTGTTCTGAAGTTTTAAACTTTGTTAGTTTAATAAGCTTTGATTTTTAACATTTATAACTTAGGAAGCTTTTCAAAAATGCATTTCCTGCAGAAAATGTGTGTGAATGCTAAAAATGCTAAAAAGCTAAAATGCCAAAAGCCCTGTTTCCTGCCCTGTTTTATTGATCTGAAATTTTACTTTGTGATTTTTTTTTAATCTTTCATAAATTAGGAAGGTTTTATAATTACTGTTTTGTTGTTTTAAAGTTTTTGAACTGTTTAGTTTCTTAAGTACTTCTTAGTGTTCAACACATTATTTAAAGTTTCATAAGTTTCAGTTTTAAAGTTTTAAAAGTTTTTTTCTTTTTTTTTACTTTTATAGCTAAGGAAATTTTTGGAAAATACATTTCCTGCAGAAAATGCGCGTGAATGCTGATAACCTAATGTATACAAGATGTGGAATATTTAAAGGTTTTTGAAACACTAACGCTAAACTGAATTGTTGGCTTCAAAAGTTAAATAATGCCAAGATGTAGAACATTGGTATCGTTGGTGCAGAATTACAGCCACTAGAGCCAGTCCCACAATGAGCTTTCCTTAGGATGTGCCATTACTGTGTCTGTAGCTTTAAATACTGTTGAGGAGGAGAAAGGGGGGGCAAGGTGGAGGGTGGGGGTGTGGCCTTGACCAGTTTTCATGCTTCGCTCGTTTACAAGCCATGATGTCTCACTGTTTCTCATGGGCGGGCCAAATTCTCTGGGTGGGCAAAGCAGAGAAAGTGAGGTAACCTTTCCCCTTATGACATCATAAAGGAAAGATTCCAGATCGGCCCATCTGAGCTTTCATTTTCTCAAAGGCAGAGCAGGATACCCAGGGCTCGGTTTACACCTATCACCATTTCTAGCCACTGGGGGACCAGGCTAGGGGAACTCATATTAATGTTAATAAAAACTCATAAAGTGAAATTTTCATGCCATGGGACCTTTAAGTTCTGCTGACCACAAACACTTTTTTTTTTTTGTTTAGAAGTTTAAAACTTTGTAGATTTTAAAGTTTTTTTAAGTTTAAGTTTTTAACTTAGGATGTTTTTATCACAACTTTTTTTTGTTGTTTGAAGTTTTGAAACTTTTTAGTTTTTTAAGTTTTATAATTTTAAGTTTTGGAGTACTGGAAAACTTAATAGTTTCCCAAGTTCTGATTTAGGATATTTTGAAGTTTTAAGTTTTAAAACTTTGTAGTTTTTTGTTTTTTGTAGTTTTCTGCTGTTCTGGGATGTTTGTCATATAACACTACATCACACTGGGCTCTGATACCCTGATATTTGATCAATAACATCATTGATTGTTCTTCACAGTCGGCCGAGCTGAACAAAGAGGTGGCTGTGAGCACCGAGACTCTGCAGACGTCCAAGACTGAGATCTCAGAGGTCAGACGAACTCTTCAGTCTTTGGAGATCAAACTGCAGTCTGAGACCAGCAAGGTAAGAAAACAGGAAATCTGTCAACTTCATCAAGTCATCAAATGTAACTTCCCATGCTAATCAATGATGGCCATTTCTTCCAGGAAAATAGAGATACGTTAAGAAAAGTTGATTGCATAACTTTGACCATGACTTTCATTTGAGCTTTTCATTAATTAGGTTCTTTCCTGGCAGATGTGGCCTTCTGTATTACTGTATTAATTACTGTAAATCAAAGTGATGGTAATCATTGAACACAGCTGACTTGACTGTCCTCCCTCTTCCTCAACAGAAAGGAGCTGTGGAGGCAACTCTGGCTGAGACCAAGAGCCGCTACGCCAACATGCTGGTAGGTTACCAGAGGCAGGTGGAGGGTCTGGAGGCGCAGCTGTCCCACCTCAGGGCCGACCTGGGTAACCAGAGGGCCATGTACGCCGAGCTGCTGGACATCAAGACCAGACTGGAGATGGAGATCGCCGAGTACAGGAGGCTGCTGGACGGAGAGAGGTGAGCTGAGGGAAAAGTTCAATGAGCTCTGTCTGTTTCACTGCTGCTAACTCTTTCATCCATAGTTGTACAGTGTGTATGTACAGTACAATATAGTTTTGAATGTTAACTAACGTTGTTTATCTTCATAATAATAATAAAACCCATCAAGTCTCATCAGTGAAAATATTAAAATGTCCAAATAAAATGAATTATTTATTTTCTGTTCTGCAGCACCACCTCCGCCATTACCACCAAGACTTCCTCCACAACCAAGTCCTCCAAGGTGGTGGTGATAACACAGGAAGTGGACGAGTCTGGAAACGTGATCAGCAGCAGTTAGATGGGAATGGAACCAGAATCAGATGCTGTAAGGTGTAAACTGAGTCTGTCTCAGGTTCTTTAATAAAGACAAAGTCTGACATTGTTTTCTGTGGTTCACGTGTTTATGTTTCACACTGACGGATCCGCTGCTGCTTTGAGTTCATTAAAGAGAATCATCTCTGATGAGGAAACTTTTTTAATGTTTGTATCTACTTTCTTCGCTCACATAATATTTAGTTTATTTCAATCGGGTTAAATCTGTAGGAGGAGTTAAAGTACAATGCCTGCAACTAGACAAAAACATTTTAAAAAGCAAAGCAAATTCAAAATGGCTGACTTCCTGTTGGGTTTAGAGGATGCTTCTAGATTAAATTGTTTTTTTGGGGGGGGGCTTTTCCCTTATTGTTTATTGTACAATGACAGTGGATAGAGAGGAAAGGGGGAGAGAGATGGGGGATGACACACAGCAATGGGAAGCAAGATTCAATTAGCTGCATAAATCTGAGTGGAGCTGCTGCAGGTTTCTGGTATTTCTTTTCGGACCAAGATTACGTTTGTCTTTGATGTATTACATATATGAAGTCCACGTAAGGATGGACGGGTCAAACAAACTCAGGACTTTCCCTCGGGACAGAGCTTTTTGTGTCCCGTGTGAAACCAAAAGTCAATGTGGACTTGTTTACGTAATGTACTTAACCTAGATACTCAGATTTCTGAATGAGCGGAAGTTCTTTGAGAGATTTTTTATTTTGGAGGGAGGAGAGCTAAAAAACAAAATAGAGTATTACAGAAATCTGTATGAAATTAAAGTATGGATTAGTTTCTTTAAGTGCTGCCTGGACATGAATCCTCTGATCCTTTCTATTTTTAAGAAGGCAGACTTTGTGATCGATATGATGTGGCTCGTTTTGACATGGATTTCTGACTTGGTTTTCGGTTTTTAGAGACTCTTTTACAGAAAGGTCAGGGGACTCCTCTGAACAGAGCCAAACCGCCAAATTTAATTCGTAAAATTTCCTGAAGCATTTTATTGTCTGTGTGTTCTTCACTTTAATGGACCTGACAGAATAACAATTATCTCAGTTTGGTCTGCAATTAGCTGAAGAAAGTTCAGCACATTCAATCTTTTATTCAGTTGCAGAGAGAATTAATGGGACTGAAGTTGTTTGGTTACAGATCAAGATACATTTGGGTGTCATCTGCATAAAGACATCTATTGTTATTGTTTTTGTATTGTTATTATTATTAATGTATGTCTCTTTTTAAGTGAGTACCTCATCTTAGTCTTTGAGCAAACTTCAGAAAACATCCATGAAATCAGCTATGACGTTTTGGTAGCAATCTGACAAACGTTCTTATTACAAAACGTGGGAAAACTGCATATTTTGACCCCTTTCTTCCTCATCTAATATCTCAAAGTCTATAAACTCTAAAATTTGCTACACATGGTCTCTATAATTTTGCCTTCAAGATCCCAAAACATGGTCCCAATAGCGCCACCATGTGGCCACTTCTTAAGCCCTTTGCATTATGTTTGGTAACTTGTGAAACATTAAGCGCAGAAACATTTAATTATGATGTATTATAGTATAAATCACACCATCTTTATCTATAATAACAAGAGATTGTAGTTATTTTGAGTGATATGAGTCATGACTACAGATATTAACATACAGAAAACACACAAACAAACACGTTTCAGTTCATCATTTTATTTGTGTATTTCTGGGAATGGTTGGCAGTGTGTTGCTGTCTCACTTCTCAGTTTCAGAGCTGACCAGTTCATCGTCGCTGAATTCTTTGGTGACGATCAGAACTCTACTTTTAGATGAAGTTGAAGTGGTGGTTGGCGGGCTGCAGTGAGACACACAAACAGTTCTGTTAGCTTCGATTAACGTTACATTTACAAGTCATACTCATACAAACATGCATGTTTCTATAGTGATACTTTGTGCTCTTTAAACTTTTTTATTATTTCATTTGCATTATTTATTTTTGAGTGTTGTTGATTCACTATCTACTCTAGATTTATAGAGTATAAATGTCACATTTTCAAGAGGGAGGTCCTGCAAATATGGATCCCTCCCCCCCAAGAAATATGTGCAGCTAATGCCAACCTTACACCAAACTGCTTTTCAAGCGATTCCTGGGAATAAAATCCTGCTAGAGTCGGGGTGCACTGCCGTCTTCTCCATCATTTGATGAAAGTTGGTCATTAAACCCTGTCTTTTTTCCCATCTGTACAGTGTGATAAAATCAAACGTGTTTGATATTATCCTAGGTTTGAAGTCTTAGTAGTGAAATCTTCTAGTCTGTGGCTAAAAACTCAACTAGATTGAGATTGTTTCAGACTTTTCAAAGTATTTCCAGAGTCTATTAGAAGACTGAAAATATTTAAGTAACTAAAATGTGACAACAGCTCGCATTGAACCTTGAAGACTAACATTATCTGTCATATAATGTAAAGACCAGGGATCTTGCAGGGTCGGAATTGGCAAGACTACAATTAGATTCCTTTTTAAAAAGTAAACCAAGCTAGGTAGCTACCGCTAGTGTTAGCTGGTAACTTTAAGGGAAAGTCTACAGATTTTCTGTTCTGCCGTACATGCAGATAAATGTCTCTGGTACCCGGAGTTATGTGTTTTTTTGCCTGTAAAACTCTGTTGGCTTCAGAAGGGTTGAAAATCTGCAACTTTTCCCTCTTTAGCGTTTAGCTTAGTGGGGCGCCATAGCAACCATTAACACCACCGGCTTTTTGCTGCTTCCTGTTTGGTGCTGGAGGGAGAGCACCTGTTGGTTGTTGACAATATTCAGGTGATTTAACTTCACTTCCAAGACTTACAATTTAGGATAATATCAAACACGTTTGATTTTGTCTGAACATCCAGATGGGAGAAAGACTGAGTTTTATGATCTTACATCAAAATGATGGAGACGATGGGAGCTCCCAGACTCTAGCAAGACTCTCAGGGTTTCATTCCCGGATTATTTATAGAATATATACATTAATCTGAGACAGAGGAATCACTTGAAGAGTCGTTTGGTGGAAGGTGCTGTACATACAAGGAATATTACTTGTACACTGCACAATGACAATAAAGTTGAATCTAAAAAAATAAATAAATCGATTACACAAACCTAGGGAAAACACTGCATTTACACATTGTTTTTCTGTATCTGCTTGAAATGTTTAATTTACTGCATCTGTTTGCTCTATCAATGTCCCAGAACATCCCATAATGCGCTGGTGCATTCACCTGAACATCTCTCCATCCAGCAGCCTCCTGTACTCAGCGATCTCCATCTCCAGTCTGGTCTTAATGTCCAGCAGCATCCGGTACTCCTGTCCCTGTCGCTCCAGGTCGGCCCTGAGGTGGGCCAGCTGCTCCTCCAGACCACTCACCTGCCTCTGGTAACCTGCCAGCATGTTGGCGTAGCGGCCCTGGGTTTCCGCAAGGGTTCCTTCCAGAGACTTTTTCTGGAAAGGGAGACAAACTGTGTCAGGACATTTACATCTTTAGTTTTTTATACTGTCTGGTTTTGCCTTCCATTTGCACCATTCAGAATTTAAAATGTATGACTGTATTTGAATATATTACTCATCTTTTTTATCTTTATTTGTATATATCACTTATATTTTATATTATACTATTTATACCTGTCCTTATTGCACAGTTGGTCAGAGAGAAACGTATTTTCGATTCCCCTGTATGTCTGGTACATATTGCAGAAAGTCGAATTGACAAACTGCACTGCTTTCCTTCTTTTTTTTTAATTGTGCATATAAATTAAAATAAACAAAGAAATATACAATAACATAATAAATTGCACAGGTGGGATAAAAAAACAAACTCCTGAGGGCTTATTAAAGGAACGCACCTCACATTGAAATTAAAAACAGCTGTACATGCATGATACAAATTTGCAGATGAACATGAATATTTTTTCAATATTTAAAGGAAAGGACAAGGATACAAAACAACAGATAGAAAACAAAATAAGAATTATTATTTTTTTACAGTGACATTTTTCACTGTGTTTAGCCAATAGACAGTATCATACATACATTTACAAAGTGCTGTACTCCAACAACAGAAGTTGTTGCTGATTCAGAATGAATAAATCCAAGATGGATGGTAGATGCTCACCATGCTGAGCTGTGATTGGAGCTCGATCTCCAGGCCCTGCAGTGAGCGTTTCACCTCGGTCACCTCGGAGCGTGACGAATGAAGAGTCTCCGTACTCACGGCGACCTCCTTATTGAGATCCTCAGACTACAAAACAACAAAAACAAAGTTTCCAAACTGCTTATGAATCAAACTCTGCTGTTTGTCACTTATTTCCAATAAGTACTCCAATCCATACGACGATATCGCTCACTTATTCCTACCCTCTAATACCCAACTTTTCTCTGTAAATAAGAAGTCAGAAAGAGACCTTTTCCAATTGAAGATATTTTATAAGATAAGATACGCCTTTATTGTGTCCCATAGAGAGATTAGTCTTGGGCAGTCGAGAGAACAAAGTTGATCGCACATAAACACACAATAAACATCTGGAATGAACAACCTTTATTTTTTTTAACAAATGATTCACCTAATTTTTTTTGTTTATACAGTATATGTATTGACTACATCATGTCCGCCAAAAATGCAGAAAATCCATGTTATGTACTTCTTTACGAATTAAATAAATGTCAGACTGACTGCCTGACATGTGATGTCATTCTTCTTAGAAAAGAGTGTTTAAAAATATTTCATGATATATTGTCAATAAAAGTGTTTTATTCAACTTTAGTTTTAATAAAGAAGGAAAAGAAAATCACAACTCTCACTATCTAATCGCAATAAATGAAAATCCGGATACAAATCCATTTTGCGCCCATGTTTCGGGAAAGAATCGAATCGGGACAAAAGCATATCGTCCCACCCTACAGTTTGGTTTAGAGGATTTACATATCGCTCACCTTGGTCTGGAACCAGGACTCCAGCTCTTTGCGGTTCTTGTGGGCAACGGTCTCGTAGTGTTCTCTGATTCCGGCCATGACGGCGGACAGGTCCTGCTGCGGAGCGGCGTCCACTTCCACGTTCACCTGTCCTCCCACCTGGGCCCGCATAGCCAGCAGGTCCTGCAGGAAGACGAAATCAGAAATCAGTCGATGATGATGATAACAAAACGTTTGTTTTTAATTCTTTATCAAGACACAATTTCAAGTTTTCGCTGCATTTTAAATTCAATTCCCTTTTGAATGGTC
Source organism: Perca schrenkii (assembly GCA_025617405.1). NCBI lineage: Eukaryota > Metazoa > Chordata > Actinopteri > Perciformes > Percidae > Perca > Perca schrenkii. Next base: position 31,943,653 of record CM046801.1, on the reverse strand, counting down.
TTTGAAGACTTTTTCTGGCCACCTTGTGGGACATATTGTGGACTACATGACTATTTAAATTAGAAAAAAAAATCAGTAATCAAGATTGCCTTTGTAATTTTACGGCAATACTAAAGACAGGCTATGAGGGGCCATCAAGGACATTATTCAAAATTACCTCAGACACACAAAACTGAAATCCTTTCATATACAGAAAATGCTGAAAAATGAGATGTCACACACTATACTGAAACCTCACACACATACAACTGAAATGCTCTCACACAATATTGAAACCCTCTCTAGTGCGTATGAAAGCTTTTCAGTATTGTGTGTGAGAGGTTTTCACTTGGACAGGAAGGTGTTTACATGAGCATGAATGTATATTTTGTATGAGAGCATTTTTTTGTAGTTTATATGAGAGCATTTCGATATTGTGAATGAAAACCTCAATACAAATCAAATCGGCACCCATGTATCGTGAAAGAATCGAATCGGGACAAAAGCATATCCTCCCAGCCCCTAGCAGCTTATTTGATAAACATATCCGCCAAATGTTTTGGTTTACTCTCCTGAATGAATTTTGAAGGTAGTTAGTTAGCATTTCGTGCCCACCTCCTCGTGGTTCCTCCTGAGCTGGATGAGTTCCTCCCTCAGCGATTCGATCTGCATCTCCAGGTCGGATCTTCCCAGAGTCAGGTCGTCCAGGACTCTCTTCAGCCCGGTGATGTCGGCCTCCACCGACTGACGCATGGCCAGCTCGTTCTCAAACCTCAACACCGCCCGACAGCAACAATCACATTGTCAGCTTCATTCAAAGCAGGAAAACTTCAGAGAAATCACAGCCTAGACCTCTTTAATTTTAATTTAGAACAGCTTAGATATGAAAGGTGAGAGAGAGGGGAATGACATGCAGCAAAGGGACCCAGGTCGGAATCGAACCTGCGGCCGCTGCGTCGAGGACTGAGCCTCTGTATATGGGCGCGCCCTCTACTAGGTGAGCTACCCAGGCAACCAAATTTCAAACTGTTTTAAAGGCATACTATGCAGGCATACTATGTAGCTTTGTGTCACCAACTGCAGTAAAAGGTTGCCATGAAAACTTAAAAAGTTGTTTTCACAGAGATGAGGCTCTGGTGCACCTTTGATACTCTTGCTTCTAGCTCAAAAACATTAACTCCTACCGCATAATATTAAACACTGTGAGGGAAAGGACTCCATCCCAATTGGGGAAATTACAATTTAGACTCTGCTAGAAATCACTTCACACAGGCTTGAAATACACACACACATGCTCAGGACCTATTCATGCATAAATGTAGAGAGTCAGAGTGAGTGGGCTGCTAGTGCTGGACCAACACCCTGAGCAGTTAGGGGGGGTATGGTGCCTTGCTCAAGAGCGACCAGTCCACACTCCGGTTCCCAACCTATCTCCCTACGGACTGAGCTACTTCCACCCCCAAAACAATGGTATTGCCTGTAGAGTAGTGTAGTGTAAAAAAAAATGTCAGGACAGTAGCCAGCAAAAGAGGGCCTGTTTCTGTTCTCCTGACAATAATGTTCTCATTATTCCCATATATGATCCCATATTCACTTGAATGGGGAAAATCTTGAAAATTATGAATTAAAAAGAGTTTAAAAATGTAGAAGGAGTTGAAGTTTGAAAAAACGTGGTAAGGAGGAATAAGAATATAGAATAGAAGAACATAGGTTATAATAAAAACAATACATTGAACAAAAAGTTAAAAGCTGCAGTTGTAGGTAAACTCACTTGACCCTGAAGTCATCACCAGCCAGCTTGGCATTATCGATGGACAGGTAGAGAGATCCGTTTGTCCGGGTGGCACTAAGGATCTGAACCACACACAGGCAGTGCAGATTTATTTCATCATCAGAGTCTGGCAATGTATGATCTATTAGTTTTGTTTTTTTTCTGTAATAACATTATATTGTGAAGTATGGGCAGGACTATATAAGCATTATGCCTCTTCCTGCTCCTTCTCTATCATATCTTTTTTTTTGTTCTTTTATAAAAATCTGATTGATTTCACTTGTACTTTAACTATTTCTAAATATTTTATTAACTTGTACAGCGACTTTTAATATTCAACTAAGAACCCCATCCGGATGTTTATTTTATTTATTTTTTGGTTTATTATTATTACTGCTCTGCTGTTGCTGTCTTTAAAGTAGAAAGCAACCAGCAAACCATTTTGGCTTTGTCTCCTTTGTGTTGCAGGGAATTAATTCCCTCGACTTCCCCCTAAAAAATGTTTAAAAAGTCAATGGGGAATTTAATTTGATATACTTGATTGACGGATCTTAACCTCATGTGTTCATGTGTCCGATTACAGGAATGGTGATTAATGCGCTTTGTCCTGATAAATAAAGTAAATGTAAATAAAATGTAACCTGTACTGAGACTTAAAGAAATATTTCATCTGATCCAGGGGAGGAAGCAGCAGACAGCTGCACATCTCTGTAGGTTCATCCTTATTTAGGCTTTTAGAATTAAAGGCAACTTTACTTTTGGATTGATTTATTTTTGTCCTGATTGAGTGTGGACTGAACAAAGGTCCGCGAGGCAGCTATAAAACTGATTTAAAAGAGACAAGACTATTCAAATATAAGTCAAATTTCCCCTCATTGTTTTAGTGGTGCTTGTATGTATATCATGCAAATTAGACCAGGGCTGGCTCGTGGCAAAGGCAGGATAGGCAAATGCTAGGGGCGTCGGCCGTGACGAAACCAGCTGAAATCTTGCCTAGGGCCAACTCTGAATGAAACTGTAGCCTGGTTGTGCTTCAGTTACCTCCTTTTATTTATTGTGTGGCTGGTCCTGTTTTCATCCTGCATCCAACAACGCATCACAGCTGTCTGCCTGAATTTGGCTGCAGGACTTTTTGTGTCAGAGACGATGAAGCTTTTGTGCCCGAGAAAATTAACTTTCAAGCATAAAAGCTTCACATGATCTCACACTTCTAGGCTTTCCGTTGTAGCTCTGCTCATCTTAATGTGGATCAGTGTTTCCCAAAGCCCAACATAACATGAAATGTGTGCATTATTTTCTGGATGAATGGTTTAGTTGTTTGGTATCTAAAATGTGGATCAGTGCTTCCCAATAAGCTCAAGATGACGTCATCAAATGTCTCGTTTTGTCCCCAACTCAAACATATTCAGTTTACTGTCACAGAGGAGAGAAGACACTAGAACAATATTCACATTTATGAAGCTGACATCACACCAGTTTCACTGTTTTTCATAAAAGAATGACTCAAACGGATTAAAAGATTATCAAAATTGTTGGCGATTAATTTAATGTTTGCCAACTTATCAATGAATCTCTCTCTTCTGTCAGAGACAGACCTGCGTACAGAATCAGAGCTTGGCTCACCTTGTCCTGCAGGTCGCTGATGGTGGCCTTGAACGCAACGCAGTCGTGGCCCTCCGGTTTGGTCTTGTTCTCCAGGAACTGTCTGATCTTCAGCTCCAGGTCACCGTTGGCCTTCTCCAGCTTGCGCACCTTGTCCAGGTAGGTGGCCAGGCGGTCGTTGAGGTTCTGCATGGCCACTTTCTTGTTGTCGGAGATGTCGACGGCGTTGGCCAGGTCGAAGCCACCGCTGCCAGACCCGGCAGCAGAAAACCCTACCCCGGCAGCAGAAAACCCTGCCCCGGCAGAGGAGAAGCTCCTGGGAGCGCTCATGCTGGAGATGCGGACTCCTGAGCCGCCGGCGCCGCCATACACACTGGGGGACCTTGCAGAGCCGAGGCGGCTACCACTGGAGAAGGTGATGGAGCGAGCGTAGGAGTTCATGGTGGAGGAGTCTGTCTGCTCTGGATGGAGATGAGAGAATGAAGCAGAGTGCAAACTCGGCTCCTTTTTATCTCCACCTGGATGTGAGAAAGGGGAGGAGGTCCAGCCTCAGGGGCCACGTAGCCGGGAAACACAGTAGCCAATCACAGCAGGGAACTATATGTCTCTTGCACAATGATAACACATCTCTGTTTGTTCTGCTATCTGAAATGTCTTCCTGGTGACTCAATTGTACCGTTTGTTCAGCTGTTTCTGCTCTTCTGTCAGCCTGATGGCATCAAGATTTTATCTAATCCGCTTCGCAGTTTTTGCACATTTCAAACGTCTAACGACACGCAGCCCTCGTCTGTCTCATGTCCCCCTGGATTCCTCTCTCTGCAGGTTCAAACCTGTCTGTTTTTCCTAGAGTTGACAGTGACAGTGTTATTTTAGACCCTTCAGGTTCACATTCAGCCCACCCCCAACCCTCACCCCTCTCCTCGTTCATTCTATTGTGCAAGCAAACATTGAAAGCCTTTGTGCCAACTATTTGTTCTTAGGCTGTTTGCTGGGACATGACAGAGCAGGAGACACACGCTTATTTACTCTTGAACTGGTTTATAGTGATGAATGTTTCATGTGTGTTTTAATGATGGCAAATGTGGGGAAAAAAACAGCAATCCCAAAATTGTAATCCATAAATGGAGTTTGGTCGAAATATGCCAAGTTCTAAAACAAAACATCCTTAAAAAATTTGAAGTTTTTCTTCTTTTTCTTGAATAGATCCACATGCAGATGAAACAGTTATAAAAGCTTTTGAGGAATGTGCATTCTTGGTGCTGTTTTTAGTGCCCTCGGGGCGTTGTCATGTTGAAACAGGAAAGGGACAAGCACAAACTGTTGACCCAAGGTCTGTGGAAAGCCCACATACTTTTACGTTAGCTTGTTTGTGTGCATCACATATGGTTGTATGCTGTTGCAGTAAGATTTCCCTTCATGCAAACACAGATACATATAGCCTGTTTCAGAGCGAGTCACACTCTTCTGACGGCGTTTTGCTACAGTGGCTTTACTAATATGCTCAGCATCACCAATGTTGTAAAGAGAACTGCCGTTTGCACTTGCTCTCCACTCACTACAATACCCAGGCGGACCCAGGGCATGCTGGAGAGATTTTGACTGCTATTTGTCAGATTTAAAGGCTTATTCTGTACAGAACACCTGTTGTGTGGCTGATAGTGACATTTAGTAGTAAGAGAGACTAAATCCGTTCAGATTACAGATCATCAATATTGTGTTGTTAATTAAAATCAGCAACACATGCTGAGCAGGTAGAGCATTTTCACAGCTACTCTGTCATAATAAAAACAACTGAAGACTGTTTAGAAGCTAATATATGGGTCTGATAACATTTTATTAAATCGGAATCGGACCACAATGTTTCTGTGACTTCCTGTTCAGCCTGAAGGCTGCTGGAAACAGCTGGAAATTGTCCGATTTGAGATCGGATTTTTGTCCCCGTCCCCGTTTGCTCTCGTCCACTTTACAGGCGTGGCGCAGTTCATCTCGAACAAGCCTATTAGCTCTTGTTGGAAAGGGAATTTGATTGGCTACAGTCGTCATGTTTGAATTGTTTATAGCCAATGACAGCTCTCTCTAACATGGCTGCCAGAGACAAGATTGAGGCCGTCCACTTGCTTGTATTAGAGAGGCTGTCCCGGGGTAAATACTGAACAGAAAATGGTGGGGATACTGTCATTTTGTAGGCAGCAAACTAACGAAAAGAATCACATGAAAAAACCAACCCGGTCTCACGCCAGGTCGTGTAATAGTCAAAACAACGGCACGGGCCGCCACTCGCGATCGGGGAAATGCGGAGCCACACGCCGGTCAAAACAACGGAACGGGCCGCCACTCGCGGGCCGCCACTCGCAGGACACGGGAAATGAAACGCCACAATAACGACACGGTTGGGGTTAGGAAAAAAAAATAACGGGGTAAGGAACCGTCACACGCGGGACATGCCGACAAAGGAACTGCAACACGCGGGACAAAGGTACTGCCACAGCTGGGGCACGGAATTTACGTAACCTGTCCACGACTTAATAGATTACAATGACGTGACTATATAACGACCTGGCATGAGACTGGGCTGGAAAAAACACGGTGCAGGAAAAGGAGAACATTTTCTTTTACTCGGGAACAAGTTCTGTTTCTGTTCTGAAAAACCAAGTTAGCAGACCATTAGCAACAACCCACAACAATAATCACAATTTGGGCAACCTGGTCTCACAGAATTCCATGAAATGAACACGGCCCCTTAACTCAAAATCTGTGGCAGTTTCAGGATTCGCCGAAAATTCCGTGACGGGCCCCAAAGGGATGCCTATGTAAGTCAATGACAGGCATCATCCATGGTCTACGCACCGATTCCCTGATCACAGCATGTTTCTTTCCTGACAGAGAAGCTGGATACAGCTTTGCTATTATTGGTATTTTTAGCCCAATAACCGCTGCTTTAATCAACATTTATTCACCAGATCTTATCATGGTTTAATTGTTTTTAATGTTATTATTTCGGTCTTTTTCGGCCAGGGAAGTTGGATTGCTTTGTTGTTTATTGATATTTTTAAACTATAACGCTACATCTAGCAACATATATTTAGATATTATCATAGTATGCATTTCTTTATTTTAATAATATTATTTTGGTCTTATTACCGGTGAAATATTACAGTATGCTGTGATATGATCCGAGCTGGGAGCATGCAAAGCCGAATTCCCACAATGCAATGCAGGCATTCATTTCAGAGAATCAGACAACGATCAGCGGGTCTTTAACACTAATATTGCTTCAATATACATATTTATATAATCAGTGGTTTAGTCACCAGCAACAATACGTTGCTCAGCTTTGGTCTGGTAAGTTATGTACCGTAATAACGTTTAAAACAATCAGCTGAAGACTCCGGAAGTGACATAGTAATTACCGCACGGCTTCTGTGAAAGCTTGCTGCACGTTGTAGCCTACGTGAGAATTTGTACAATAAATATACCAATAATGAAACAAACTTATTTGCATTTGTTTTGACTTTTTCTCTTGTTAAAAACAAAAAATAAACTAGAAGCATTTTTTTATCTTATTTTCCATGCATCATTATTTAAAAACGCAATTTTCTAATTTTGTGGTTGATGAATATTAATAGCAAAGACTAAAGGGAAAGAACATGAGCATATGCATGTGTGGGACTTAGCTTGATTTAACATCGCACTGCATTATTAGTTGTTTTAAATGAATTACTTTTTTTTCAATTTTTCATTAGCACCATTTATCATTCAGAAATACAGAACAGATTCCACAATATGAACCTGGTAATATTGGATGGTGCACAGAACAGAAAAACACAAACTGAGCAAATAACTGACTTTTTTGAAATATCAATTCATGGTAGGCCTAACACATCAATTATTATATTCAGAAGATGATCCTCATATCAGTCACCGTGGTTACAGCTTGTGGCCATATAGCCTTTAAAATTAAGAAGGGACTAGTTTTAGGAAGCATTTCAGGAAATTAAAAGGATAAGCAGATTGTTGCCGAGGTTTTTGTTCACAGAGATGTATATAGCTCCTTGGGTATGTGTACATATACAACATGTGTTTTGGCATTTTTTTCACAAACTGAGTTGGTTGTGACATGGGACAGAGGGTATCAGAGGTCATAAATGATGAACCAATCAATGGGCTCTGCTCCTATAGGCACCTTGGTGTGTATATGGACAACACCTTGGGCTGGAAGGCCCGTGTTCAAAGTGTGTGTTATCATTTAGAGCAGACACCCACGGTGAATCAGAGGGTTTATGTTATACAATATGAAAACATCTAATTTAAAGTTAAGTTGTCAGGTGACTGTCATGAAGGTTGTGGAGAGGAATAGAAACCAGTCTCTCCAGGAAAGCACAGAGAATATGGTCTGATCTTTATTCTCCATGCCAAGTAGCTCTTATCCTCTGCTGGCACCCCAATGTAAACTAAATATTTCTAAACTATAGGCCTAATTTGGACCTACCTCAATTAAATACTGTGAAATAATGTTGCTTAAGGCTGGTTGTGGAATAGCTTCATGATATAAAACTTGACTTCCGGGCGCAACCCTGCTCGTGCGACTCGTGACACAGGCTCCGTGTTTGTTTTGTTTGTTTTTACATCAAGTATATGAGATGGCTAACTTCTGGGTAATTCTGGGTCTTATGGTCTTCATTTCTCAGCCAATATTGGCTTTGTGGACAATGCCGACAAGGCAGACTGGTACCATGTATATCAAAAGTGAAGAACCTGGCCTATTCACGTGGATTATTGCTGGATTTGCGCCCGTTTGCGGTTTTGCCGGCAATGGATTCAGTGCTTTTTAAAAATGTCCCGAAATGTCTCTTGGTTGGCATCAGCTGGAAAAAGCTTAAAGCGAAACGGACGAAAAGGGGTTCGAGAGGAGAAATACTCAAAAGGCTACGGAGAAGAGGTATTAGATTGCCCGTTTTTAACGACAATGTTAAAAACAACAGACAAAGCCAGAAATCTTGGTGTAGTCATGGACTCAGACCTGAATTTTAACAGCCACATTAACAAAATAAATAAATCAGCCTATTATCCCCTTAAAAATATATCAAGGGTTAGAGGACTTATGTCTCAGCAGGATCTGGAAAAACTTGTCCATGCTTTTATCTTCAGTAGACTTGACTACTGTAACGGTGTCTTTACAGGTCTCCCTAAAAAATCAATCAGACAGCTGCAGCTGATTCAGAATGCTGCTGCTCGAGTCCTCACTAAAACCAGGAAAGTGGATCACATCACTCCAGTACTGAAGTCTCTACACTGGCTTCCAGTGCCTCAAAGAATTGATTTCAAAATACTTTTCTTGGTTTATAAATCACTAAACGGTTTAGGGCCAAAATACATTTCTGATCTGCTACTACATTATGACCCACCCAGACCTCTCAGATCGTCTGGGACAGGTCTACTTGTTGTCCCCAGAGTCAGAACTAAACAGGGGGAAGCAGCGTTCAGTTTTTATGCTCCACATATCTGGAACAAACTCCCAGAAACCTGCAGGTCCGCTGCAACTCTCAGTTCTTTTAAATCTAAGCTAAAGACCTATCTTTTTGATGTTGCTTTTCTTTAAATAATCTATTTTATTAACTTTAATTTCTTATACTGCACTGTAACGTTTATTATTATATTGCACTATCAATTTTATTCTTGTTTTAATTTGTTTATTAATGTTTTTAATTTGTTTTTAATTGTTTTCTAACTGCTCTTTAATGTTTCATGTAAAGCACTTTGAATTGCCCTGTTGCTGAAATGTGCTATACAAATAAAGCTGCCTTGCCTTGCCTTGCCTTACCTGCTATCTTATTATCAAATGTCAGATCCCTGAGGAATAAAACTGATGAGCTGTCTGCGTTGATCAAGTATGATGGGGACTATCGTTGCACAAGCCTTTTCTGTTTTACTGAGACATGGCTCTCCCAGGGAATAGCGGATTTTCACCTTGATGGATTTACTCTGATGTTATGACCCTGAGGTCATATTTTGTAATTTGTTTTGCCCTGCACTGTCAGTTTTTCTCCTGAGGGTGCACAGGTGGTGTGGAGCAGGTGTGAGCAACGGATTGGTCCAGCAGAGCTGATTGCTGTCTCCTGGTTGGTCGCTGGGAGGACAGCAGCCATCTTAAGCCTCATCAGACAGGAGCTCCGCCCCCTCTTCACCCTTCCATTTTCCACCATGTGCTTGTGTAATCTGTAGATTGTGTTCCAAGTTAGTACCGTTAGTAGCTTTGAGTAAAGATGGTTGTTTTGAGTTTGTTGAGTTATTATCCTTCAGCCATTTTTGTTTTAGTTTGGAACACACTTTTCTTTGTCTTATGTTATTAGTAGCAGCCTGGTAGGAGTCCTTTTTTTGTTGTTTGTTCCCTTTTTCTCCTGTTTTGTGATTAGAAGGTTAGGTTAGAGCTTTATGTTGCATCCACATAACCCCTAGGCATCTGGTCGTAACACTGATTCGGTTTGATCGAGATACTTTAAAACTCAGAAAACTGTTGGCGGAGGCCTGTGTATGGCTCTAAATAACAGATGGGCAACCAACTTTATGCTGAGGGAAACCGATTGCTCAAAACATTATGAAATCATGGTGGTTTCCTTTCGACCAGATTATCTCCCTCGAGAATTTACTCAAATAAGTGATATGGTGTACATCCCGGGACCTGATTTTATCTTAGCTGCGACATTTTTTATAATATTGTAAATAGAGATGGAGATCAGCCGGTGTTTCTGCTCAGAGATTTCAATCGATGTGACATTGCTACACACCTGCCGCATCTGGAGCAATATGTCACGTCTGTCACTAGATTGGACAAAACATTAGACTTGTGCTATGGAAATATACCAAGCGCTTACTTCTCCAAGGCACGCCGGCCTCTTGGTCGTTCCAACCATAATGCTGTTTTGCTTCTTCCTCGATATAAGCAAAAATTACAAAGTACAAACCAGGAATGTCCAGGTATGGGACTTTGATTCCACTGAAAAACTAAGAGGATGCTTTGAAGCAACAGATTTTTGTGTTGACAGTGTCATTCCAGTAAAAAATGTAAGGTGTTACCCTAACAACAAGCCTTGGGTTACAAAAGACCTGAAACGTTTTTTAAATCTTAAAAAAATAGCTTTTTTAAATGGAGATAGAAATGGATTTAACAATTTACAGAAAGATTTGAAGTTAAAAATGAAGGAGGCCAAACAGCAATATAAACACAAGGTAGAGGAAAAGTTTGCAATGGGTAATGTACGGATGGCCTGGCAGGGCCTAAATACTATGATGGGAAGAAACCAGAAGCAACACAATATCCAATGCCCTGACTCTGCCGGCTTTGCTACTGAACTAAATCAGTTTTATGCCCGTTTTAATAATAGCTATTTAGATGAGCACTGGACTCCTACAGAGCACTCTGACTTTTTCCCCATAAGAATTGAGGAACAGAATGTCGAAAAGGTTTTGATGAAAGTCAAACCCCAAAAGACATCGGGGCCGGATGGAATAAAGGGCAAGGTATTGAGGGAATGTGCATCTCAGCTGAAGGGTGTGTTGACACAACTTTTTCAGCTGTCGCTCGATTTTAATGTTGTACCACATTCATGGAAGGAAAGCACCATCATCCAAATACCTAAAAAAGCTTATGCTAAGGTCCCTGAGGACTATAGACCAGTGGCCTTAACTTCAGTGCTCTATGGAGAGAGTAGTTTGTAAGCAACTCTCCCAGGCAATCACCAGTAAAATGGACCCTTTACAATTTGCCTATTGAGCTGGGCGCGGAGTCGAAGATGCCACCCTCCCCTTGCTGGATAAGGCTGTAAGGCATTTGGACATGGCAAACTCGTACATTAGGATTTTATTTATAGTCTTTTCATCTGCTTTTAATACAGTGAACATAAATACACTTCTGAAGCGTCTGGAGGAGCTTCAGGTGCATCAAACCTTGATGGGATGTGTTTTATCCCCTATTCTTTTCTCTATCTATACAAATGAGTTAACCTGTAATAATGAGAATTTGATGCTTATAAAATATGCAGATGACATGACACTGGTGGGATGTATGAAAGATACCAAATCATTGGAGAGTTCTCTCCAGCTTAATCTTAACAAAACCAAAGAAATGTGTTGTGGGGTAAATAATGCACGCACACCTTTTAAACCTTTGATAATTAATGGAGAGGAAGTTGAGCAGGTGGGATCTATTAAATATCTGGGTATAGAGATTGACTCCCAGTTTAAATTCGACAAGCACTCAGAAAGTGTCTTTAAGAAGGCTTACCAGCGTCTAGGCTTATTGAGGAAACTGAGGAGCTTTAATGTTGAAAAAGATATTCTGATTGTGGTGTATAAATCCCTTATCAAATCTGTGCTTACTTTCAACATTGTATCCTGGTACAACTCTCTTTCTGTTTAATGCAAAAATAGACTTTTAAGGATTATAAATATAGATGGTAAAATTACAGGTGAGAAACAAGTAACCCTGTCTGATCTTTACACTGTGGTAGTAAAAAGGAAAGCTTCCGCTATTGCGACAGACTCTGCCCTCTGCATAGCTCATTTGATTTACTTCCGTCTGGTAGACGTTATAAAGTACCTTTGGTGAAAAAGGCCAAGTATAAGAAGACTTTTATCCCAACTGCCGTTGATATTTTATATAGGAAATAGGGGAGTGGGGGGGGATCTTAAATTGTGTGGTTGTCTGTTGTATTGTATTTTTTGTTTCCTGTATATTGTTTGTTGAGCCTTTTGTCTGAAGACAATTTTCTACCCCCTGTGGGGATAGACAATAAAGCTTTTGAATTGAATTTAATTGAATTGAATAATGCAAAGGGTTGTTTGTGAAAGATGAGCAATAGATTGTGGCTGATAATGTGCTTCAGTCTGGCTGCATATAACTTTGTTTATGTTTTTTTATTGTAAGTATATGTCAGCTGTATGATAAAACAATATATCAAGTGTTATGTGAGAAGCATTTGAACTCAAGACAGATATCCCTCTGGGGACAATGAAGTATCTACTGCAAAGTGGTCTCCATGATAAAACGTTGTTGTAGGAGCAAACACATCGTTGGAGAGGTCTCAACCTGGATAGTAAGATATGTCAGTCTGAAGAGGATCCATTACTCCTGCTTTGAAATATTCACCTCTGAACCTTGAACCCAGTCCATGTATGAAGGCTTGTCATTTAGCAACAAGTTACTACACACATAGGACCAGCTGTTATAGAAGGTACTACACACATAGGACCAGCTGTTATAGAAGGTACTACACACATAGGACCAGCTGTTATAGAAGGTACTACACACATAGGACCAGCTGTTATAGAAGGTACTACACACATAGGACCAGCTGTTATAGAAGGTACTACACACATAGGACCAGCTGTTATAGAAGGTACTACACACATAGGACCAGCTGTTATAGAAGGTACTACACACATAGGACCAGCTGTTATAGACGGTACTACACACATAGGACCAGCTGTTATAGACGGTAATACACACATAGGACCAGCTGTTATAGACGGTAATACACACATAGGACCAGCTGTTATAGAAGGTACTACACACATAGGACCAGCTGTTATAGAAGGTACTACACACATAGGACCAGCTGTTATAGAAGGTACTACACACATAGGACCAGCTGTTATAGAAGGTACTACACACATAGGACCAGCTGTTATAGAAGGTACTACACACATAGGACCAGCTGTTATAGAAGGTACTACACACATAGGACCAGCTGTTATATAAGGTACTACACACATAGGACCAGCTGTTATAGAAGGTACTACACACATAGGACCAGCTGTTATAGAAGGTACTACACACATAGGACCAGCTGTTATAGAAGGTACTACACACATAGGACCAGCTGCTATAGAAGGTACTACACACATAGGACCAGCTGCTATAGAAGGTACTACACACATAGGACCAGCTGCTATAGAAGATACTACACACATAGGACCAGCTGTTATAGAAGGTACTACACACATAGGACCAGCTGTTATAGAAGGTACTACACACATAGGACCAGCTGTTATAGAAGGTACTACACACATAGGACCAGCTGTTATAGAAGGTACTACACACATAGGACCAGCTGTTATAGAAGGTACTACACACATAGGACCAGCTGTTATAGAAGGTACTACACACATAGGACCAGCTGTTATAGAAGGTACTACACACATAGGACCAGCTGTTATAGAAGGTACTACACACATAGGACCAGCTGTTATAGAAGGTACTACACACATAGGACCAGCTGCTATAGAAGGTACTACACACATAGGACCAGCTGTTATAGAAGGTACTACACACATAGGACCAGCTGCTATAGAAGATACTACACACATAGGACCAGCTGTTATAGAAGGTACTACACACATAGGACCAGCTGTTATAGAAGGTACTACACACATAGGACCAGCTGTTATAGAAGGTACTACACACATAGGACCAGCTGTTATAGAAGGTACTACACACATAGGACCAGCTGTTATAGAAGGTACTACACACATAGGACCAGCTGTTATAGAAGGTACTACACACATAGGACCAGCTGTTATAGAAGGTACTACACACATAGGACCAGCTGTTATAGAAGGTACTACACACATAGGACCAGCTGCTATAGAAGATACTACACACATAGGACCAGCTGTTATAGAAGGTACTACACACATAGGACCAGCTGTTATAGAAGGTACTACACACATAGGACCAGCTGTTATAGAAGGTACTACACACATAGGACCAGCTGTTACAGAAAGCTCTGGACCTCAGCTGCCATGTAGATATGGTCTCCAAAGTTTACCCACTGTAAGCACTGTCAAATATGGTAATAAGCTATTTTCACCTACTCAATGATTCGATTTTTAAAATCTGATGACACCAGTGTGTTCCCCATCCCCAAAAAAACCAGAGTGTATCCACAATTATACACTGCCAACTTCTAATTATGAGAAATATACCAATATATTTAAAAACTACAACTCCCACTATAGACAGGCCCCAGAACCTGTTACAAAGCTTGAGCACTTGTTGGGTGGGTGGGTGGGGGGACTTGTTCAGCTCCTGTGTTTCTGCTGTCTGCCGTGAGTGGGCTCCATTCCATTTCAGATTGATGCCGCCCGCCGGCTGGCCGAGCACACAGTACATGAGACAAATACATGAAACTGTATTTTATTATAATTAATATCTTCATTGTTTACATCCTCAATTACAACGTTAGACAAAAACATCAACATTACGAATATTATGTATTTTTTATCTTCTTATCTGCCGAGCGGCAAGTACCACGTCACTTCCGGAGTATTCTGCGGATTTTTAAAAACGTTATTACGGTGCATAACTTACTGGAACAAAGCTGAGCAACGTGTTGATGCTGGTGACTAAACCACTGATTATATAAATATGTACATTGAAGCGATACTGGCGTTAAAGACCCGCTGATCATTGTCTGATTCTCTGAAATGAATGCCTGCATTGCATTGTGGGAAATCGGCTCTGCAAGCGCCCAGCTCGGATCTATCGTGTTCTGTCTTACAGCATACTGTAATATTTCACCGGTAATAAGACCAAAATAATAATATTAAAATAAAGAAATTCATACTATGATAATATCTAAATATATGTTGCTAGATGAAGCGTTATAGTTTAAAAATATCAACAAACAACAGAGCAATCCAACTTCCCTGGCAAAAAAAGACCGAAATAATAACATTAAAAGAAATACAATTAAACCATGATATTTTAAATATTATTATTAAAACAGCGGTTATTGGGCTGAAAATAACAATAATAGCAAAGCTGTATACAGCTTCTCTGTACAGAAAGAAACGTGCTGTGATCAGGGAATCTGTGCGTAGACCACGGATAACTCTAGCATGCTACGTCGTTCTCAATAGCAAAGCACTGCTACAACACACACTAGTTCACCATAATCTACAAAAGAACTACTTCCATGTGCTCCCTGGTTTAGAAGAAGTCTCCCAGCTAATCCTGCCTTGGAACTGACTGAAGTTGGAGAAACAGGCTTTTTACTGTCTCTAGAGTTAGCTAGCTGACATGATCTACATCTGAGCTACTGAGCATGTGCAAGTGCAATCAAAGATAGTACAGAAGAAGAAGAAGATGAAAAGAGGTCTCACTCTGTAGCTAAAACAGAAACCAGGTGAAAAGAGGATCTGCAGCAGTGAGAGAGAGCTGTGCAGTACAACAACAATATGGTGTTTTTTGAAAATTAAACCATGTAAACCTATTCTGGTACAACCTTAAAATACAGTTATGAACCTGAAAATGAGCAGAATATGGGCACTTTAAGTGCACATGACTCCTGGAACAAATTACAGCACTTCCTTAAAAATCTTGTGCCTTCTACTCCCTATTTCACGTTCTGCCAACCTGAACAAACTGGAACTTTCCTGCACATGGTCTGGGAGTGTGAACAGGTGGGTGAGTTTTGGAATAAAACAACATCAATATTGTCTGATGTGATAGGATGTTCCTAAATTCCTACTGACCCGATTGTTTTGTTACTTAAATGATGACTCTAAATTACACCTGCTTGGGAGACAGAAGAAAATTTGGCTAGCCGGCTCTAGAAAATTATTGCTCGGCGTTGCCCCCCCCCCCCCCCCCACTCGCTTTGTATAAAACAGTGGTTGGTGTATTTTCTGGACATAGTTATGCTTAAGCTCTCTACAGCAAGGATTAACAAAGCCAAGTCATTGACTATAGACCTATGGAAAAACACAGCAGCACAGGTATCGGTCCTAATGACCTCAGCACCACAAGTAGTAGAGGAGAGGGACTAGGCCGCAGAGGGTGGGGGGTGGGAGAGGGTTTTCTTCCTGTTCAATTGTGTTTGTCTGTTCTGTGTTTAAAAAGATCAAATAAAAAAATGTATCTTAAAAAAAAAAAAATTCTTGTGCCTTTTGAACAATTTAGAAATGTGGCTTTAAACCTGCAAACTTCTGCTTTTAACTGCTTACAATTGTACTTTCTTTTCTATCCTTGTTACCCTAATTAATTTATCAAATCATTTTTCCTATTCAGAAAGTTTTTAGTGTCTTTCTATTATTGTATGTTTTGTTATTGTCTTTGTTTCCTCCCCTCAATGATTACTCCAGTATAATTTAATGTTAAAGGTGCTTTAGGTAGGATTGTGAAGATCTAGGACTTAGCCAAAAAAATTGAACATCGACAACTTCTTAGTCCCTTCCCCCTTTCTGCTAAAGCCCAAAACAGTCTCCTAAGCCCCTCCCCTCACAAGGGAGAATGAATGTGTGTGCATGAGCAGTGATTGACACACAGTTACACTTTGATGTCAGTGTGTTAAATGTGAATTTGTTCTTCTCTCCTCTGAGACAGTAAAGTGAATATTTTTGAGTTGTGGACAAAACAAGACATTTGAGGACGTCATCTTGGCCTTTTCGGGAAACACTGATCCACATTTTTCATAATTTTCTAACATTTTAGAGAGCAGACAACTCATCCATTCATCCAGAAAATAATCCACACATTAATCCACCATGAAGATAATTGATAGTTGCAATTTCTAACTGAGTTATAATCTTAGATTTGGTTAAATGAGATGCAGGTTAGTAATGATTCTACTGCTGCTTCTCTCGGTCCTCAGTTTGACAGTAAAATTGGCCGGGGTGTGTTTTTTCATGAGCCGCTGTTTCAAACTGGGATCGGCACAGGCAAATCTTCAGTGGACGTCCCCACGGTTCCCCTTTACCTCGGGCTGTGGCTGGATAATAAACTGGACTGGACAACACACACCAGCCACCTGTACAGAAAGACACAAAGCAAGTTGTACTTCCTGAGAAGACTGCGGTCTTTCAACATCTGCAGCAAACCGCTGTGGATGTTTGACCAGTCTGTGGTTACCAGCGTCCTCTTCTACACTGTGGTGTGCTGGGGGGGCAGCATATCCCAGAAGGACACCTCCAGACTGGATAAACTGATCAGGCGGGCCGGCTCTGTGGTCAGCATGAAGCTGGACTCTGGTTGCTGGTGACGGTGGCAGAGAGGAGGACACTGGACAAACTGCTGGACATTACTGCCAGCCCCCCCCCCCCCCCCCCCCCCCCTGCACACCGTCATCAGCAACCAGAGGAGCCTGTTCAGTGGAAGGCTGCTCCTTCCCAAGTGGAGGACCAACAGACTCAAGAACTCCTTTGTCCCTCACGCCATCATACTCTACAACTCCTCACTCTGGGGGAGGAGGAAATAGGGTAAAGAGGACAGGACAGAACAGGAAGGTACGGAAGGAGTCCTAGCCGCTCACTCATTCACTGTGCAATTAATTAATAATCTACTCACATACATACCCGGACACTCTCACTGCGCTTAACTGCTAATTTATTTATGCTAAATGTCATTTATTCACTGTATAATAATAACACAATGCCATACACAGTCCTATATATTTATCTTAATTTATCTGTAGTTTATTGTTTTTTTTACTGTTTATTTACTTTTTGTTTACTTCCCAATTTAGCTAAAAGTTTATTGTTATTCTTACACTGTATTTTCTATACTATATTTTTTATACCTCTTTATTTTCTAGTGTTTTGTAAGTTGCTGAAATCTGCTGCTGGAAATCTAATTTCCTTGTGGGAGTTATCCCAAAAGGATCAATAAAGAGAAGTCTAAGTCTAAGTCTAATCTTTAAGTTTATTTCATTTATATATAGATAGCACTTTAAAAGAAAACAGGTTTGCATCAAAAGGCTTCACAAAGACAAAAACACACAGAAACAGAAACACACATATATACATAGATGTAGTGGAAATACAACACGATTCAAGTAGGAACAAGTTGAGACAAATTGAAACCCTTGAAATCAGATAAACAGAAAAACATATACAGTATATATATATATATATACAATACAGGCCAAAAGTTTGGACACACCTTCTCATTCAATACGTTTCCTTTTTATTTTCATGACTATTTACATTGTAGATTCTCACTGAAGGCATTAAAACTATGAATGAACACATATGGAATTATGTACTTAACAAAAAAGTGTGAAATAACTGAAAACATGTCTTATATTTTAGATTCTTCAAAGTAGCCACCCTTTGCTTTTTTATTAATAAGGGAACAAATTCCACTAATGAACCCTGACAAAGCACACCTGTGAAGGTAAAACCATTTCAGGTGACTACCTCATGAAGCTCATTGAGAGAACACCAAGGGTTTGCAGAGTTATCAAAAAAAGCAAAGGGTGGCTACTTTGAGGAATCTAAAATATAAAACATGTTTTCAGTAATTTCACACTTTTTTGTTAAGTACATAATTCCATATGTGTTCATTCATAGTTTTGATGCCTTCAGTAAGAATCTACAATGTAAATAGTCATGAAAATAAAGAAACACATTGAATGAGAAGGTGTGTCCAAACTTTTGGCCTGTACTGTATATATATATGTAACGGAGTAGAATATACTTGGTTTAATTATGGCAAAAGCAGGGCAACAATGCCACCTATTGGCACGGTGGTAGTTATGACATTGTGTTTACGGAACTACACAGAGTGATGCGGGAAGCGCAGTGGTAGGTCACGTTCTCCCGCATGTCCGGGATAATTAATAATTTTGTGAGATTTCAAATGTTCATACTTTGTATTTTACCATGTAATGTACATATATTGACGTTAGCTAACTGTCTTGAGCCCAGACTATAAGCTATCTAGTCTTAAAAATTATATTTTAGAGACTTACTGAAACGTACATTGTCAGTGTTAGCCTAGCATAATCATTTGCATCTGTTCCGTGTTTTGTTCAGACTGTTATCCTGAGACCAATGCGATTGACATACCACTGCTGTACTGTGTTACAGGTAATATTCTATGCATTTCTGTGTTAGTTTTCATGATGTTTCATTGCAATTATTGTTCGTCCGCGTGAGCAGCTCTTTCTAACTGTTAAGTAGCTCACGCTAGTTTGGCTAGCTCATAGTTAGTGAAGCAGCCTGTTGATTAGGTGTGTATGATGTATACCTGTGCTGTGTTTATGCTCACCTCATGTTAAATGGCGAATGGGTTTTTCTGCTTTTTGCTTATATTATAAAATGGATTACTGGGTGGTGTTTTCACCAATATAATGTCAGTACATATGGAGATATATTTGATTGTGCAAATGTGAATACAATGTAGTCTAAGGCATTGTAATGTATTAGAATATATTAGGTAATATCCACTATACGATCACATGCAGTTATGAAATCACACAGAGTGATGCGGGAAGCGCAGTGACTGTTATCCTGAGACCAATGCGATTGACATACCACTGCTGTACTGTGTTACAGAGCAATAAGGAAGATACAGTGCAATAAAGACCCCTGTAATCCACCTGGCTGCCTGTGATGTGTAGGAGCAACAGTAGTGTGGAGCTGCATTTCATCACATACAGTTGTGACCCGTCACATTGGTGCCGTGACCCGTCGATTTGGAGTTGGCTCTTCACCCCGGCCCGGGACCATCTTACTGGACGGCTTCTGCATTGTACTACCAGGTGGACAGAGTGTTAGCCTTGCATAACCAGTACACTTAGTTTAAGTGACATTGCTCTTATTGAGTTGTTTTGTTTTTGATGTACTTTTCTGTTTTGATTATTTCATGCTGTTTTGTTGAGTGACATTTCACAATGAGCTACATTCCAGGGAGTTTCAGTACGCCTTTTACTGGAGGTATAGGTAGAGGTAGGGGGACCCCTATGGTGTTGCACTTTGACAGTCCTATTCAAGGGGGTGACGTTCATGTAGTAGGGAATAGGCCAGATACAGCGGAGGCCCCTTCAGTTAGTGGGGAAGGGGTTCCTCTTCAGTGCCGCCACATTGAACTTGCACCAAGCACGCAGGCTACTGTCACACCCACACCACAACCTATCTTGCAGTCACCTGATGTAGTCAGTCAGATGAGTGAGATAATTAGACATGTTGGTCAGCAGCTAGCAGACAGTATAGTTGCACGCCTCAGCCCAACACATAGTGTACCCACACCAAGCACTTCAGTTCAACATGACACGCCCACTAACACATCCACACAGAGTCTGGACCTGTCACGGGTACAGCTAGTGCCTCACAGGAAGGTGAATGAGCCTCCAACCTTCAAAGGGGATGGCACGGACACTGTAGATGTGCATGAGTGGGAGGACCTGATGAAGAACTACGTGAAGAGGATGGATGTCAGAACGGAGCAACAGGCTGAGGAAATACTCATCCACCTCAGGGTAGGGCTAAAGATGTTGTTAAGTTCGGAATGAGGAACAGTGGCATTGATGTGACCCGGAACCCAGACGCCATCTATGGTCTTCTCCGTAAACATTTTGCTGCTGTCCCCTGTTCACCTCTCCCCCTAGCAGACTTTTACACTACACTGCCGAGGAGTAATGAGGATGCGTACGACTACGGGCTGAGGCTCAATCAGGCTGCGGACGTTGCTGCTGATCACCTCAAAAGAGCAAGGCAAGGAACTGGACTGCCCGAGCCTAGAAGTGACGCGTATGTTTATCAAGAACTGTCCCTCCAAAGAGCTCGCCATAACATTAAGGTCAAAGACGATTGACAAGTGGTCTGCGGTGGAGGTCCAGGACGTGCTGGATGCGTACCACTCAGAGATGGGTTCGAAGAGTCCTGCTACTGCTGCTGTAAGTAGGAAGCCCAGCGAGAATGTGTACGTAAACAAAGTCGAAATGCTTCACACTGCAGTGCCTCCACCTGACACTTCAGACTCTCACACAGCCAAGACAACAGACCTTGCTGCTCTTGAACGTGTCATCACCATGCTGGAGAAAGTTCTACTGGAAAGATCTGCTCCGAATAGGGCCAGCACCTCCAGACAGCCTAGACAAACCCCCCAGGATTGAGGGTCTGAATAACCTGCCATGTGCTGTCTGCGGTGATGCTGCCCACTCTGCTCTCACTCATTGCCGTGACAAGAAACTCTGCTTTCAGTGCTATTCACCTGATCACTCCAGACGCAGCTGCCCTGTACAGACAATGTCCGCCACATCTGCACAGTTGGGACACTAGTGGGTCTGCATCCAGGGGAGGACGATGCAGATCCTATTAGTGTACCTCCTAGTAGTGATATGGATGATTTTGAGTCAGTGTTTGAGTCATTCAGTTCCACAGCAGCCCCAGGCAAAACTGTTATATTTCAAGACACACAAAGAATCCAGAAGTCAGACAGTTTGTTCTATACCACTGTCACTGCAGGAAATGTTGCTCTGAAGGCGATGATTGACAGTGGCTCGACAGGATGCACGTTAAGTGATGCAGCTGTAATGCGCCTCTTGCAGCATAATCCAGACATGAGACGTTACTCTGCAGACGATGTCGTCATTATTGGATGTGGTGGTCACCAGGTCACGCCTTCAGCAGTATGTGATGTGGAAGTGATGGTGTATGATTGCAAGATGGTTGTTCCTATGTTTGTGGTGCCTGGTCAGACTGACGATGTTATCCTGGGCAGCAACGCCAGGAAGGACTGAAGACTGACAGCTATTGGCGACTCATGTCAGAGCCCAGCAGTGTTTCTGATGAAGACTGTCATCGCTTCTTCTCTCTTCTTTCCAACACAGAGAGATGGAGAGGCGAAACAGTGCCTGACAAGGTTGGCACACTGAAGTTACAACAGTGTGTGACGCTACAGCCACGAAGTGAACATCTTGTGTGGGGTAAGTTCCCTGCTTCAGCACCAATGTCAGTTGGCAGTGCAGTGATAGTTGAACCAACTCAATCAAGATGCAGATCCAGGAAAGTACTGGTTGGTAGACTCGTTACACCGATGTGGGGCGATCGATGGCTGCCCATGAAGGTCATCAACCCTTCCAGTGAGCCCATAGTGCTGAGGAGGAACACTAAGCTGGCAGATGTGTTTCCCTGCATCGCCGTGGAGGATAAGTCTCAGCCTGGCCACATCCAAGTCCACTCTCAATCCCTGACTGATGCCACGACGACAAGGACCAGGGAGGATGTCAGAAGGGCATTAGACGAGCTTGGCCTACAAGATCTGGACTTGGAGGCGTGTGCTGTCTCTGACGTGTGGATAGACAAACTTTCACAGATCATTGAGAGACATGAGTCAATTTTCTCACGGGACAAGATGGACTGTGGAGAGGCGTCTGACTTTGTGCACAAGATACATCTGGTGGATGAGAGGCCATTCCGCCTGCCTTACCGCAGAGTGCCGCCAAGCCACTATGAGAAGCTAAGAACAGCTCTCAATGACATGGAAGAAAAAGGCATCATTCGTAAATCCTACAGCGAGTACGCATCACCACTGGTTCTCGTCTGGAAGAAAAATGGGGACCTGCGCATCTGCACAGACTTCAGGTGGCTCAATGCGAGGACAGTGAAAGACACACACCCTCTGCCTCATCAGGCTGATGCTCTCGCTGCACTCGGGGGAAATGTCTTCTTCTCCACCATGGATCTTACCTCTGGATTTTACAATGTGCCTCTGCACGAAGACCACAAACGGGACACTGCCTTTTCTTCCCCTTTTGGCCTGCATGAGTACAACCGGATGCCTCAAGGTCTGTCTAACAGTCCAGCTACATTCATGCGAATGATGCTCTCCATCTTCGGAGATGAGAATTTCACCAGCCTCTTGTGTTACTTGGACGATCTCATGGTCTTTGGCCCAACTGAGCAGATAGCACTTGAACGTCTGGAGATGGTGTTCTCTCGCTTGAAGAACCATAACCTCAAGTTGAAACCGAAAAAGTGTCACTTTCTGCGGAGATCTGTAAAGTTCCTCGGTCATGTCATTTCTGAGTCAGGAGTGCAGACGGATCCTGGCAAGGTTGAAGCCATTAGCCGGGTGCAAGTGTCTGACCTGATGGACAGTGACGGTGTCACTCCTTCGCAGAAGAAGATTCGGTCCTTCTTGGGGATGGTGCTGTACTATCAGCATTTCATCGAAGATTGCTCCACTAAAGCCAGGCCCCTTTTCAAGCTCCTCTCAGAACAAAGGACTGGGGTGAAAGCCCAACGAGGGAGGAAGCCCAGAAATAACCTCTCTGGTCATGTGAAGCTGTCGGCAGAGGATTGGACAACAGAGTGTCAGGGTGCTTTTGACACTTTGAAGCACGATCTATCGCACAGTGTGACCTTGGCCCATCCTGACTTCGGGAAGCCCTTCATTCTTGCTGTGGACGCTTCTTTTGATGGGATTGGAGCTGTTCTTTCCCAGCTTCAGCCTGGTGAGAAAATCGCGAGACCAGTCGCCTTCGCCAGCAAAACACTGTCACGGGCTCAGTTGAACTACCCGGCTCACAGGCTAGAATTTCTCGCTTTGAAGTGGGCCATTTGTGACAAGTTCTCCCACTGGCTCAAAGAAAGGCATTTCACTGCATGGTCTGACAACAACCCCTTAACCTACATTCTAACAAAGCCCAGGCTGGATGCATGCGGACAAAGGTGGGTGGCGAAGCTTGCAGCATATGACTTTGACCTAAAGTATGTCCCAGGGCCGAAGAACACCGTCGCTGATGCCCTGAGCCGTGAGCCTTTTGTCCGGTCCAGCGTAAGCCATCGCCTGGTGAAAGAACCTTATCTGTCTTTTGTTGGATGAGGTCAATGGAGTTGTTACTGGGACAGTACAGGATGCCTTCCGACTGACCACCAACTGTCAAGCTGTCCAAACCGCTGAAAGCCATGCTGATGGAGACCTTGGTCCAGAACAAGATTTCTGTCCGCCATCTAGAGGTGCCATCTGCGCTGAGGAAGTGTCTGCAGTCTTGGATGTCCATCGCGCTGATGGTGTCTCTCAAATGTCTGGCGCAAGCCCTAAGTCGCTGCAACTGCCTGAGGAAGACCCATCCATTGTCCTCCCGCACAGTCAGTTGACCAATCTACAGCAGCAGGATGCTGCAGTGAGCAGAGTTCTCTTCTACGTTGGGCGGCATAGAAGGCCGAACGCACATGAACGGGCGACAGAGTCGGGCTGTGTACTCAGGCTGTTGAGGCACTGGGAGAAGCTGAAGGTGTGCAATGGAATTCTCTACAGAGTGAAGAGTGACCGTCGCATGAACAGAAAGATCTTTCAGTTTGTCATACCAGAGTCTCTGAAACAACAAGTCCTGCACAGTGTTCATGATGCAGCTGGTCACCAGGGCCGTTCAAGGACTCTCTCTCTGGCCAGTGCACGATTCTTCTGGACAGGCATGGAGAAGGATGTTGTGAGGCATGTGAAGCACTGTCAGAGGTGCATCTTAGGGAAGACTCCTGAACCAGCTGCTCGAGCCCCTCTTGAGATCATTCGCACTTCAGCTCCTATGGAGCTAGTGTGCATTGATTTTTGGACAGCGGAGTCAGGTGATAAGAAGACTACTGATGTCCTTGTTGTTACGGACCATTTCTCCAAGCTGGCTCTCGCCTTTCCCTGTAGAAACCAATCTGCGAAACAAGTTGCCCGCTGCTTATGGGACAAGTTTTTCTGCATCTACGGGTTCCCCAAAAGGATCCATTCTGATCAGGGGGCCAACTTTGAGAGCAGGCTCATCAAAGATCTACTTGAGATGGCGGGTGTGCATAAGTCCCATACAACACCATATCATCCCATGGGCAACGGCATCACAGAAAGATTTAACAGGACCCTTGGGGGCATGATACGGACTCTTCCCCACAAAGTGCAAGTCCAAGTGGCCGCAGATGCTCCAGATGTTGACCTTCTGCTATAACTGCACGGTGCACGAGACCACAGGCTTTGCGCCGTTTTACCTGATGTTTGGGCGGATCCCTGCGCTTGCCTGTCGATGTCATGTTCCATCATGCCCTGGAGGACGCTGACGTCGTCAGCCACCATGAGTTTGTACACCATCTGAGGAGAGATCTCTCTGAGGCTGCGCAGATTGCTCAGCAGCATGCCCTTGGCGAGCAAGACCGTCACGCAGAGATCTACAATCGCAGGGTCAGAGGATCGCCATTGACTGTGGGTGACAGGGTGCTGCTAGCCAATCGAGGTGAGAAAGGCAAGAAGAAGGTTGCAGACCGGTGGGATTCAACCCCTTTTGATGTGGTGTCTGTGAGATCCGGAATCAATGTGTACAGGATCCGAGATAGCGTCACAGGAAAAGAGAAGGTTGTGCACAGGAACATGCTGCTCCCAGTTGACTTTCTGGCTTTTCCTGAGCAAGATGGAAACCAAGCAGCCTCTGGAGAGTCACGGTCTGATGCGTCGCACAGGAGTGCTCAGAGCTCGCACAGGAGTGCTCAGAGCTCCGTCATGGATAATGAGGAGGATACTCGAGTACGCACCATGAACTGGCTCATGCAGTCACCAGCCCAAGTGGAAGCAGAGAATGTTCCTGGAGGGGATTGCCTCGACAATGCCTTAATGGTGGATGTCACGGAAGGGGACCGATTGGATGAGTCGCCAGACAGTGTTCCTGATGATTCTGAACATGTCCACATCACTCATGCACACACTGATTCATCATCAGACCCGGTACACGACACAGCACACTTGCTTGTCAATGAACCTGTAGTCATAGGTGACCCTCTCACTGCAGTTGAGGTTGAGCTAGAGGAGGTTGTTTGCACATATCCACAGTCCACACAAGCCCCTTCAGTTTTCACAAGATTTGGGAGGAGTGTTAAGCCTCCAAATAGGCTTATTTGTGAGATGGCAAACCAGAGATTTGTGGGGAATATTGAACCTATATTGGGGTCTGCATTTAGTGTCATTGCAGCGCCAATGTGTGTGTAGTGCAAATGTTGAGATTTGGTGACAAGTAGCACCCTTTTGTTTTTTTATTTATCAGTCTGTTTTGGTTTATGATTTGGGAGTATGAGATTCTCTACACTAATAGGGCAAAGATATGTACAAGCATGTGAGATGTAAATGGCATCTTTGTTTGTCTGTGATAAGTATGGGTTTTGGTGCCATCCTGTCCTTACACACTTCTTAAGGAAGAATTTCGACCATTGACTTTTTCGTACGTCAGTGCCCGAAATCCACAGTCTATTTATTTGTTTTTTCTCTGTAGTTTTGCTCATTGTATATTTGGCATAATTTAAGGGGGGTGTATGTAACGGAGTAGAATATACTTGGTTTAATTATGGCAAAAGCGGGGCAACAATGCCACCTATCGGCACGGTGGTAGTTATGACATTGTGTTTACGGAACTACACAGAGTGATGCGGGAAGCGCAGTGGTAGGTCACGTTCTCCCGCATGTCCGGGATAATTAATAATTTTGTGAGATTTCAAATGTTCATACTTTGTATTTTACCATGTAATGTACATATATTGACGTTAACTGTCTTGAGCCCAGACTATAAGCTATCTAGTCTTTAAAATGATATTTTAGAGACTTACTGAAACGTACATTGTCAGTGTTAGCCTAGCATAATCATTTGCATCTGTTCCGTGTTTTGTTCAGACTGTTATCCTGAGACCAATGCGATTGACATACCACTGCTGTACTGTGTTACAGGTAATATTCTATGCATTTCTGTGTTAGTTTTCATGATGTTTCATTGCAATTATTGTTCGTCCGCGTGAGCGTGTTAAGTAGCTCACGCTAGTTTGGCTAGCTCATAGTTAGTGAAGCGGCCGGTTGATTAGGTGTGTATGATGTATACCTGTGCTGTGTTTATGCTCACCTCATGTTAAATGGCGAATGGGTTTTTCTGCCTTTTGCTTATATTATAAAATGGATTACTGGGTGGTGTTTTCACCAATATAATGTCAGTACATATGGAGATATATTTGATTGTGCAAATGTGAATACAATGTAGTCTAAGGCATTGTAATGTATTAGAATATATTAGGTAATATCCACTATACGATCACATGCAGTTATGAAATCACACAGAGTGATGCGGGAAGCGCAGTGACTGTTATCCTGAGACCAATGCGATTGACATACCACTGCTGTACTGTGTTACAGAGCAATAAGGAAGATACAGTGCAATAAAGACCCCTGTTATCCACCTGGCTGCCTGTGATGTGTAGGAACAACAGTAGTGTGGAGCTGCATTTCATCACATACAGTTGTGACCCGTCACATATATATATATATATATATATATATATATATATATATATATATATATATATACACATACTGTATACACACATATGTACATCAAATGAAAGTAAAGCAGGGTACCTGTAGTGTAAGGTTTATCATTCAGGGTTCCCGCGGAGTCTTAAAAATGTCTTAAATATAACATTCGAAAAATTTAAATCTCACAATTTCAAAACGGGCAAATCTGAACAAAGCTTAAAGTTAACGTCAATATCCCAAATCCTCCTCCTTTGGATCTACCTTCTATCTTTGTAACGCCCCAAAATTTACATAGGCCACTAACTGATCTGAGGTCAGTTAATCTTCTAAATCTCGTTCGCGCAAATCTCCGAAATTGTATACATTGTTCATCTACCGTTGCATTACTAAATTCACTTCGGAGACTTTTTTATGCGAGAAATCAACTATATTAAGCTCAAATATGGGCCGTTTTATGAAAATTGATGTCTAATTGCAAATTTAGTACGACTGTTTTGGAGTTCAGGAGCTCCACAGTTTGACCTGACAGCGGCGCAGTGCCTGCCCGGATCGCTAGCTTCCTGCCTGGACTGTCAGACCCCGCTGGACGCTGGCTGGAGCTCTCTCAGGAGATACGTAACACTAGCCCAGAGAAAGGGAGTAGATATCGGACAATTGAGCGGGACATGTGGATTTAAATCAGTGGCGCAGTGGACTCACAATGGGCGGTGTGCGGGAGCTGCTAACTTTTTTTTCCAACATGGATCCTCAGTGAACAGTGCCGAAATCATAGGTGTGTGTGTGTGCGCGACACACAGGAGGATGAATAGACTGTAACAAAACTCTGTATCTGGTGCTTTGTACAGTAGGCTAAGATCAGTTGATGAGTTTATGTGTCGGGGACTCGGGGCAGAAATCAAGTTTGAAGCCAGCGGCATAGCGGGCATGCCTGGACATGCCGCTGAGGGGGGGGTGGCGGCGGCAGGGGGGCATAGAGGGGAACGTGTGTGTGTCTGTGTGTGTGCGTGTGTGTGCGTGCTAAGCTCAACCAATCAGCGTGCAGCTCATCTCAGACCTTAAGGAACAGCGTGAAATACCGTACATAACCATTCTATCACCCATTTAAAAGTCTTAAATTTCGTTCACACAACTCTAATATTTGTATTGTGCTTTCATCAGATTAAATAACTCCTTCATTGTTTCGTCACAAAGCGTGTATGTATTGAGTACTGCAATAAAGTGTTTTGTAAACAAGTACTTTTACAACTTAACATTGTTTCTGATGTTCCATTTTGTCTTTCATATGTGTGCCAGTATGTTGAAGTTGGGAATAAATTTCATTGTAACTGGTATTAAAAAGTGTTAAATTGAAGTTGTGGAAACCTAGGGATACCTTGGGGAAAAAACCCTAACACAATTAAAATGAAAAGCCAGAGAATAAAAGTGAAGCTTAAGGCGCGTCCTTAAAAACATCCACAGTGTTAATGTATATGGTAAATAAACCCGAGACCACTTTAAAGTGGAAGTTTAACTGCGACTGACTGCAGGTTTTATGGACGGAAGAGTTTTATTGGAGGGTTAGTTTCTCTGTTCTTCTTCTGTGTTTGTGACAGACCGCCGTCGCCCAGATAAACGACCATATATTGTAGGGTTGCAAATTCCCATTGTTTTCATAAAATTTTGATTTAGATATGAAAGAGATTGTCGTATCATTATTAAAAATATTAGTGTTGTCGTTATTTTTTGACCCTGAAGAGCTGGGTCCAGACTAGTTTAATAATAGCCAGACAGATTATTTTAAGAGGATGGAAGAATGAAGGGTGGCCACCTTCAATCCAGGAGTGGGCTTGTGAGATGGCTAGGGTGGTGGCGTTTGAAAAATGTCATTTAAAAATGTCAAATGTCAGTTTGTCAGATTGGATTGATATCTATCTATAAATTGCAGGAATGTCTTTCTGTGTGTGTGTGTGTGTGTGTGTGTGTGTGTGTGTGTGTGTGGGGGTGGGTGTTATGCGCATATCTCTCGAACCGTTAGTCCGATGGATTTCAAACTTGACAGGTGTGGAGTAAGTGCAGTGACAATTTTGACGTTGTTTGGATAAGAAACGCAAACCATATTGTTAAACATATAGGTACAAGAAGCTATTCGTTCCGGTAGATAACGGTCGTTAAAGCACCGGTGCCGTATTAGCACCGGGTCTGTACAGGTGCCATGGATTGCGTACAAACCAATAGGGTGTCGGAATAGCTATGTTTATACTTCTCATCCAACCACAATCAAAGTCACTCTCTCCGGATGGAGTGATCTGGATAGGTTTTTTTGTGTGTGTTTTTGAACGATGACTGACGAGCTGGAATGAAAACAAGCCGAACTGAAATATGAGTAACGAGGTTATTTTTAAAATGTAAGGAGTAGAAAGTACAGATAATTGCGTGAAAATGTAAGGAGTAGAAGTAAAAAGTATGCTGTAAAATAATTACTCCAGTAAAGTATAGATACCCAAAATTTCTACTTAAGTAAGGTAACGAAGTATTTGTACTTCGTTACTTGACACCTCTGACCTCCGTTATAGCGCCCCCTAATCTTTACCAAGTTTGGTACAAAGCCTCAGACCGTCATGTTGAACAATAATCTCAATTTTTGCTTTGATGGCATTTCAGCTGAATCCAGGGAACACGTAGATATAAGGTTTTTAAATGTGCGATGTAAGGTTTGGGTGCTATAGGGCCAAACTAATTGTTCTGCTATAGGGCCACCTAGTGACAGAATTGTGTGAATGTTTGTGTCCAAGGTCCTTGCAAGGTTCAGGACCAGTCCTGAAAATTCCAACCTCCTAGCATTTACGGTTTAGGCTGCAGCAAGAGTTTTAGCTATGGAAAAATAAGAAAAATAAGAATAAACCAACCCTAACCCTTACAATAGGGTTCCCATCTCTGCTGGTACTGGGAACAGTGTTGCTTTGCATACACTGGTTCCCAGCCCCCTCGGGCTTGGACCCTTAAAGATTATTAATCACAAAAACAATGGCCCCAAAAGCTGTTCCATACAAGTGCTTTTCTTTTTTCCATTGGCAACATTTTGTCTAACTGGAGAGTTATTATATATCATGACATGGGTTCCTTAGATCATCTAGTTTCATATGATACCAATATCTTCACTCTGGCTTTAAAACAGAGGGCTAGATTTATCAAGCCGTTTGCGCCTGTTTCCAGGCGCTAATTGGTCGCAAAGATGGACGTAACTGATGCGGGCTAATTACAAACGGCATAAGAATCACACTTTGTCAGTGAAAACAACATCATTTAGCGTTACAGATCAAGCAGCCATGCAATATTAGAGTTACTGGAAGAAATCAAAGATTAAATTGAATCTCCCACTCAGGACAGTCCAGAGTTCACATCCCGTTCCAGCAGTTGTTAAACTCCTCGCTACATTACAAATATTAGCATCAGGATCATTTCAAACAGTCATAGCATCAGCAGTGGGAATATCGCAGTCTGCACTCAGCCGTATCATAGCACAAGTACCGCTTTGTTACAGCGCAATCTCCGGTCTAGTGGGCGGAGAAAGACGCTGATTGCCTGATGGGTGTCAGGGTTGATAAATACTACGCAAAATGTGGAAGCATAGCGTGCGCTATTACCGAACTCGCATAAACAGACGCAGCGCAAACTGCGCTAGTGTTTGTAAATCAGGCCCAGAGACTCTTAAAAAAGATGCATATCAGGGTTTTATGAATCAATATCAAATCATTCAAATTAAGATTGATTTGAATCAAAAATCAGGCCCAGGTTCCCACAGCCCTAAGATTCCTTTCAAAATTAGGACCTATGTCCCCACAGTTCCCACATTTCTGAGATTTATTTTCCAAAATTAGGCCCTATGTTCCCACATTTCCTTGTTCATGAATTTGTATCAGATTTTATCCCTCTTTCTCCCAATTACACCCAACCTATTATCCAGTAGCAATGGACTACAGATGGAATGTAACCCTAACCCATCCCCATATTCTCAAAACCATAGACCCCACAGGTCTAAATGAAAAATACTGAAATGGATCCACTTCTCCTTTTAATCTAAGTTTTACAGTTTTTTTTTTTAGAAATACTTACCTCCCACTGCTGTGGTTTCATCTCTTCTCTGGTTTTATCTGGACCTCCTCTGTAGCACATCATACCCAACCTTTTAACCCCCCTGCTTTCTTTTATTTTCCTTTTTTCCTTTGTTTTCTCTTTTATATGACTTTTCTTATTGTTTAAATCCATATTTTTTATTTAAGTATTTATTTTGTAATGTCTCCAGGAGAGAGGCCAGGGCAGGTGTGGAGGTGACCTTTTATTTAAAGTTTTATCCTCCCGCTGTCCGTCCTGTCCTTCCTTCTTTGAACCTGTTTTTAATATCTGGTTTTCTTTTAAACAGCTTTTATATAACTGAACTTGTTTTTTTAAGGAGGTTTTTAAGTGTTTTATTCACACCAGTGGTCCCCTTGTGCCCATGCCCCTCACAGAGCCCATCCGAGGCGTTGCATTTTAACCCAAACCTAACCCTAACCCTAACATAGGGCCTAATTTTAAGAAAAATCCTAGAAAGGAAGCAGCAAACGGCTAATGCCGGTGTTGTTTATGGTTGCTATGGCTAAGCTAAACGCTAAAGAGGGAAAGTTTCTGATTTTTAACCCTTCTGAAGCGAGTCATCCAGCGGGAGTTTTACCGGCGGATAAACACAGACCTCCAGGTACTGGAGACATTCATCTGCATGTACGGCAGAACAGAACATCTGCAGACTTTCCCTTAAAGTTACCAGCTAACGCTAGTGGTAGCTAGCTAGCTTGATTAAATTTCATAAAGCGAATCTAGTTGTTGTCTTGCAATGTGTTACCCTACAAGATCCCCAGTCTTTACATATTATGACAGTCTTTAACGTTAGATGTGAGATGGTGTCAGACAGTAGTCTTTTCAAAGTCTGTTTGTCTTCTACAGCACAGGTCTTTAACATTTTTTAAGCAAAGGACCCCTTAACTGAAAGAGAGACGGAACAGGGACCCCCTACTACATATATTGTATAAAATGAAGTTGCATATTAAACTGGGCCTACAATAACGTGTAGGGTGTCCTGAAGCCTTTATACCTTTTGGTGCATAGAATACTAAGCTATTATTAATTGTTGGCATGGTTTTATAAATCATCTTTTATGTGGCAGAGAGAATCTTTAGGATTGACTTCATCTGTGGAGGGCTATCTTAGTGACTATCTTACCTATACACACACAAAAACAGAAGCACTGTTGTGTACATTAAAGGGTACAGATGCTTGTCGCAGGAGAGATACCCTTTCAAAAAGACGGTCGTGTACCCTTCTTGTTTATTTTGTATCCTTAAATTAGTCCGGGACTCCATCTTCCGCTTGTAAAAAAGTGTTGACTCGATATATTTTCAGAGCCTTGCAGTGAGAACTTTGGACTCTTGATGAATTTAAGGCAAGTGTTTTCGGTTTGTCGATGCTGTACCCACTCAGAAATAGAAGTACCATTGAGAACCTAATGCTTGTCGCAGGAGAGGTTCCCTTTTAAAAAAACAGTCATGTACCCTTCTCTTTCATTGTTAACCCTCAAATTAGTCCAAAGGTCCAGTTCTGACCTCCTAAAAAACAATACTGTACTCTTAAGTTCAATGTATGCCAAATAGTGTACCTGTAAGTACAGAATTATTCTTGTTTCGACCTCCATTTCTGAGTGTGTAGGCCAGTAAGCCTATCATCAGTCGGGATTTATATTTGCTAATAATATGTGGGAATTATGTTTAGACATTTTAATTTTGAAAATCACTTTTGGAAGCCCCCCATGCAGTGACTCTGAGGACCCCATGTTAAAGATCTCTGGTCTAGTGTATGGTAGGCATCAGACACTTGAGTTTGAACAGAAGACACAACAGACGGCGTTTTATTTTGAAGCACCTCGGCAGACTTTTATTGTGTTTATTTGCGTGTTTCTGTCTGCTGGAGCTCCCAGGGTTTACCCGATGGTCTCTGACGAGCTCACCACCTTCCCGTCCACGATCTCCTCTACCACCGTGATCACTTTGGTTTTGGAGATTTTTGAGCTGTTTTTTTGGGTGGCACTGCCATTGACGACGCTGCAGGAGCGAAAGGGACAAACACCAAAGTCAGGTTTTGATTCATACAATGCATTCTCATAAACTGCTCCGTATGGTATCGTACGAAAATGCGCACTAAAGCATAAGATATCGTACAAAAGGAGAACAGGTCACGTGATGCCGGCTACGAACGCCGTGCGAAGAGAGAGAGACAGTTGCTTGTTGTTCAAGCTATTTCAGACCTCCGTCAAAGCTCGACCGTATCAGCGAAAGTTAGTAGATGTCTCGCTGCTACAGAGCTCTGCGACTTATTGGTAGTTGGTGGTTCAGTTATCTGAGAATAGGTGACTGTGAGCTGGGTACAGAGCACCGCCAGCTGTCAGTCGTTTCAGCGGCGATTACGGTTGAGTTTAGGCAACAAAATGTGAGCGTTATGGGTCTTAATAGTTCTTCTAGTGCAGCTAAAAACACTTCTGTGCACAGAGATTGCTTTTGGCTCAAAATTCCACTTAAAAACCAAAACGTAGTGATCTAGATTTAGCCGGAGTAGTTTAAACTACCTGCTGCTGCTCTCTTTGTCAGTTAAAATCAGACATTACTTCACTTCCTGACACGCTTACATTTATAAGTTTACGCTTGTAAAGCAGAACGTGACATTCGTTTGTTCCGTAAAGTTAAAACAACTCGCTGTTTCCTTTTCTTTTTCAAACGGGAATCAACACTTTGCTTCTCTCACCCGCCGCCGCCGCTGACGCTGACGCTGCCGCCACCACTGCCGCCGCCCTCTCCGTCCAGCAGCCTCCGGTACTCGGCGATCTCCATCTCCAGTCTGGTCTTGATGTCCAGCAGCATCTGGTACTCCTGTCCCTGTCTCTCCAGGTCGGCCCTCAGCGACACCAGCTGCTGCTCCAGGCCACTCACCTGCATCTGGTAGCTGTTCAGCTGCATGGCGTAGCGGCTCTGCGTCTCGGCCAGAGTTGACTCCAACGATGATTTCTGCAGGAGAGAGGATTCACGGCCGCACAAAGAGACACTTTAACAGCGCTGGAAGAAGTATTCTGATCCTTTACTGCAGTAAAAGTACTTACACCACACTGTTAAAATGCTCTTTGACAGTAAAAGTCCTGCAGTGAAAATGTTACTTCAGTAAAAGTCTGTAAGTATCATCAGGAGAATGTGGTTAAAGTATTAAAAGTAAAAAAAAAGAAAGAATAAACTACATGTGTTTTGTGTGCACTGTGCAGAAATCTTAATGTGTAAAGTAACTAGTAACTAAAGCTGTAACAGATGAATGTAGCGGAGTAACTAAAGTAACTAGTAACTAAAGCTGTAACAGATGAATGTAGTGGAGTAACTAAAGTAACTAGTAACTAAAGCTGTAACAGATGAATGTAGTGGAGTAAAAAGTATTATATTTCTCTCTGAAATGTTGGATTGAGGGACAGTACTGGAGTAAATGTACTTAGTTACTTTCTCACCATGCTGAGCTGCGACTGTAGCTCGATCTCCAGGCCCTGCAGCGTTCTCTTCAGCTCTGTGATCTCTGATTTGGACGAGTTGAGCGTTTCTGTGGTGACGACGACTTCTTTGTTTATCTGTTCTGACTGGAGAGAGAAACAGCAGGCAGCGTATTATAAGAATATTCAATTTTTTTTCAAAAATGTTCAACTTTTTTTTCTAAATATATATAGAGAAAAATTGCAAATAATCAGACTCTTTTCCTAAAATATTTAGATGGGAGTTTACAAACTCAAAATAATTTTTTTCCTTACATATTCAACTTTTTTTTCTAAAAATATTCAACTTTTTTTTTCTAAAAATATTTTTTTCCACTCTTCCTAAAATATTTAGTTGAGTAGGGTTTTCAAACCAAAGGGGGGGGGGCAGCTAGTGCGTCTGCAGGTAATGATAATGGTGGCGCTGGATGAAAAGTCAGATGACCGCATTTCATCACAACCCATCCAACAATGGTTAAGACGTTTCAGCGGTTCTTACCTTGGACTGGAACCAGTTCTCCAGGTCTTTGCGGCTCTTGTTGGCAACGTTTTCGTAGTGCTCCCTGACCTCCTCGATGACCTTCTGGAGGTCCACGGCCGGAGCGGCGTCCACCTCCACGTTCACCTGGCCGCTCATCTGCGTTCGCATCGCCAGCAGCTCCTGCACACAAACACGCGGAGACGCATGAAACCAGAGGAGACGCATGAAACCAGAGGAGACCCATCAAACCAGAGGAGACCCATCAAACCAGAGGAGACCCATCAAACCAGAGGAGACGCATCAAACCAGAGGAGACCCATCAAACCAGAGGAGACCCATCAAACCAGAGGAGACCCATCAAACCAGAGGAGACGCATCAAACCAGAGGAGACCCATCAAACCAGAGGAGACCCATCAAACCAGAGGAGACCCATCAAACCAGAGGAGACGCATCAAACCAGAGGAGACCCATCAAACCAGAGGAGACCCATCAAACCAGAGGAGACCCATCAAACCAGAGGAGACCCATCAAACCAGAGGAAACTTTTAACCGCTAGAATCTTGAATGTAAACCTATTTTTGTAAACTTTATTGAGACGTTTCATTTCCCCCCACTCAGGGCCAGCCCGTGGCATAGGCAGGGTAGGCAGATGCTAGTGGCACCGGTGGTCCAGATGAGTAAAGAAAAGTTCAAGATAATAAGAAAAGAAAAAAAACGCAAAAACATTGGAGAAAACATGGAGAAAAAAAACTCCAAAAATGTCAGAAAACCCCGCCAATAACATTGGGAAAAGCGACAAAAACGTTGAGAATTATTTTTCCTAAAAAGCTACAAATACAGCTGTAATCTACCCTGGAAATCCAGAGTTCTCGCGAGAGCACAATTGTAATTTGCTCAGCGATCATTCATTAATGATGCTCATTAACTATGTCCTTGTATCCGAGCTCCACCAATCACATCGGTGTATCTGATATAGGCTGGCCAGAGGTGAGCTAAACAGATGACGACGGAGCTGAGACGTCCAAGTCACAACAAGTCATAACGAGTTAGACTTGGCTTTTTATCTAAAAGAGGAACATAAAGATGGCGCACCAATCGTTCCTTTGCAAAAAGGACATTTTTGCTGTTTTGCCGACCGGATACGGCAAGAGTTTTATCTACCAGTTAGCTGCGCTGGTAGCTAAGCGTATGGGTACGCCCTGGATACGTCACTCTGTGTATTGTTGTGATTGGTCGTATTGTTATCCAATTGCCTGCAGTGAGATTTTCAAATGCCTGCTTGGTGCCGCCCCTCGAGTTGGGCCATTTTCATTACTCATTGCCAGACCCTTAATCTTTCGGATTGTCTAGCTGTAATCTGGCCTGGCACACCGAAATTGGTTTGGGCTGGCTCTGAAATACCCGATGGGCTCACTGATATTGTTCAGTGCTCTCACCTCCTCGTGGTTCTTCTTGAGGAAGATGAGTTCCTCCTTCAGACCCTCGATCTGCATCTCCAGGTCGGTCCGGCTCAGAGTCAGCTCGTCCAGAACTCGCCTCAGCCCGGCGATGTCGGCCTCCACCGACTGACGCATGGCCAGCTCGTTCTCATACCTGCAGGGAAAACAAAGCATTTGTTTCTGCCCTGCGTATGTAGACTACCTGCCATGTAGATCCAACGCAGCACCATGAATCAACGCTAAGTGTGACGACTCGTGAATGAATGAATCAACTTACTTCATCCTGAAGTCGTCGGCAGCCAGCTTGGCGTTGTCAATGGAGAGGTAGATGCCGCCGTTGATCCTGGTAGCGTCCTGGATCTGGGAGAGGAAAAGGAAAACTGTCAGCTTTTCATGGTCATCCTTTGTTTTAACAGACTTACTTAGATAGATAAGATATGATATACTTTATTGTCCCCGAAGGAAAAAAAATGTTGGACTCCGCAGCTTTACAAAGACAACCCAAAATACAGGAAATAAGCATCTCTCAACACATAATCTCATGCAACACAAATATAATAATAATATACCTATATACAGGGTATCCGCAGGGTCTTGAAAAGTATTAAAAGGTGATAAATCAATTTTGGGAAAATTAAGACCCTTAAAAAGTATTAAAAAGTCTTATCACGGCTTTATAAAGTCTTAAATTTTGAAAGTATTTTTTCTGAATTAGCTGTCCAACAGTTTGAGTACCAAAAACATCGTAAAAGTGTGTGAATTTAGTCATTTTTATTAAAAAAACGAACAGGTACATAAAAAACTAGGCTATTGTGGGTGCGTTCGTAAATTACCTCTGAGAGCACCAGAGCGGGCAGGCGGGCGGAAGTTCAAAAGCACAATATACGCTCTGGCGTTCCCAGTGCGTAATTACAACGCACCGAAATGTTTTAAGAGAAGGTTGGTGAACGCATGAACAGAATGGGGAAGTGCAAATTTGCAGCGTCTTGGCTGGAAATGCCGGACTTCATGGCTGCAGCCAGTCGAGGGGAATGTCAGGGAGGCATATTGTACATTATGCAAGAAAAAAATAAGTATTGTGTCAATGGGCATTAACTCGTTAAAGTGTGTTGTGCTAGCCACAAAGCCGCTGCTAGCAGCCGAGAGCGGCAGCTCTCCATCGCTAGCTTCTGTGGTAATCGCGTTGCACCACCGGCAGTCGCACCTATAGCTACAGCTACGACCCGGGCTGTCTCTGCTTCCTCATCTTCTGCAGCCGACATCAGAGTGGCTCTGGGCGGCACAGCAAGTGCTTTGATTTTTTTGTATCAGAGTGGTCTGTAGTCTTTATCACAAACTAAAACTGTTAAGTTAAAAGTATCACTGATGTAAATGGTTACAGCTTGAAGTGGCGGTGAGGTATTAAAAAATATTGAGAAGGTCTTTAAAAAGTCTTGAAAAGGTGTTAAAATTAACTTCAAGATTCCTGCATATACCCTGTATATAGTAAGCACATTAACTACTCCTTTCAGTAGCAGTTTCTAATTGAACAACCGTGTGCATATTGCACAAAATGACACAATGCACTAACAACTAACATAATGCACAACCCAAATAGCTTACGAATTGCACACATAATAATAATAATAATAATAATAATAATAATAATAATAATAATAATAATAATAATAATGATGATGATGATGATGATAATAATAAATTGAATTTGTATAGCGCTTTTCAAGGACTCAAGTCAATTGACCTAATGCACAACCCCAATAGCCTACGTATTGCACAAATGACACATTTTCACATAACATATGCAGCACATAATGACATATTGAACAATCCAACAGCCCATGTATTGCACCACTAACATATTGCATAACCCCAATAACCTACTTATTGCACGATGATATAGTGCAAAACATAGCCAGTCTACATGTTGGTGTTGATAAGCTTAATGGCCATAGTTTTTTTTACGTGATTTACAGAGCAGATCATGTGTTTACTCTGTAGCAGAAAAAACCCAAACGTGCACTTTAATTTCAGTTAGTCTTTAAAGGAATACTTCAATCTTGGTTCCAAACTCAAACCATTTCCGGTTGAGTGTTGCCTTGAAATCGTGAAGAACAAACTTCAATTTTGTCTCATGCCTCCACGGTTGGATTCCCCGCTCACCGTGGAGGCATGAAACAAAATCAAGTTTCTTCACAAATTCAAGGCACAACACTGAAATGGTTTGAGTTTGGATTTTAGGGTGAAGTATTCCTTTAAGAGTAAAAGTTCAAAGGGCTGACAGCAGATTTGCCAGTAACATAGCAAACACTGCTGACAAATTACACCGGTCTGAAACATCTTGTCTTCTTGGTTTGCACAATGAGAGATAACGCCAGCGCTTAGCCTGTCAGTAAGCAACCTGTTGTTTTGGTATTGGCATGAAGCCATCTTCGTCTGAAGAAGGGCTTGACATTCAAACGTCAGTTCTTGGTAATTAAATATATGTTGATGGGAACAAGGTTGTAGGTTTGGTTGCAACCTACAACCTACTATTTAGATAATCAATTAATCATTTTCAGTCATTTTTTTATGATAAAACAGGTAAACTAAATGTGAATATGTTCTAGTTTCTTCTCTCCTCTGGGACAGGAAACTGAATATCTTTGAGTTGTGGACAAAACAAGACATTTGAGGACGTCATCTTGGACTTTGGGAAACACTGATTCACATTTTAGAGACCAAACTATTCATCCATTCATCCAGAAAATCAACCACACATTAATCACACGGTGAAAGCAATCATTAGCTGCAGCCGTAGTTCTATCTAGTCACCGTTATGTGATTCCTTGGCAAATAAAGAGCCCAATTCCCCCAAATAAAGTACAACATAAACAGTTAAATAATCCTAAAGAGGAAGAGAACTAAATGACTGATGTCTACGGTATGCTGCTTTTGATAAATTTGGATTTGGATTCAGTTTGTTAGTTTGTCTGCTTGACAATCTCATTTTGCAGCATTAAAAATGAAGTGAGATGAACAAACACAGACATTCATCTGATCAAATAAAACAGACGTTGACAAAGTGTTTCTCTGGCGAAATAATTTGATGTTGGAAGCAAGGTAATACGTTGCAATATATCGCAGAATATCACAATAATTACGTAGGCTATTGGGGTTGGGTAGTTGTGCAATATCTTATTATACAAGGGCTGTGCTACACTTTTTGCGGAGAATGCAGCCGACAGGGTTGTTCCATTAAAAAATGCCAATGAAAAGAGTAGTTTATGTGCTTACTATATATGTACCTATCTAATCTACAGTATATGAAAGCATGTTTGTGTTGCATGAGAGTATGTGTTTGAGAGATGCTTATTTTCTGTATTTTGTGTTGTCTTTGTAAAGCTGTGGAACGGACAGAGTCCAAAACAAATTTCCCTTCGGGAACAACACAATATATCTTATCTTATCTTATCTTATTTTATGTATAATTTCATTTTGTCGCGCCTCTGCCGATTCCCATCCCTAAGGATTATTCTACACCTTCCTGTTGTTGCATGCAGACAGTTTTGGGGGTGTCCCCGGTGAGCCTACCTTCCCCTGCAGCTCTGCGATGGTGACGTAAAAGTGGCTGTAGTCTCTGGCCGACGGGCCGACCTTGCTCTCCAGGAACTGTCTGATCTTCAGCTCCAGCTCGCCGTTGGCCGTCTCCAGCTTGCGCACCTTGTCCAGGTAGGTCGCCAGGCGGTCGTTGAGGTTCTGCATGGTGGCCTTCTCGTTGGCAGAGATGTCGCCGCTGCCTCCTCCTCCACCACCACCACCACCACCACCACCACCACCACCACCTGCTGCGGCGCCAAGGCCAAAGGCAAAGGAACTTCCTACTACGGCACCACCGCCACCTGCTCCGCCGCCACCGGAGCCGAAGCCATAGCCAGCTCCACCGCCGCCGCCGCCAAACATGGACATGGAGGAGCCACCAGAGATTTTGACACCAGAGCCTCCAGATCCTCCGTACATGGATCGGCTGCTGCTGCGCATGTAGCCACCGCCCCCACCACCGCTCATGGACTGGGAGTAGGAATGCATTCTGGTCTTTCTGTTTGGCGTTGAAGAGTGAAAGCTGTCTATCTGCTTCAGATGCTTGGGAGAGAGTGGAGAAACTCTGATAGAGCGGCTGATGTTTTATACTGTTGTATGAGTTTTGAGAAGAGGCGGAGGGAAAGGATGGCAAGCGCTTGCCAAGCCTGGGAGGAGACTCCTGTCCTTGTTTAGCTCAGCGGCGAGCGAGTGAGGTTAACGGGCCATGGGTGTGTCTGAGAAATGTGGAATCCACTTATACAATCACCTGTACGTGCCCAGAGGCTTCGTCACGCCATCTCTCATTTTCTACAAGGGTCTACAAGATCTGCAGGGCGAGTTCAGACACGGGTGACATTTAGATTTACAGTTCACGCCCAGCCCAGCATAGAAAAAGCAATCAATCACTCCGCAGCTGTAAAAGAAAAACCCTTATAAAGTTTTTATAAGTTGGGTAACTGTTGGCAGCCTGTGATTGTGCCGTGGCTTAAAGAGTAAACCTCTTGTTTGATCAGGGTCTTTGTCAGCAGCCGGATCCTGAGCAATCACAGCTGAAGACAATAAGTAGAAACCCTTTATATTCTGTTAAGCTAAAAAAAAAAGTCTGAGATAAGATTGGGAAACTCAGGTGCAAAGACCGTTGGTAACAATATTGGAAATAGAAAGAAAGCCGCAGAGTTTA
Source organism: Perca schrenkii (assembly GCA_025617405.1). Classification (NCBI taxonomy): domain Eukaryota; kingdom Metazoa; phylum Chordata; class Actinopteri; order Perciformes; family Percidae; genus Perca; species Perca schrenkii. The sequence continues at coordinate 31,902,026 of CM046801.1, read as the reverse complement.
AGAGAGATTATTGCACTTAAAGGTGCTGTTAGGTATTTTAAATCGGGAGCGTGCCTATGTTCCCACAGCCATATGTTCCCACATTTTTATTTTTATTATTAAATTTTGTTTCAAAATTAGGCCCTATGTTCGCCTAACCCCTAACCCACCCTAACCCTATCCCTTGAAGTGACCACATTTTCAGAAAAATCTTTGAAATGTGGGAACATATGGCTGACCCCTTTTAAATCATTACAGATTCATTTATAGACACTGCAATCTTTACTGTGAAGATTTGCCAATGAGATGCAGCTTTGGAAGAAAATGTTGTTTTCTATAGGAAGCGCACATGTCCGGATGATTCTGGTTCCTCTCGATTCTCGATTCCGATTCTTTGAGGGGTGGAGTTCAAACGGGTCTTATTTCATAGATAAGAGGAAAGGTTTATTTTTATTCAATGGTGGTTTACAGTTCTACAGGGCTTTTTCAACGTAAAATAAACCCACACAACACAACAAGCGCCTGGAAGTACGGCGGGCGCTACGGAAATCAGAAACTTGCTCGTGTTAAATTTGGAACCGCTGATCGGATTTGAAACCAAATTTTTCCTAATCATGTATACTCAAAATGATCAAAACGTTGAGTGTGGAACGCTGGACAATACTCGCACTCAACGGCCGCCGTCTTTGCTACGGAGCGGAAGCTACGGGGCCACTAACGTGTTTTCAAACTTGTGAAAAACTCCCTTTTAGGGAGAAACCTCGGGTGGTGAGGAAAACCTTGGACAGACCCAGGCTCTTGGTAAGGCAGTGTCTGACGGTGCCAGTTGGGGGTGTGATGAACAGTGGCAATAATAGTCACAATAAAGATAATGGAACTAGAAATTGTAGTTGTAGTAGTTCATGGCATAGTAGGGCACTGCAGGGCATAGCAGGGTGTGGAGTAAATGGCTTCTGAAGGCAAAACGAGCTAGACAGTGAGAAGTAATCTGTGGCTGAAGAATCTGAAAACATTCACTTTAGAAAGATTTTCAGGAGTTTACATAAAGTAGCCTGGATTCAACTTTAAGCAAATTACTTATTTAATTAATGATTATTTTTGTTTTCCCTGATTGCCAAGACTTGGAGAAAAAAGCCACAAGTCTTCATTCACTTCACTTCATTATTGTTCTCTGTATGGTCTCGAAATATTTCTGATTCACTTTCCATTTAGTCTTTTCTTTTGTCTTTATAGTTTAATAACTCATGTGACATCCCTGCAGCAAACATAACCTGCTTGCCTGATAGGTTGTCTTGAAAAGAATGATGTATATAAATTAATTGTGCACCACAAGGGTTGAGGTTATACAACCATTATTACACAAGGAGACCAGGGGAACAAAATATTGGGGAAAGAATGGCTAAAATGCAGAGAACTAACTCAATATTAGGAGCCACATTGCACTGTTGTGCTTCAATAATGATCTAAGCGGTAGTGTGTATTGATATTCTTCACATATGTTGTTGGAGCCATGTTAGCTTTTATTTTGATGAATTGTGCATAAATGCTTTGATATTGACAGTAAACTAGCAAGTTGTGTTAATTGATCTTGGTATCGTCACAGCCTTCTAGCAATCAGCTGATTGAGGCAGTAATTGCATTCGCTGATATATAAGAGCTGAGCTGTCATTCAGTTGGGGTTTTTTTGGTTTGTAGCCACACGGTTTAATGACCGCTGAGTACCACTTTGAAAATGAAGAAAACATATCAATATGAAGTTTGAATGATAACGGAAAATATATGTGTCAAAGAGATCAGTGGATTCTGAGTCTGGTTTAAGCATGTCGACTAAGGCGCATTCCAAAGAACAGGAAGGGATCAAATATGTTGTCTGAAAGTTTCTCCTTGGTATGTCATCCCTTGATTCACGCAACTAGAGCCAACAAGTCTGAGCTGCAGAAACACAAACACATCTTTCTGCCAGTCCAAATGCCAAAACTTCACTTTTCACCTGATCTCTAAAAACATCTGCTGCCACACTTCGCCCACAACAAGGGGAGTCATTTAGGGACAGGAAATGGCCAAACTGCAAAGTCATTGCAGCTGGCTTTGTGCTGTTGGTGCAAATGATTAGGCAACTGTGATTTCTAATCAAAGTGAATCAGAGCATGTTATGTGAGCTTTGGAAGAGATTCAGAATAGAGCTGTAATTGGACCTTAAAAGTTTAGTCCGACAAGGCCCGAGCCAGACAGAATTCGGCCCAAGCCTGTCAAGTAAATTTAGATTGACAGCTTTTTAAAAGCCCGAACCCATTTACAGCATGACATTATTCAAATGTGTGCACGCACACAACTCTTTTCTTTTGCATACTTTAACAGAATGCCTCATTTTACACATGATCAACATTTTTTCCACACCTCAGACTTTGCTTTCTTTGCCGGTGCAACCAAAATGTAATTGCCAGAGGTCAGCCTCCGTTTCACCTCCTCAGCATCCATTTTCGCACTAATCGAAACGCATCACCTGACCGCTCATTTACTGCGCAAACCAGAGCGCGAGCCCGAGCCTGGCCCAAGCCCGTGTAAAATGATAGAAATTAAGACCAAACCCGGGCAAAGATCTTCAGCTCTACAGAGAATTTGATTTTAGAAGCAACCCCGTGCCTCTCAAAAGACGCTGCAACGCTCCCAGAATGCATTGCCCGGCTTCTCAAGGCCCGTTCACATTGTACGCGCAAACGGCAGCGCTGCGCTATGAAACCCATTATTGTCAATGGCTTGCGCGCGCAAGAACTGGTCTGCCGCTGCGCTGAGCAAAGCGCAGCGCAAGCGGCATTTTTCGACTGGCCGCTCTTGCGCGTGCCGCGGTCAAAGTTCAACATGGTTCAACTTTGACCGCGGCACGCGCAAGAGCGGCCGCGGTGCGCTGTGACGTGCATTCAGGTGTCTGAAAAAAACAGAAAAAAAGTAAACACCGAATACATGTGGATCCGTAAACGGAACATGGACGAGAGGTTGATTTGGGCCGTCAGCGATCTCCCAGAGCTGTACAACACAGTTTGAGGTCGTACAGAGACCTCGGACGCATAACTATGCTGTGGTGCATATTTCCACAATAATAGGCATGCCAGATGTGAAGCTCATTGTAGCCTCCTAATTTAAATCATTCAGGTTTGTTTTAGCTATGTGAAATCAACATGGACATGTCTTCATTAAAAACAGTGAGTGCATTTCTTAAAATAATTGGTGTAAACTGCACCGCATAGTGACTGACCTGCAAAAGCGTGTATTTAGATTGAAATCTTTTATGTGTCCAAAGCAAGTATTTATACCCATGACCCAATCAAACTGACAAGTCCTTATGCCATCGTTTATACCAATATAGTGAAACTGCTTCGTGTTGTTGTCCATATTTAACAGTTCACTCTGTAAGTATAGTGTAATGAACTATGCACATGAAAGGGAGCACTATTCCTATGTGACAAAGTTACACATTATTGTCATCTCTGATCTGAGAAATGTGCCAAAGCAACTGAGAAGAAGTGTACTGTTGTCAGCTGCGAAAACCAAATACCAAGTTTATATACAGCTCCATACAGGTATTTGTAGGATATATTTGTATTTCTATGTTTATATGAAGTAAAATATGTTTGGATTGATTCACACAAGTCATGTTCGTTTTCATTGTAGCTCACATATAGGTAGTTAGGTATATGGCCGTTACACAGAATAACTACCCATTTCCAAGTGTGTAAGCTCCAGTTTTGGAGGAATTAATTGCACATATGCATTAAACAGTGTTTTACAGAGTATGAATGAATGATGATGAATGTATGAATTCAGGCTCATGGCTTAGCTTTATTATACCCAACTGCAATAACTGCAGACATCTCGAATGTAAACATGCAATGACACACAGTGTTGACATGTAACATTTTATTTAGAAATGAAAACCCATTCATAACCCATCCGCGAAATCGTAGGCCCGACTCTCGTCAGCAGACTGTCTACTCCCTGTTGAGCCAAAAATGAGCCCTGGAACCGGTCACAGTGAAAGCGGAGCTCCTGCAGCCGGAATTCCCCCAAAGTGCTCTCTGGACCTGAGGGTCTCGTGCCCCCACACCTTTCTTGCTGCTGCTGCTGCGGGTGCCTTCCTCTGTCTTCTCCTCACACCCAGGACAAGTGCCAAGGCTTTCTTTTGGTTCAAAGACACAAATCTCTACTGTGTATCCTACATAATGTTGCGTACTGCTCGTCTGATGTAAACACCGGACGCAGACGTGACGTGCATTCAAATATTGGCGCATGTATGACGTAAATTTGCGCTGCGCCCGGCGGCAAGCACAACAGATATAGTTGGGAATAGGACAACCTAGCGGCGAGCGCAGCGCATGCCGCCTACAATGTGAACGGGCCTTCACAGAGACAAGGAATGGGAAGCGTGGAAATGGCGCTGCCAGTGGACACTTTCCTTTATACTTCTATGGGTTAGGGTTCGGTATGAGCAGTTTATGGGAGAAGACAAAGGCAGATGCATTACTTGCAGCGGTAACACTTTATTTGAAGGTATCTACATAAGAGTAACATGACACTGTCATGAACACATGACAATGTCATGACACAGTCATGACATTTATGACTTGTTTATAATGTTTATGACTCTTATGTAGATGACTTTAAGTAAAGTGTAACCCTTGCAGCTCTCCATTCCTTCATCTCCCACACTTGAATTGCATAATCTTGCTTGTAGACTTTTTAAGTCTGTTTTCTTCAAATTGCAGAGTCATGCTTGTAAGTTTTTAAGTCTGTAAGGGTTAGGGGGTTAGGAGGTTAGGGATAGAGTTAGGCTTATTTTGCACCACTTTGCATACTGTTTGTCGGATGGAAAAGCAACGGTTAACTGACTTTCTCTCCATCATATTATATCTATTACTCTATTTTTTTCTATATTTTCTATTATTGCCTCCTATTCTTTTAAAACACAGCTGCACATTAACTTTTCTTATCCATGGCACAGTTTAAAATGTTTTTTTTTTTTTAAGTTTGTGTTCTTTATGTTTTTGAAGCTGACTTTTAAAAAGTTTACCCGCTTCTTAAACAAACTTATGAGACATTGCATAAATTCAGGTTGAGTTAGTATGTGGGTGTAGTAGTGTACTTGTCTGTCAGTTTCCCCTGCAGCCTGAGAGCTGACATGATGGGAACACGCCGGCAGCAGAATACCACGCAGACACACCCACACTGCCGCACAAAAGCACTCAAATCATTTAAACTAAATGACTGAGATCGCTCCAAGGATGCACTTATAATCACACATAGAATCTTTTGAAGTTTCTGCCCGGTCGTGCCTCTCATGTAATCGGTGTAATTATATTATCGCACGTTACAACACATTTGTAACGACAATTTTACAAAAAATAAACTTTCATCAAAGTCCACAGAAGTCATATCATGATACATGGGTCACGATTCAATATGTTGCAATATATTTCAATACTGTGCGTAAGGCAATATATTGGGATTTTTTTTAAGTATAATTTCAGAAAAACTAATATTTAAAAAAAAAGACATGATGTGCATAAAAGTCTGATGCTATTGCAGTCTGATGTCATGCCAATGCAGCGGGAGCCGGTCTTCACAGGGTTCAGCCATAGCTACATTGTTAACTTCAAGCAAAAATTCAGGCACTGCTAGCCACTGTTAGGCAAGGACACTAGTGGTGCGTCTCAGCATAGCCATCTAACGGTAGGGGGTTTAAACACAACATAAACATGAACCGCTGTCTTACCAGGAATATTTTTGCACGTAAACTAAAAAAAATAAAAAATAAATCGCGTTTTTGAAAATCTATACAGTATTGCAAAATAAAACATTACGATACTCAAGTGTATTGATTTCTTCTTACACCCATAGCAAACGTTAGGGGCTGCATGATATGAGGAAAATATCAAATTGCCATTATTTTGACTGACATTGCGATTGCGATATGATTCACGATATTGGAGGGAATGATGGTTTTTGTATCATTATTCTCATTTTCATTGAAAATTATTAACATTGAAAGAAATTAAGATGATTATAGTGTGATTTTTGCGAGGATCTTTACCAAACAAAGATGTTTTCTGTAGTCTGTAGGATAGGACCACAATACTTCATTCAGAATGGTTTGACACATATTTTGCCCCCCTGCGATTTGGATATTGCACTATACCATATTGCGATTTCGATACAATTGTGATTAATTGTGCAGCCCTATTCCTAAAGGGAAATTCTTTGTCACAAACCGTATGTTATGGACACAGCACGGCCACAGAAAATATGTTTAAACATAACAAAAGGACATACAAGGGACACGACAAAGGGATAAAAAGAATTCAGTTTACTGTCACGGAGGAGAGAAAGAAGCTGACACACTGTTTTTACATAAAGAAAATGACTCAAACTGATTAATGGATTATCAGAATCGTTTGAGATTAATTAAATAGTTGATGACTAATCCATTCATCTTTGATGACTAATCCATTCATCTTTGCAGCTCTTCTTGAGTTGAGAAGAGTCTCCATCTATTCTTCTCATACTGTCGGACCAACGTGCTCAGAAAAATATTCAATCTTCACAAAGCTTCAGAACAAACGCTCTGCTCAACGACTGACAGCTCATAAAATATTTAATCGCATTAATGTCATAGTTAACTCGTAATTAATTGCAATTAATCCATTCTAAATATCCCTTGATTTCTTTTTGTTCCATTATTTTTTCTCATTTTAATGCTCTTATCAACATGGAAAAGTGGATCGGCTTACATTGTACTTTTGTCGCCTGGCTTTGACGAGGGGACAGAGAATTGGCATCAGCTGTGTGCTCAGCCATCAGCTGTGTGCCCGGCCATCAGCTGTGTGCCCGGCCATCAGCTGTGTGTTTGGCCATCAGCTGTGTGCCCGGCCATCAGCTGTGTGTTTGGCCATCAGCTGTGTGTTTGGCCATCAGCTGTGTGTTTGGCCATCAGCTGTGTGTTTGGCCATCAGCTGTGTGCCCGGCCATCAGCTGTGTGTTTGGCCATCAGCTGTGTGTTTGGCCATCAGCTGTGTGTTGCCCGGCCATCAGCTGTGTGTTTGGCCATCAGCTGTGTGTTTGGCCATCAGCTGTGTGTTTGGCCATCAGCTGTGTGCCCGGCCATCAAGTGGTATTTCAGACTGGACGTGCTGCGATGATAGCTCAGTTCATAACGACAAAACACACACAGATCAGTTTGGTCTTGTCAATGGAACCATTTGGCAACTTTTTAAAAGTAAACTTTCTATTCAGAATCTTATTGGCATCCATTTTGGCGTCTCGCGCTCGCCATCCACTCAAAACGTAACGTTAGCCTACTACTCTTTGGCCGGCTCGCAAACCCAAAGAAGTGTGTACGGCGTGCCTGTTGTTGTGTTTCCGGTCTAGCTAGATCCGGTGTGGTGTTTGTAGACCGAACAAAGAAGTCAGTCCGGCCCCGGCCCATTAAACTTGTGTTATGAACACAAAACTTTATGGAGTGTAACATTTTCTACTTTTAAATACATTTTATACTGATCAATGAATTGTAATTGAAGTTGAATAAACAGTAGTGGTGTAACGGACCGTAGTTGATATCTCCCTCCTAAAAACATAAATAGGTTTGGACTTATTTTTACAACTGAAATAAAAAAGACTTACACACACACACACACACACACACTCTCTCTCTCTCTCTCTAACAACCTGCCTTGGGGGAAACCTGCTCCATCATGAACCCATCAGAAAACCTTACATAACTGCTGTTACCTGAGAGGGCGGGGCTTATCGCCTGCAGGCACACACAGGTGTGTCTCTCTCACAAAACTTTCACTACCTAGAAAACTAAAAGGTCATTGAATGAGAAGTAACGGAAAAGAAATAAAAACGCTTCTTCACTTCAGTCTCTTTATTGTCCCAAATGGGAAACAGGAGACATTAGATAAAGAGTGTAAGATAAAAACACATACAAACAACGCACAAATAAACAAAAAGACAACAATACAAAGACATGAAGTACCTGTACGTAATATAAACTTCACCACAGAAGCAATCTCTAAATACTCTACATTACATGTGCAAATGAAGCCGAGAACACGGAACAAAGGAGTTTTCCCTCTCTTGAACCGTTGTTAGAGAACAGCTGCAGACTTTCCTCTTATGAGTTCTGCATGCTGCAGCGGTTTTTGTGAAGCTGATCCGAGTTCAGTGTGAGAGCGGTGGACTCTGTGCTGCTACCTGTGTGGCTGTGGTGGCCGAGTGGTTAAGGCGTTGGACTTGAAATCCAATGGGTTTACCCCCATGCAGGTTCAAACCCTGCTCACAGCGATGTCACGTGGTGTAACTGAAATGTTAAAGGAGCTGTGTTGGGAAGCATTCACTATTATTAAATAGGGAATAACCAGATTCTAGACACTACATGTACACACTGAAGACATTGTTATATGCATGTATCATATATATACAGTAAACACTCCTATATACAGTACAGGCCAAAACACACCTTCTCATTCAAATGTGTTTCCTTTTTATTTTCATGACTATTTACATTGTAGATTCTCACTGAAGTCATCAAAACTATGAATGAACACATATGGAATTATGTACTTAACAAAAAAGTGTGAAATAACTGAAAACATGTCTTATATTTTAGATTCTTCAAAGTAGCCACCCTTTGCTTTTTTATTAATAAGGGAAATAATTCCACTAATGAACCCTGACAAAGCACACCTGTGAAGGTAAAACCATTTCAGGTGACTACCTCATGAAGCTCATTGAGAGAACACCAAGGGTTTGTAGAGTTATCAAAAAAAGCAAAGGGTGGCTACTTTGAAGAATCTAAAATATAAGACATGTTTTCAGTTATTTCACACTTTTTTGTTAAGTACATAATTCCATATATGTTCATTCATAGTTTTGATGCCTTCAGTGAGAATCTACAATGTAAATAGTCATGAAAATAAAAAGGAAACGCATTGAATGAGAAGGTGTGTCCAAACTTTTGGCCTGTACTGTATATAGGAGTGTTTACTTTTAGTTTTACTGCTAAGAGGACCAAAGTTTAAACTACTTCGTTGGGAGTGTGTGTGTGTGTGTGTGTGTGTGTGTGTGTGTGTGTGTGTGTGTGTGTGTGTGTGTGTGTGTGTGTGTGTGTGCACATGTGTGTGTGCAGTTGCGTGGGGTGTGTGCAGAGGTGTCAAAAGTATTCACATTCATTACTCAAGTAGAAGTATAGATACTAGGGTTTGAAAAGACTTTTGTAGAAGTTGAAGTATCAACTCAAGCTTTTTACTTAAGTAAAAGTGTAAAAGTACTGGTTTCAAAACTACTTAAAGTATAAAAGTAAAAGTAATGTAAGGCAGAGATCTTCAACAGGGGGTCCTCAGAGTCATTGCAGGGGGGCCTCCAAATTACTGTAAATCTTTTAGTCAAAAAAAAAAAAAAAAAAAGGCCTTAACATAATTCCAACATATTATTAGCAAATATAAATTCCCACTGATGATAGGCTTACTGGCCTATAGGTAAGGTAGTCACTAAGATATCAGATCCACAGATACAGTTAATCCTAGATTTACTGTGCCACATATGTAACTGTCATATGTAATATGATTTATAAAATCACGCCAACAATTCATATTTTAATAGCTTATGAAAAAAGGGTATGTAAGAAGGCTTTAGGTTGCCCTAACAGTTATTGTAGGCCCAGTTTAATATGCAACTTAATTTCATACAATATGTAGTAGGGGGTCCCTGCTACATCTCACTTTAAGTTAAGGGGTCCTTGGTTTAAAAAACGTTAAAGACCCCTGATGTAAGGGGGAAAATGTCATTAAAGACAAAAACGTAACCCCAAAATGTGGGGACAAAACCAAATGACTATAATAATGTTATATTAAAATCGTACCTGCAAACTCAGGGCTGAAAAAGGTGACACGTAGGCTACATCTCTTCTGTGTTTTTCAGACAATGGCAGCTACAGTCTGGTGTTAGACTCCTCTCCAGTGAAATACAGACACACTTTTACACCGTTTAGCTCTCAGCATTTTAACCGTGTTAACTCCAGCTGCTAGCTAACGCTAGGCTAACGTTACCTGCTGTCAACTGTAGTGTTAACTAGCTAGTGTCCCGTGCGGCGATGTTTCAGTTCCCTCTAACGTCCGTTTTCGGAGCATCAGAGAGAAGCGCAGTCATTTAAGTGGCACCTAAATAAGGCAACGAAATCCGCGTTGCTATTCGTTCCGGTAGATAACGGTCGTTAAAGCACCGGTGCCGTATTAGCACCGGGTCTGTACAGGTGCCATGGATCGCGTACAAACCAATAGGGTGTCAGAATAGCTATGTTTATACTTCTCATCCAACCACAATCAAAGTCACTCTCTCCGGATGGAGCGATCTGGATAGGTTTTTTTGTGTGTGTTTTTGAACGATGACTGACGAGCTGGAATGAAAACAAGCCGAACTGAAATATGAGTAACGAGGTTATTTTTAAAATGTAAGGAGTAGAAAGTACAGATAATTGCGTGAAAATGTAAGGAGTAGAAGTAAAAAGTCTGCTGTAAAATAATTACTCCAGTAAAGTATAGATACCCAAAATTTCTACTTAAGTAAGGTAACGAAGTATTTGTACTTCGTTACTTGACACCTCTGGGTGTGTGTGCAGGTGCATAGGGAGTGTGTGTGTGTGTGTGTGTGTGTGTGTGTGTGTGTGTGTGTGTGTGTGTGTGTGTGTGTGTGTGTGTGAAGGTGCGTGGGGAGTGTGTGCGCATGTGTGTGCACGTGTGTGTGCAGTTGCGTGGGGAGTGTGTGTGCCCGTGAGTGTGTGTGTGTGTGTGTGTGTGTGTGCATGTGCATGTGTGCAGTTGCGTGGGGAGTTTGTGTGCGCGTGCATGTGCATGTGTGCAGGTGTGTGTGAAGTGTGTGTGTGTTTGTGTGCACGTGTGTGTGTGTGTGTGTGCAGTTAGGTGGTGAGTGTGTGTGTGCGTGTGCGTGTGCGTGTGCGTGCGTGTGTGTGTGTGTGTGTGTGTGTGTGTGTGTGTGTGTGTGCAGGTGCGTGTGGAGTGTATGTGCACATGTGAGTGCGTTCTTGCGTGCGCAGGGAGTGTGTGTGTGTGCATGTGTGTGTGCACGTGTGTGTGCAGTTGCGTGGGGAGTGTGTGCGCATGAGTGTGTGTGTGTGTGTGTATGTGTGCATGTGTGCAGGTGTGTGTGGAGTGTGTGTGCATGTGTGTGTGTGCAGTTGCGGGGGAAGTGTGTGCGCGTATGTGTGTGTGTGTGTGCACATGTATGTGCGTTCGTGCGTGCATGGGGAGTGTGCATGTTTGCATGTGCGTTGGGCGTGTGTGTGTGCACACCCAGGTGCATGTAAGGCCACAGCATAGGGTCTCCATGTACCTACGTATGTAGCTGCAGCGTTGATTTCATGCAGAAGCATAAATTGGCCTTGAGTCGTAGATAAATTGTGTTTTGGGATGATTTATGAAGAAATGTCAACTCACAAACCCCTTTTTGTTTTACAACTTGTCCAGGGTGAAAATTGATGCAGCCGTGCATTCAGAGAGAGACATGAGTGGTGTTTGAGCTGCAGGTCTGAGCCTGCAGGTGAAAGAGGCCTTCAGACAAAAGGTCACATCATCAGCATATTTGACACACACAGGAGCTGCACTTACATTTGGGGAAGGGCTTAAAACGTTTCTGTTTGCCGTTGCTTTCCCTGCGGTCACATAAGCCTCCCTACACTTCTCTGCTTCTAAAAGTCTTAGTTTTATTTGCTGTGTATGTTTTGTGTAAAGCACTTTGAATTGCCTTTGTGTCTGAATTACATTGTTGCTATAAAAGCAGCCTGTGAGATCTGAGCATATCTGCATGTTCACATGCAATTTAATGTGCTTAATGAGGATTAAAGGCAGGTTTTTTTTAGTTGTCGTTGAGAGGATATAAGCCTGCAGAACAGAGCTGCAGTCTGCTGTGTGTGAACACACACACACACATGCAGTGCTGTATAGATCCATGCAGGCAGACACACTGAGCAGGGGGTGTCTCTATAGAAACATAGCAGGACCAAGTCAGATCTTCACTGAAGTTAAAGTAGCTCAAATAAAAGTCCTGCTTTCAAAATCTCACTGAAGTACAAATATTTAGCAGAGAAATGTATTTGAAGTATCAAAAGTAAAACTACTCTTTAGGCAGTCCTGTGTTGTTTAGAACATAGGGCCTAATTTTGAAATAAATCTTAGAAATGTGGGAACCGTGGGAAAATGGGGCCTAATTTGGAAAAGAATCATACAAATGTGGGAACATAGGGCCTAATTTTGAAAAAATATCTTAGAAATGTGGACATAGGGCTGTGGGAACATAGACACGCTCCCGTTGGTGCCATGTACGGCCTGGATGTCATGGAGTAGAAGTATAAAGGAGCAGAATATAGAACTACAATAAAGTAAAGTACCTCAAATGTACACTTAAGTACAGCAGCTACAGGTTTCTGTTGCCTTTCTTTGAGCTATCCTCAAACATTTAATATTGAACAAATGATTTATGACTGATAATAAAGAGAAGATCGCTCCTTCTCTTCGGGGTGTGACGGCGTCTGAATTCTTTGGAAGTTTCCTTTAATCACCTCCGGGCGTTCTATCCGTCTCGTAAACCTTCAATCACTCACTCAGCTGTCGTTCATTAAACCCTCACGTTACAATGAAGTTTCTGTTTATTCACATAACTCGTTCTAAACACGTTCTGTCTTTGATACATACAGTACATCACACACATCAGTATTTATGTTATCACCAGTGGTGGAATGTAACTAAGTACATTTACTCCAGTACTGTACTTCAGTCCAAATGTTGAGGTACTTGTTCTTTACTTGAGTTTTTTCTTTTCTTTTCATGCCACTTTCTACTTTTACTCCGCCACATTGATGGCTGCTGCATAAGAACGCGGCTGGCCATCTAGGGAGGTGGTCAGGGCAGACAAGACTTTCAAGCCAGAGAGTGGAGTTCACTTCTCGGGGAAAACAACTTGTTCTTAGGGAGTGTTTTAACTTAACAAGTCGTTTTGGTGCCTAAACTTAACTTTTGTCACCCAATAACGCTCACTTTTCTTGCCTACACTTAACCGTAATCTCCGCCGAAACAACCGGCAGCTTGCAGTGCTCTCTAACCGGCTCACAGTCACCTATTCTCAGGTAACTGAACTACCAACTACTTCTGATACGACGGAGCACCATGCAGAGCACCATGCAGAGCGCCATGCAGAGCACCATGCGGAGCACGAAGCTCTGTAGCGGCTTAAACAGCTAGCAACTATCGCTCTTTAGCACGGAGCTCTGTAGCGGCTTAAACAGCTAGCAACTGTCACTCGGTAGCAGCTTAAACAGCTAGCAACTGTCGCTATGTAGCACGGAGCCCTGTAGTGGCTTAAACAGCTATCAACTGTTGCTCAGTAGCAGCTTCAACAGCTAGCAACTGTCGCTCTGTAGCACGAAGCTCTGTAGCTGCTTAAACAGCTAGCAACTTTCGCTCTGTAGCACGGAGCTCTGTAGCGGCTTAAACAGCTAGCAACTGTCGCTCTGGGTCCAGGTACCGTTCGTTCATTTGTTTTTGCTGTCACATATGAAATCGAAAAAACGAGAAAACAACTCCTTTTTTCGTTTTTCCGTTTTTTTAGAAAAACGAAAAAACCAAATTATGACTTGATTTTTGGTTTTCCCGTTCTTGCACAGAAATCAGAAAAACCACTTGATATTCCGATTTTCCCCTGTGGGTGGTGCTAAATCTGATTGGCAGGATATGCATTCATTGTTTTTCAAATTAAGAGTTTACCTACACTGTATTTGTTAGCCTGTAAAATTAATAGTCTATATGTAAAATTAATAGTCTATGTAAAATTAATAGTCTATATGCATGCTTTTTGTCACCCAATTAACTGAGGCTTAACTGACTGAAAAAATCTATTGAAATAGCTTAAATGTAAACATGTTCACGCATTGACAGACGAAGGCACAATCTATTTTTGTAGGATAGATAGATAGATAGATAGATAGATAGATCGATAGATAGATAGATAGATAGATAGATAGATAGATACTTTATTGATCCCCAAGGGGAAATTCAAATTCATTTCACATGAATGTACAAAGGGATGTATAAGCATGAGAGCTTCAATTCCGGGTCACATTCCTGCTGAAACATGTCCGATTGTGTAGTGTTTGGTTCAGAACCCTTTATCTTTGACCTTAGAAAGTGCTGCTTCGTTCCATACAATCTAACGTTAGCATTCTCTATTATAACTATTATGTAGCTGTATGCTAACGCATTAAAGTAATTTGTCCCCAGGGCCATACAACTCTACAATGCTTCACTAAAGAGAAGAGGAGAGAAAGACTTCTCTGCATAGTCTGTTTGCCTCTCCTCCCTCTCCACCACTTCCACTACCTCCTATAATAACAGTTATGTACTGACTGTCCACTGGCCCACTGTTTACTGTTTACTGGCTATATTAGCCCATATATGCACAATCCCTCCTTCCCTCCCTCCTCCCGCCAGCCTGGACTGAGGTCTAACTTAACTTAATACATGAACAATGGCTGTAAGCTTCAAACCTCTAATATTGACTTTTGATCTCTTATATTGTCCATATTTAATGCTGGTCTCTGACTTCATCCTTGCACTATTGGACCTATTTGCACTACCACCATGACACACACTCTCATACTGAATCACAGGGTCAGTCTCAGAGGCGTCTCATGCTTATACATCTTATACAGTCATGTGGATTTTTCATTGGATTTTTTTATTTATTTAGTATTATTATTTTTTCATTTATTTAGTATTTTTAATTTCATTGTCCATGCTATTCATGTGGAGTTGCTTTTTTTATGATCCTGTTTGTGATGTAGGCCTATGTGTATGTCAGCCCAGTCTCACGCCAGGTCGTTATATAGTTACGTTATTGTAATCTATTAAGTTGTGGACAGGTTACGTAAATGCCGTTTTTTTTGTGTGGCGATTACGAAATTGAAAGCAATGCAATGTTAATACAGTCTATGGTGTGGCAGTAGGCTACCTTTGTCCAGTGGCGGTTTCTCTAGGAGGCCAAAGGAAGCCTGGCCTCCCCATGAAAATATAAAACATAATTTAAAATATAAAATAAATTTTATTTTTAAATAAAATTAAAAAAAATTTTTTTTACAATAAATGTTATAATTTAAAATATATTTGAATATTTTAAATTATGTTTTATATTTTTAATCGTAGGAATTATAAATTTCCCTAATCAAAACATTCCATTATCATTTTCTTCTATAGCTGGTAGAGCGAAACAGCGCCCCTCTGTTACTGTGTGTGTGGTGCTGGCTCTGTCTAGTGGCCAAAACGCTCAAAGGAGGCCAGCTTTTCCTGGCCTCCCTTAGAAAAAAAAATCATATTTTCAGCCAATCAGATTGAGGCTAGGTTTGACCGAGCTCGACATTGAATGGTCAATTTATCATAAATAAAAAAAACCAGGGAAGCCTGGCTTCTCACCAATCACATGCCTCAGACAGATGCGTAACTATGGTAACAGTACGCTACTACGCAGCGGTGCCGACTGGCGTCCGTCAGCTGAGCTAACAGTCAGTTAACAGCAAGTGTACACAATGGATGGTGATCTTGAGTTTCTTGTTAAAAATGACTCCACTATAACTTGCTTTTGAGCTACAACTGAAGCGAGCGAGGCGCGCCGTGCACCTCTGACGCTCATTCATGAGTGGTGAAAATAGTTGTGGAAACTTTCCCGGCTGGTCAAGAGTACAGAAGTTAGCTAGCCAGCTAGCTAGCCATGGCACAAAAGCGCATTTTGGATTTCTTTATGGATTAACCACAAGCTAAAAAGCGTAAAGGACCGGAGGCAGAAAACTGTAACTGAATGAAGTAGCAACCCTGCTAGCACTAGACGACGAGGGAGCTAATCTCGTAAACCAAGCTAGCAGCACCAGGCTAGCAGCACCAGGCTAGCCGCAGAGGGAACATCAACGTCAACTCAGTGCTGCCAGCCTCGGCTCACACTTTTCCTGCTAGACGTTTTGGAGATGAGGATTTCTTTTTAGTGTTATGACTGCAACACAAGGTAATAATGCTGGTTTATTATTATGCTGCCGCCGTGCATTAAATTGGCATGATTTATCAACTGTTCAGTATGAGTTCAACTGGTAGTTCATACGAATTATTGGAGATAATTGTGTTTTTGTTACACTTGTGACACCCAATTATTTGGTTTAACTGACTGAAAAAATCTATTGTAAAATAGCCTAAATGTAAACATATTCACGCATTGACAGACAAAAGGCACAATCTATTTTTGTAGGAGAGGGGAAGACCCATCTCATTTTTTAGTCCTGTTGTGTTCAAAGTCATGTTAAACAATTTTTTTGTTCCCAGTCAAAAAATAGATAGATAGATAGATAGATAGATAGATAGATAGATAGATAGATAGATAGATGACTTTATTGATCCCCAAGGGGAAATTCAAGGTCCCAGTAGCTTAAGACATCACACACAACATACACATACATCACAAACAGGATCATAAAAAAAGTAACTCCACATGAATAGCATGGACAATAAAATAAAAAAATACTAAATAAATAAAAAAATAATAATACTAAATACATTTCAAAATAAAAAATCCACATGAATGTACTAAGGGATGTATAAGCATGAGACGCTTGCAGTGATAGGGCAGGGACTGACCCTGTGATTCAGTATGAGAGTGTGTGTCATGGTGATAGTACAAATAGGTCCAATAGTGCAAGGATAAAGTCTAGAGACCAGCATTAAATATGGACAATATAAGAGATCAAAAGTCAATATAAGAAGTTTGAAGTAATAGGGTTACAGCCATTGTTCATGTATTAAGTTATGTTAGACCTCAGTCCAGGCTGGCGGGAGGAGGGAGGGAGGGATTGTGCATATATGGGCTAATATAGCCAGTAAACAGTAAACAGTGGGCCAGGACAGTCAGTACATAACTGTTATTATAGGAGGTAGTGGAAGTGGTGGAGAGGGAGGAGAGGCAGACAGACTATGCAGAGAAGTCTCTCTCTCCTCTTCTCTTTAGTGAAGCATTGTAGTTGTATGGCCCTGGGGACAAATTACTTTCTCAGTCTGTCATGACTGACAAAATGACCGTTCCATTAATACTCATCATACAAATTTAAATACATTTATTTTTTGTTTTAGATGTTTTTATTAATTTAAATTCTTATGAATAATACATTTGTTTTGTCCATTTGTTATTTATGGTCTGTATGCCTCATTGATCTGAGCTTACACATCTTGTTGTGTCGGGCTTGCGTGGAACTGGGCTCAGTCCCTGTGCGATTTGTACCACGCATGCGTTGAAACACTTGACGACTAACAGTGACCAAACATCACTACTTTTTTTTAATTAAATCTTTCTTATACAATAGTCATACAAACAATCACGACTAATAACCATAGACTGTATATTATTAATGCGATGAAGTGTAAACGTACATAAGTGTCCTTTCGAAGACGGAATGACAGCTCTTCCAACCACCACTGCTGTATACCACTATAGTAGCTACATGCTAACAGCAGTACACATGTCATCTTACCTGGCAGTGTTGTTAAATTCTTCTCAAAATCGCACAGGGACTGAGCCCGTTTCCACGCGAGCCCAACACAGTGCAAATTTTTCATGAATGCAGATAGTTTATCATGTACCAAAAAGACTTGGCACTCCTTTCCATAGATAATTTCATTATTTTTAATATTTTTTAGATATTTCCCTGCTTTTTTCACACCTACTACGCTAACCTTTTCTCTGAGTCTCTCTTTTTCCAAAGTGACAGATAAAATCTCTTACTTTTGACCCAAACAGGTGTTACTTTATGTGAATGTATACATTTTGAAATGGTTTCTTAACAATGTCCTTGGTAACTTTGGCCCAAAGCTTTGATTATTTATTATCATCAAAATAATCCAGCAATTATGTTTTTTAGTACTCGATCGAATTTAAGATGTGTAAGCTCAGATCAATGAGGCATACAGACCATAAATAACAAATAGACAAAACAATTGTATTATTCATAAGAACGTAAGTTAATAAAAACATCTAAAACAAAAAATAAATGTATTTAAATTTGTATGATGAGTATTAATGGAACGGTCATTTTGTCAGTCATGACAGACTGAGAAAGTAATTTGTCCCCAGGGCCATACAACTCTACAATGCTTCACTAAAGAGAAGAGGAGAGAGAGACTTCTCTGCATAGTCTGCCTCTCCTCCCTCTCCACCACTTCCACTACCTCCTATAATAACAGTTATGTACTGACTGTCCACTGGCCCACTGTTTACACTGTTTACTGGCTATATTAGCCCATATATGCACAATCCCTCCCTCCCTCCTCCCGCCAGCCTGGACTGAGGTCTAACATAACTTAATACATGAACAATGGCTGTAACCCTATTACTTCAAACTTCTTATATTGACTTTTGATCTCTTATATTGTCCATATTTAATGCTGGTCTCTAGACTTTATCCTTGCACTATTGGACCTATTTGTACTATCACCATGACACACACTCTCATACTGAATCACAGGGTCAGTCCCTGCCCTATCACTGCAAGCGTCTCATGCTTATACATCCCTTAGTACATTCATGTGGATTTTTTATTTTGAAATTTATTTAGTATTATTATTTTTTTTATTTATTTAGTATTTTTTTATTTTATTGTCCATGCTATTCATGTGGAGTTACTTTTTTTATGATCCTGTTTGTGATGTATGTGTATGTTGTGTGTGATGTCTTAAGCTACTGGGACCTTGAATTTCCCCTTGGGGATCAATAAAGTATCTATCTATCTATCTATCTATCTATCTATCTATCTATTTTTGACTGGGAACAAAAAATTGTTTAACATGACTTTGAACACAACAGGATTAAACAATGAGATGGGTCTTCCCCTCTCCTACAAAAATAGATTGTGCCTTTTGTCTGTCAATGCGTGAATATGTTTACATTTAGGCTATTTTACAATAGATTTTTTCAGTCAGTTAAGCCAAATAATTGGGTGACAAAAAACATGCATAAACTATTAATTTTACATATAGACTATTAATTTTACAGGCTAACAAATACAGTGTGGATAAACTCTTAATTTGAAAAACAATGAATGCATATCCTGCCAATCAGATTTAGCACCACCCACAGGGGAAAATCGGAATATCAAGTGGTTTTTCTGATATCCGTGCAAGAACGGGAAAACCAAAAATCAAGTCATAATTTTGTTTTTTTGTTTTTCTAAAAAAACGGAAAAACGGAAAAAGGAGTTGTTTTCTCGTTTTTTCGTTTTCATATGTGAAAACAAAAACAAATGATCGGATGATACACGGACCCTGGACCGCTCTGTAGCATGGAGCTCTGTAGCCGATGTCACGTGACCAGCCGCGGTCTCCTAGTTTTCGTAGGATATCATACAAATCCGTTCATAAGAATGCGTTGGTTTTATTCTAAAGTAAACTATCCAACAATATAACGGCCTACAAGTCCAGTTGAAATGATTAGACCATTAAACACACAACTGGTTGGATCCTTTACACACACTACAATGTTTTTTATGTCATTTTCCTCTGACGTTTTTGTTCTTTTTTAATAACAGTTACAGTTTTTTCCAACTGCTTACACACGTTTTCAAAACGATGTCTCCTTTTTTCAAAACTCTACACACAATTCCTAAAACTGCACACACAAAATGCTAAATGCCTCACATCTCCTTCAAAATGAAACACTGCATTCAAAATACCATAAACACATCTCAAAATGAAGCATTTGCATCAAATGGCAAACACTTTTTTCATAATAGTAAATTTTTGGATATACCATGTACACACTGTTGTTCTAAATCTAAGGCTCTTTTGTCTTTCATAGGTTTATATCTACATTTACAATATTCTAGAGTGAAAGTAAATCTGCTGAAAGTGGTTGAAAAGTGCACCTGTAAAAAACAATGTAATGTTACAGTAAAACAGAAAATATTTATTGGGCAAAACATCACGTTAGTAAGAGTAGCACAGTGTTGTATACAGTAGCATGAAACAAGAAAACTAGTACAAACATATGTAAACCAAAGGTATAATTTATAGAATAAAGAATGTGTGTGTGTGTGTGTGTGTGTGTGTGTGTGTGTGTGTGTGTGTGTGTGTGTGTGCGTGTGTGTGTTGTGAGTGTTTTTGCATGCTTGTGTGTCGGGGCGAGGGGGTGTGTGTGTGTGTGGGGGGGGGGACAGAATTGTATGCACTTTGTGCAGAACAAAGTCTGATTGATTTGTAATGCTGAAATAGTCATTAGATAGCTGCATGCAGTATGGACGCCACCTTACAGTTTTTTCTAACTGCTTACACACGTTTTCAAAACGATGTCTCCTTTTTTCAAAACTCTACACACAATTCCTAAAACTGCACACACAAAATGCTAAATGCCTCACATCTCCTTCAAAATGAAACGCTGCATTCAAAATAGCATAAACACATCTCAAAATGAAGCATTTGCATCAAATGGCAAACACTTT
Source organism: Perca schrenkii (assembly GCA_025617405.1). NCBI lineage: Eukaryota > Metazoa > Chordata > Actinopteri > Perciformes > Percidae > Perca > Perca schrenkii. The sequence goes on along the minus strand of CM046801.1, from coordinate 31,881,469 downwards.
TTTCATAATAGTAAATTTTTGGATATACCATGTACACACTGTTGTTCTAAATCTAAGGCTCTTTTTGTCTTTCATAGGTTTATATCTACATTTACAATATTCTAGAGTGAAAGTAAATCTGCTGAGAGTGGTTGAAAAAGTGCACCTGTAAAAAAACAATGTAATGTTACAGTAAAACAGAAAATATTTATTGGGCAAAACATCACGTTAGTAAGAGTAGCACAGTGTTGTATACAGTAGCATGAAACAAGAAAACAAAAGTATAAACATATGTAAAACAAGGTGTGCGTGTGTGTGTTGTGAGTGTTTGTGCATGCTTGTGTGTCGGGGCAGGGGTGTGTGTGTGTGTGTGGGGGGGGGGACAGACTGGTATGCACTTTGTGCAGAACAAAATCTGATTAATTAGTAATGCTGAAATAGTCATTAGATAGTTTCATGCAGTATGGACGCCACTATAAAGTTACTCAAGATGGGCTTCTCTCCCTGATCTCATCAGAGATGGCTGTCCTTCTTACTCTTAACAGGTAAAACAGGTAATCTGGCCTTTGAACTATGTATAGGCCTATACTAAAGCAATGATTGGTTAGTGTTCAGTTAGGACATAATGTGTTTGCCAATGTGAGAAGTGTGTGTGTGCCCTGGTAAATAATTGTAGCATTTTGATTGGTTGTGTTTAGAAATGGATAGCAAGTCACTTCCTGCTAGATTTTTGTGTCTTAGATAGAGAACTGTGTGTAATGTTTTGAAAAAAGTGTTTTATGCAATTGAAAGCTGAGTGAAAGGCTGAGAAATAGCTTATGGTTTTGGAGATTTGCTGGGTAGTTTTGCACTTTGAGTGAGAGGTTTCAAAAATCGTGTGACATGAAAAGATTTTGTGTGTAAGCAGTTGGAAAAAACTGTAATCAGTTTACCACACTGACCAAGATGCAATGAATTATTTATGTAAGACACCCGTTTCATGGTGAAACATGAGCACACAATAATGACTGACAGCAAATCTGTTTCTATTCATCTGCTGCCAAGTTTCTGCAGCGATGAATCTGTTCCTTAAACTCTTTTTACCAACTGTTCCTCCGTTTCTTCGGCTCAGCTTTGTGTGTTTGTACCTCTGAGTGGAAATGAAAGTCACACAAATCTAACCAGAATTTAAAGTTGTTAATCTCGGACTAATAAAACATGGGACACTAGTAATAATTCCAAGCTCAATATTTGCCGACGATTAGCTTCTTCTTATTATTTAAGGGGATCTGTTTCTATGTGTGTGTTCTTCCTGAAGCTGAAAACACTTCATGGCTCAGGTAGATTGGATTAAAGTCAATTTGAAATGGTTAATGGTGGGTGAGACCACAGATGAATGCAGAGATTAGAGATTAAGTGAGTGTATGTGTGTGTGTGTGTGTGTGTGTGTGTGTGTGTGTGTGTGTGTGTGTGTGTGTGACTTTCTCTGTTTTTTTTTAACCTCCATACTTCACATATTGGAGTCTCTGTTCCAACAGGCCTCTGGGAAATACCTGTCATTACACACACTCAGGTTCATACAGGTATGAACACACACGCCCAACACACACACACACGCACGGACACAACACACGCCTGCAAACACCCACACAAAAACGCATGCACACAGACACACAAAAGGACAAAAGTGCCAGAAAAAAATTCATAAAAAGAGACAAAAACATGTGCACACACACACACACACACACACACACACACACACAAACACACAGACACACACACACAGACACACACACAGACACAAAGACACACACATACACACACACAAATACACACACATACACACACAGACACACACACACACAAACACAGACACACACACAGACACACAGACACACACACACACACACACACAGACACACAGACACACACAGATACACAGACACACACAGACACACACACACACAGACACACACAGATACACAGATACACAGACACACACCCTGGGGTGTGTCTTCAACCCATGACATGATGGAGGTTTCCTGCAGACCGGGGATGATGGCTGTCACATGTTCTACTTTTGTGTTAATTCCTACTTTTTTCCATATGCTTACACACAAAATCTTTTCATGTCACACGATTTTTGAAACCTCTCACTCAACGTGATAAACTACCCAGCAAATCTCCAAAACCATAAGCTATTTCTCAGCCTTTCACTCAGTTTTCTATTGCATAAAACACATCTTTCAAAACACTACACACCGTTCTCTACCTAAGACACAAAAATCTAACAGGAAGTGACTTGCTTTCCTTTTCCTAACACAACCAATCAAAATGCTTCACTTATTTACCAGGGCACACACACACACTCCTCACATTTGCAAACACATTATGTCATAACTGAACACTAACCAATCGCTGCTTTATTATAGGCCTATACAGAGGTCAAAGGTCAGATTACCTGTTTTGAACAATGGATGCCAACAATAGACAGAGAGCAAGGGAAGTAGGAGGGAGAGACGAGGTGGAAGAAGGAGAGCCATCTCTGATGAGATCAGGGCCACACTTATTCATCATGTGATCAACCACGGATTGACCAATGAGAGAAGCCCATCTCGAGTAGCTTTACAGTGGCGTCCATACTGCATGCAACTATCTAATGACTAGTTCTGTAAAAAAAAAAGCTTAAGGTGTTGTCTTGAAATAAGTATCCCTTTTATATTTCACAACTCATTGTACCAAGAAGTAATCCACCCTGAAACACACTCTGACACATTGTGACAACCAAATACTAAATATCTCCTTACCCATTGAACTCAAAAACGCGTTATTTTATCTAATGACACAATTTCCATACTTTAACTAATGATTCTGGTTCATTGACTTACATGACCTTTTAGCTCAGGTTGTTCTGATTTTAGGGATGCGAAGCATTTGAAGATGCTCCAGGAAATGACATCACAACAAGCAGAAACACCAACGCAGACTGCTGAAATGACTCGGGGTGCCTTCGCATCTGCAGTTGGGTTCATTTGGTCCGGACCGAGGGCCAAAGTGTCTACATCTTTTTTTCAGCCGCTTCGGTGTGTGTGTGTGTGTGTGTGTGTGTGTACGTTCAAGTTTTTCTCAATCGCTTTTGCACAATCGTCGAATGACTATTAAACTTGGTAAAACTATATGACTGTTATATATTAGGTCAGTTGTTCACATGATTAGAGTCATTTATCATTGCTATGGCACAACATGCATTGAGTAGTCAGTGCAGATCACAATAGTTTGCATTCATTTGAATCATATTACTCTCAAATGCAACTATACACATGTTCATTGTTCCTTTTCGTGCCACACTGTTTGCCCTGCTGTGAACACAAGTCACGTGACAACTTTCACGTCCACGTGCCGGTTCAGACTCGCTGAAACTGTTCCCGCATCGTTCTAAAACGGATTTGTCTCGTAGCAAATCTTCGGTCTGAACTGGGCTTTAGTTACAACTTTTTCCTCACATCTAACCAGGCTTTAAAATTTTTAATCTCGGAGTAATAAAACATGAGACACCAGTTGAGACAGAGGCCTGTACTACGAAGCAAGATCAACTTGTCCTGGATTTCTTTCAGTAATCCGGCTTCACCTAACCTAACAACCGCAATCCCGCATAACCTGTACTACGACGCTGGTTATCAACTAGTTCAGTCAACTCAGGGTTTTCCAATCCAGCGGCGCGCGCGTTCACATAAAAGAGGCGGTGTTTGCGCACCACGACCAATCGCAAACATTTACCAGAGCCGCATGTTATATATAACAGGAGCACATTATAATTCTCCATAAATATGAAGAACACAGACACGGTTTTACAGGGAAAACGCAATACAGTCGCTGCTTCCTAAAACAGGAAGAAAGCTGGCAAAAAAAAAAAAATAGCCGACGCTGTAGATGTTTAAATCACAACGCTTATTAATATCACTTCCTCATCAGTCAGGACCAAGATCTGAACATAATTACACTTGTGCTTTCCATAAACTGTCGTTGCTTTAGCCTATTATTTCAGTTGCAACCCTGGCAGTGGGAAGCGATCGTGAGAGCAAATAAAACATATAAAAACATAATTCAAACCGATGTGCGCTTTGGCGACACACGGCTCAAGAAGCCGATAAGTAATTCCCTCCCATTCAAATACATAGGCTATATTTCATAAAAATACCCATGTTAACGGGGTTGTTGGTCTCTAAAAAAAATAAATGTAAATGTGTTAACTTTTATGAGCCCACCCCTCTCCCCCTCTCTCTCTCTCTCTGCACCGAGTTCCGCTCTTCTCTAAGAACGGTGACGCCGTTATCAATCGACCTATTGATTGGTCAGTAGGCGGTGCTTTTACCCCGGTTGATCTCTGATCTCCAACTTAACCTGCTCCCGACCAGGTTAGGTGTTCAGCATGAGTTACCACGGTGATTGAACCCGATAACAACTGATCCACCTTCGTTGTACAGAAAATCCTGGGTTGAGCCTTAAGTTAGCTCGTTAACGCCAAATCCTGCTTCGTAGTACAGGCCTCTGTAATAATTCCAAGCTCAATATTTGCCGACGATTAGCTTCTTCTTATTATTTAAGGGGATCTGTTTCTACGTGTGTGTTCTTCCTGAAGCTGAAAACACTTCATGGCTCAGGTAGATTGGATTAAAGTCAATTTGAAATGGTTAATGGTGGGTTTGATCCTGACAAAGTTAACCACAGATTACCGCAGAGATTAGAGATGAAGTGTTTCTGTGTGTGTGTGTGTGTGTGTGTGTGTGTGTGTGTGTGTGTGTGTGTGTGTGTGTGTGTGTGTGTGTGTGTGTGTGTGTGTGTGTGTGTGCGTGTGTGTGTGTGACTTTCTCTGTTTTTTTTTAACCTCCATACTTCACATATTGAAGTCTCTGTTCCAACAGGCCTCTGGGAAATACCTGTCATTACACACACTCAGGTTCATACAGGTATGAACATACACGCCCGACACACATGCGCGCACACACACACACACACACACACACACACACACACACGCGCACGGACGTAACACGCCTGCAAACACCCACACAAACACACACAGAGACACACACAGAGACAAACAAAAGGACAAAAATGCCAGAAAGAAATTCATAGAAAGAGACAAAAACATGCACATGCACAAAAACACACACACACAAACACACTCACTCACACAAACAAACACACACAGAAACACACACACACACACACACACACATAGACATAGACACAGACACACACACACAGTAAAGTATTTGGTTGCATATCAACATCAGTGACCTACATGCACCATGTATTATATTCATGTTTTGCATTAGTTATAAAGTTATAAAGTATATTTACAGTTTTTTACAATCACTTTGCTACTAATTTCAGAACCTTGATGTCATTTTTCAAAACTCTAGACACAAAACTCAAAACGGTCATCACTTGTAACACAGACTGTCCAATGTTCAAAAGATTGCATTGTGCATTCATATCTTTAAAGAAATCTTGCACATAACACAACCATTGGTTCAAAAAACTAATTTATGGTAAAATACCATTGAAATGTTACTTTAGATCACCCACACACAAGCTACCCATAGTTTCACCGTGTCATCGTTCGTACAATCATTAAATATTGTAGTACAAAATAGGTGATACCTGTTTCATTATGGTACTACATATAAATATATCCCTGTAAAAGTTTACATCAGCCTGCCCAGGGACTACAGGTGGAAACTAGCACAAGTGCTACAACCTGGTATAATGCATCTCTCCTGTCTAATAGGCTAGTGACAAATGGTCAAAAAGGGCTTTAGTTTTTGAGATACCCCTATCGGAGGTAGAACTAAACCCAACAATGTTTTTCCTCATCTCGAAGGTCTCCCATATATGAAATGGATTCTTGGCTAAACATATTTTACTGCTAAGATTGTTAAATTAACAGATATTGTAATACACCCCAAAACCAAAAAAGGACTAAAATATAGCCTGTCCGTATGGGAGTTAAGGAATAGAAACTAATGCAGATCAATCACACAAGCTCTGAGAGCTTTGAAACTTGGCATGTTTGTAGTCAGGAAGTTGCATTACCTACTAGAAAAGACTGGATGTGAATATATTGATGTATGGAATAAATAGAGACCTATAAACACATACCTAAAATAGGCGAATATGCAAAAAATGAATATCTTTGCAGAATGGTTTCATTTACTTTGTGGTTACGTTACCAGGGATTATCATAGAAACACATATGACGGCTTGTTGGAAAGGTGGGTTTGTGCTGAATCCAGCAATATCAAATATGTAAATATAGCATGACCAGTCAGGGTGTTCTTTCACTCAATGTATGAGGTGTCCAAAATGAAAGACAATGGAACACTGACATAATTTAGTCTCAAGTCCAAAGCTCATTATCAGTGGTGAGAAGAATGTTGAGAAATTCAAATATAAGATACATTTAATAATAAAACATTTCACAGGAGTCAGGATTGCAGTTTGACCTTAATGAGCCTTTTAATAAAACTATAACTTAACACAATACAAATTAAATGACTGTCTTAGATCAAACAAATGGCAATCTAACAAAACAATACTCTGAGGGGGAATGAGCCCACTCCTCACTGAATCTCCAGCTCTTCTCAAGCTGTTTTTTTCTAGCAGTAACCATTTGGAACATTACCAATGACTAGCCTATAAGGTTAATGTATGTTGTACAGTGTCCCTGTTTAAATAAATAAAGAGAAAAGAAGTACTGCAGTAGTAGAGAGAATACTACAGACCAATGTGGTACTAGTATATATATATTTACTGTATTTAACCTTTATTTACAGTATCCAGGTAAGTTGATTCTCATTTTTTTGATTCTCAAATTCTCATTTGCAACGACGACCTGATGACATTCACACAGTTCCACATTCATACCTGGAATAGAATAGAATTGAATAGAATAGAATAAATCTTTATTGTCCACCGGGATGGAAATTTTTCTTTGGCTCACCAGACATACAAAAAATAAACATACAAACAACATGTCAAACATAGTAAATTGAATATAAAAAATAAAAAAGATATATATATAAATATGCATAAAATCATTGGGATCATTAGGATAGCAGCTCATATTGATGTTCATATTGATGTTATCACTTGGTTTGGTTGAGGATACTGATGGCATTTGGAATAAAGGATTTTTTAAAAACACTTTTTGCCAGAGGCACTCTAAAACGCCTCCCAGACTTCAGGAGCTCAAACTGGCTCGAAAGAGGGTGTGTACTATCTGCAGTGATCTTCCTAGCTTTCTTCCTCATTCTGTCAGTGTATATTTGGGTCAGATGTTTTTGGGGTTTTCCCACTATTTTGCTAGCCATTGACACTATCCTATTAAGCTTGTTCTTAAGTTTGCAGCTTAAATGGCCAAACCAAGCAGAGAGATAAAAAGTTAAAACACTTTCAATGTGTGTGGTGTATACCAGCTCAGTAATCTGAGCACTGACGCCCAGACAGCTCAGTCTTCTAAGGAGACTGAGTCGTTGTGAGCATTTCTTAAAAATATAGTCTGTGTTATCTGAGAAACTCAGAAAATTATCAAGAACCGTACCTAGGTACTTAAAAGTTCCCACAGTTTCAACTACTAGGCCATTCAATAAAAACTGGTTCTGTTGTTACATCTTGTTTTTTGCAAAAGAGTAACTCATTTGTCTTTGTCACATTGATCTCTAGCTCACTATCATTGCACCATGCTTCAAGGGCCTTTATGTGTGCTAGATAGGAGGCCTCACCATGGGGATCACTTTTTTGTAAGAGGCCAAGTAATGCCATATCATCAGCATATTTTATCAGTTTAAAGGTACTGTTATTTATAGAAAACTCATTTGTAAATAGAGAGAAAAGCAAAGGGGAAAGAACGCTGCCTTGTGGGCAGCCTGTGCTGATAGTAAGCACTCCTGACAAAATGCCGCTTACACATTCCCTCTGAGGGCGACATGAGAGAAAGTCTCTGATCAGAGAATCAGACCCCTATCTATGTTTATATTGGTTAGTCTTTGCAGGAGAATATGTAACTTCATAGAATTAAAAGCAGCACTAAAATCTACAAATAAGACTCTAGCATGCCCTTTAGGAAGTGCAAGCTGTTTTGAAATAGAGTCTAGAAGGACCAGCACAGCGTCATCAGTCCCTCTATCACTTCTGTAAGCGAACTGCAGCGGATCTAATACACTGGTCACTTGAGAAGTCAGGAGGTCTACCAGAACTCTCTCCATTGTTTTACACAGTATGGAGGTGATGGCTATAGGTCGGAAATCTTCAGGCTTACTTGCACCAGGCTTCTTAGGTATGGGCCTTATTAAAGAAAATTTCCAAGACGTAGGAACACCAGCAACTAGGAGGGCGTTAAAAAGCCTTGCGAAAACACCTTTTAATTGTGGGGCACAGGCTTTAAGTAGGCGGGCTTTCAGGCCATCTGGGCCAGTGGCCTTATTCGGCTTTAATTTGGTGAGGCTTTTGGCAACAGCATCTTCTGTGATAAATAATGGTGAACCTATAGGGAGATTTTTACAGATGTCATCACACTCACCCTTATCATCCACAGCATCGAACCTGCAGAAGAACGTATTCATTTCCTCTACAAGACTTTGACTGCAAGCTACAACACTGTTACCTTTTTTGCAGCTTTTCCCCATTAAAGTGTTTAAACCCTCCCAGGCCTGTTTTATGTTACCGCTGAAAAATTTACTCTCGATCTTATTTTTATATTCAATTTTGGCCTTTAGAATACCCCCCCTTAACTGTTTCCTTTTTTCCTGCACTAATTCCATATTGCCTGAACAAAAAGCAATTTTTCTTTCATTAATACAAGTTTTCAATTGTTTAGAAACCCAGGGTTTATTATTTGGGAATATTTTAATAGTCTTTGTTTCAGACACACAGTCTTCACAGAATTTAATATATGACGTTATAGTGTCTGTAAGTTCATTCCCATCCTGGCAGGATTCAAAGAAGGTGTCCCCATTTGTGTTGTCAAAGCAGTCCCTGAGTTGATCTTGGTTTATTTCAGACAACACCTGTATCTGCTTAATGACTGGTTTCGTCCTTTTGAGCATAGTTTTATATTTAGGCAGAAGGTGAATTACATTATGGTCGGATTTTCCGAGGGGTGGTCTGCACACCGCTTTGTATGCCTCAGGGAAGCTGCCCAGTAAAACAACAGATTGATCTGCTGGCCACTAAACAGTGTGTATATATATATATATATATATAGTACAGGCCAAAGGTTTGGACACACCTTCTCATTCAATGTGTTTCCTTTTTATTTTCATGACTATTTACATTGTAGATTCTCACTGAAGGCATCAAAACTATGAATGAACACATATGGAATTATGTACTTAACAAAAAAGTGTGAAATAACTGAAAACATGTCTTATATTTTAGATTCTTCAAAGTAGCCACCCTTTGTTTTTTTATTAAAAAGGGAACAAATTCCACTAATTAACCCTGACAAAGCACACCTGTGAAGGTAAAACCATTTCAGGTGACTACCTCATGAAGCTCATTGAGAGAACACCAAGGGTTTGCAGAGTTATCAAAAAAAGCAAAGGGTGGCTACTTTGAAGAATCTAAAATATAAGACATGTCTTCAGTTATTTCACACTTTTTTGTTAAGTACATAATTCCATATGTGTTCATTCATAGTTTTGATGCCTTCAGTGAGAATCTACAATGTAAATAGTCATGAAAATAAAGAAACATATTGAATGAGAAGGTGTGTCCAAACTTTTGGCCTGTACTGTATATATATATATATATATATATGACACAAAACTCAAAACGGTCATCACTTGGAACACAGACTGTCCAATGTTCAAAAGATTGCATTGTGCATTCATATCTTTAAAGAAATCTTGCACATAACACAACCATTGGTTCAAAAAACTAATTTATGGTAAAATACCATTGAAACGTTACTTTAGATCACCCACACACAAGCTACACATAGTTTCACCGTGTCATCGTTCGTACAATCATTAAATATTGTAGTACAAAATAGGTGATAGATGTTTCATTATGGTACTACATATAAATATATCCCTGTAAAAGTACTGAGGTAGTAGAGAGAATACTACAGACACAGTGGAATCACTGAACAAAATCTGAAATGTATTGATTAAAAACAATACAGTACGATCACAACATAGGTTTATTTGAATCAAAGCAAAATAATTAGCTACAAAATGGAAAAGAAAAGACAGTACTGTAAAACATCAAATGCAGTGTTCCTCAACTTGCTTGTACTTTACAGTAAAAAGCAAAACAAAGAAGTGATTACTGTACTTCTACATCTTCATCAACTCTGTCTTGTGGATTTGGCCACAGGTTCTCATCCACATTGCAATTAGCCGAACATCTTGGCATGGCGAACAATGTGGTATGAGTATGTATATATATGTATATCTCAATCATCAGTAACGAGTTGGCAGAATTGGACCTGCAATTCCAAGGGCCTGAATCCATACAGTACAGTACTGTCAATACAGTAAATATTCTTAAAGGTGGTACATGGGAGCATACAGTTTTTTACAATCACTTTGCTACTAATTTCAGAACCTTGACGTCATTTTTTAAAACTCTAGACACAAAACTCACAACCAATGATCAAAATACACATTTTTCAAAACTCTAACACTTTTTTCAATTGCTTGGATACAAAACACATAAACCTGAGATCATTTGATCATTTACAAAGATCACCTGTTCAATATGACACAACTTAACATCAAAGTAATACTATTTCAAAAAGCAATTCACACATTACATTTCAGATGATTGTCTATTCATTTCATTACAATCATCTAACTATCAATCCATACAACTACTCAAAATGATAAGTAACTGTTGCATTACTCTTAATACATGGTTGTATGGAAACAGACAAACAATATTCCATGTTTAGATCATGAAAGTTTCAAGATACAGAGATTCATTGTCACCAGTTAGTGTGGAGCATGAACCAATTAGAATACAGTATCTATGGATGTAATATTTCATCATCATTCTTTACTGTAATGTACTACTGTTTACCAGACACTGTTTCTATGGCCCCGTGTACTACCTTTACTGTAATGTACTACTGTTTATCAGACACTGTTTCTATGGCCCCATGTATCACCTTTACTGTAAAGTACTACTGTTTCTCAGACACTGTTTCTATGGCCCCATGTATCACCTTTACTGTAATGTACTACTGTTTACCAGACACTGTTTCTATGGCCCTCATGTACTACCTTTACTGTAATGTACTACTGTTTATCAGACACTGTTTCTATGGCCCCATGTATCACCTTTACTGTAATGTACTACTGTTTATCAGACACTGTTTCTATGGCCCCATGTATCACCTTTACTGTAATGTACTACTGTTTACCAGACACTGTTTCTATGGCCCCATGTATCACCTTTACTGTAATGTACTACTGTTTATCAGACACTGTTTCTATGGCCCCATGTATCACCTTTACTGTAATGCACTACTGTTTACCAGACACTGTTTCTATGGCCCCATGTACTACCTTTACTGTAATGTACTACTGTTTATCAGACACTGTTTCTATGGCCCCATGTATCACCTTTACTGTAATGTACTACTGTTTATCAGACACTGTTTCTATGGCCCCATGTATCACCTTTACTGTAATGTACTACTGTTTACCAGACACTGTTTCTATGGCCCCATGTATCACCTTTACTGTAATGTACTACTGTTTATCAGACACTGTTTCTATGGCCCCATGTACTACCTTTACTGTAATGTACTACTGTTTATCAGACACTGTTTCTATGGCCCCATGTATCACCTTTACTGTAATGTACTACTGTTTACCAGACACTGTTTCTATGGCCCCATGTATCACCTTTACTGTAATGTACTACTGTTTATCAGACACTGTTTCTATGGCCCCATGTATCACCTTTACTGTAATGTACTACTGTTTACCAGACACTGTTTCTATGGCCCCATGTATCACCTTTACTGTAATGTACTACTGTTTATCAGACACTGTTTCTATGGCCCCATGTATCACCTTTACTGTAATGTACTACTGTTTATCAGACACTGTTTCTATGGTCCCATGTACCAACTTTTCAGACTATTTACAGTATTGACAGTATTGCACTGTATGGATTCAGGCCCTTGGAATTGCTTGTCCAATTCTTCCAACTTGCTACTGATGATTGAGATACATAATTTACAGTCTTGAAAAAATTAGGACACCCATGCTAAAGTTGACTAAAAAGAGGAATAAAAAAATCATCTTTTGCAAATTGATCTTAATGCCTTAATTTAAAATAAATGAGGAAAAATCCAATCTTTAAGGACACCAATTTTCTTTGTGAATGAATAATATATCGTAAATAAATAAATGTTCTTCCTTAAAATACAGGGGGCATAAATAAGTACACCCATATGTTAAATTCCCATAAAGGCCGGCAGATTTTTATTTTTAAAAGCCAGTTATTTCATGGATCCAGGATACTATGCACTATGCTGATAAAGTTCCCTTGGCCTTTGGCATTAAAATACCCCCACATCATCACATACACTTCACCATACCCCCCCACACACACATCATCACATACCCTTCACCATACCCCCCACATCATCACATACCCTTCACCATACCCCCCACATCATCACATACCCTTCACCATACCCCCCACATCATCACATACCCTTCACCATACCCCCCACATCATCACATACCCTTCACCATACCTAGAGATTGGCATGGGGTACTTTGCATTAAATCATCTCTATATGCAAATGAAACCATCTATTAGACTAACTGAAATAAAACCATGCCAATCTCTAGGTATGGTATATATATATATATATATGTGTGTGTGTGTATATATATATATATATATGTGTGTGTGTGTGTGTGTGTTGTCGTTGCAAATGAGAATTTGTTCTCAATCGACATACCTTTATATATATATATATATATATATATATATATATATATATATATATATATATATATATATATATATATATATATATACCACATTGGTCTGTAGTATTCTCTCTACTACTGAAGTACTTTTTACAGGGATGTATTTACTTGTAGTACCATAATGAAACATGTATCACCTATTTTGTACTACAATATTTAATGATTGTACGAACGATGACCCAGTGAAATTATGGGTAGCTTGTGTGTGGGTGATCTAAAGTAATGTTTCCATGGTATTTCACAATATATTTGTTTTTTGAACCAGTGATTGTGCAAGTGCAAGACTTCTTTAGAGATATGAATGCACAATCCAATGTTTTGAACATTGGACAGTCTGTGTTACAAGTGATGACTGTTTTGAGTTTTGTGTCTAGAGTTTTGAAAAATCACATCAAGGTTCTGAAATTAGTAGCAAAGTGATTGTAAAAAACTGTAAAAACAGTGTCTGATAAGCAGTAGTACATTACAATAAAGAAGGATGATGAAATATTACATCCATAGATCATGTCTAATTGGTTCATGCTCCACTCTAGTTGGTGACAATGAATCTCGTTATCTTGAAACTTTCATGATCTAAACATGGAATATTGTTTGTCTGTTTCCATACACTGTGCATTAAGAGTAATGCAACAGTTACTTATCATTTTGAGTAGTTGTATGGATTGATAGTTAGATGATTGTAATGAAATGACTAGACAATCATCTGAACTGTAATGTGTGAATTGCTTTTTGAAATAGTAGTACTTTGATGTTAAGTTGTGTCATATTGAACAGGTGATCTTTGTTAAATGATCAAATGATCTTAGGTTTATGTGTTTTGTATCCAAGCAATTGAAAAAAGTGTTAGAGTTTTGAAAAATGTGTATTTTGATCATTGGTTGTGAGTTTTGTGTCTAGAGTTTTGAAAAATGACGTCAAGGTTCTGAAATTAGTAGCAAAGTGATTGTAAAAAACTGTACTGTGTGTCTCTGGTAGTGATACTTAAGTAGGCTTCTAGAACTTAAGTAAGAGTATTTGTACTACAAACTGTAGTTTTAACCCTCTGATGCACAACATGGCTCAGAAATGAGCTGGGCAGATGATTTTGTTTACATACATTTTGTTACTCAATATTTCACAAATTCTTTAACTAAGTCGGAAAAAGCTTCAAAAAGTAGAAAAAAACACGACAACAAAAACATCAGAAAAAATGCCCAAAATGTCAAAAAAATGTGACAAAAACTTCGTAAGAACAACAAAGGTCAAACAAAGTAACAATCTCCCAAACCCTCGTCTGTCTGTCTGTCTGTCTGTATCTCCTGTCTGTCTGTCTGTATCTCCTGCCTGTCTGTCTGTCTGTCTGTATCTCCTGCCTGTCTGTCTGTCTGTCTGTATCTCCTGCCTGTCTGTCTGTCTGTCTGCCTGTCTGTCTGTATCTCCTGTCTGTCTGTATCTCCTGCCTGTCTGTCTGTATCTCTTGCCTGTCTGTCTGTCTGTCTGTCTGTATCTCCTGTCTGTCTGTCTGTCTGTATCTCCTGCCTGCCTGTCTGTCTGTCTGTCTGTCTGTCTGTCTGTCTGTCTGTCTGTCTGTATCTCCTGTCTGTCTGTCTGTATCTCCTGCCTGCCTGTCTGCCTGTCTGTCTGTCTGTCTGTATCTCCTGTCTGTCTGTCTGTCTGTATCTCCTGCCTGCCTGCCTGGCTGTCTGTCTGTCTGTCTGTCTGTCTGTATCTCCTGTCTGTCTGTCTGTATCTCCTGCCTGCCTGTCTGTCTGTCTGTCTGTCTGTATCTCCTGTCTGTCTGTCTCTCTGTCTGTCTGTCTGCCTGTCTGTCTGTCTGTCTGTCTGTCTGTATCTCCTTTCTGTCTGTCTGCCTGTCTGTCTGTCTGTATCGTCTGTCTGTCTGTCTGTATCTCCTGTCTGTCTGTCTCTCCTGTCTGTCTGTCTGTCTGTCTGTATCGTCTGTCTGTCTGTCTCTCCTGTCTGTCTGTCTGTATCTCCTGTCTGTCTGTCTGTATCTCCTGCTTGTCTGTCTGTCTGTCTGTCTGTATCGTCTGTCTGTCTGTATCTCAGAAGATGGCTATGAGCAATGATGAAGGAACCTTTTGTTTTGATGGCAATGATTTATTCACTGCTGGATTTATTTACATTTGAAACAGGAGTTCATGTGTTTGATGGAGTCATCACCTTTTGCAGGTCACATAGAGTGGTGTGCTGAATGGACCACGTGGTGTGAGGATTGTACTTGGAGTTTGTTTCACTAAATGTGCCAAAGCGATTAAAGCTGTTCATCTTGGAGTCATTAAATTAAACTGAAAAGCTAGCACTGGTGGGTGTTGAAAGGATAATCAGTGAGAAGCATGAACTCTGCTGCAGCGGCAGTATCGGCGTAACCCCCCCCGCTTAAACCTTTTTATTGTTAATTTTATTTGCCTTAGTTTGTTGTTTGTTCTCTGTCTGTCTGTCTGTCTGTCTGTCTGTCAGTCTCTCTGTCTGTCTGTGTGTTTCTATCTCTCTGTCTGTCTGGCTCTCTGTCTGCAGGTCTCTGTGACTCTGCTGCCCCCGGGTGGTCAGAGGGAGACACATCGGTCACTGTGGTGTTCATTTAAATAAATAAATGAAGCTACAATACATAAAACTTGAAATAAATAAAGCTTTAAATAAATAAAACAAAACTATGATTAAATAAAAATGAAAATATAAATTAAATAAATTGAACTATAAAAAATAAAACTTTGAGCTATTTCTGAGCGTTTCTCTTCTGCTCATATTTCACTCTGTGTGAGATAATTCTCATTACCTCACACATCACAATATTTCAGTATTATGCTACACTGGTTACTTTAGATTTAATATTATACATTTTAAGTATACTATCTTGTGTTATTTTATTTCATCTTATCTATTATTTCTAGTATATTTCTTGTATTTATATGTAACTTGCTGCTATAACACAGTAGTTTCCCAGTTTAGGATTAATAAAGTCCATCTATCTATCTATCTATCCATCCATCCATCCATCTATCCATCTATCCATCTATCTATTCATCTATCCATCAAAGGCCATTAAAGAGCAGACCGCACAGTTGCAAGCAATTGCCTAGTCCTGGGTCTACCCTGAAGCCTCCTCCCAGCTGGACGTCCCTCCACCTAGTCCTGGGCCTTCCCCCGAGGCCTCCTCCCAGCTGGACGTCCCTCCACCTAGTCCTGGGTCTACCCTGAAGCCTCCTCCCAGCTGGACGTCCCTCCACCTAGTCCTGGGTCTTCCCCCGAGGCCTCCTCCCAGCTGGACGTCCCTCCACCTAAATCCTGGGTCTTCCCGAAGCCTCCTCCCAGCTGGACGTGCCTGGAACACCTCCCTAGGGAGGTGTCCAGGGGGCATCCTTACCAGACACCCAAACAAAACCCTTATTTCTGAAATAAAAACGGGTCTAACCCGAGGACAACAGGAGTATTGATATATTACATATCATGAGAGGTAACCAGTAGTCGGGTTATTTATTCATCAGCTTTATTTTCAGATTAAAATCGACACTGTAAACCTTTGAACCTTACAGCTAAAATCTCTCAGTATATTCGTATACTGTATTACATATTAGTATACAGCACTATCTGCGAATGTTACAGATTACAGGTATTTAATGTTAACACCAATGCATCTTGGGAAAATAAAGGAAAAGGCGGGAATTACACTGCAGCTGGTACATTACTGTAAATTCAAATAATACAGTAAAATACCTACAGTAGTTTACTGGCGAAGCTGCTGCTGCCAGTATATTCCTGTAAATTTACTGTGAAAAGTTTAGTGTACAAATCCGATCAGGTGTAGAAAACAGAAACAGCAGACTGATGTCATGAAGTGGCGTATGTATGACACGTCAATTCGTATGCCATTATTGGCCTGTTATGAAGATTTTAGTGTGTTTATCAACGCCGTTTGGCCTCCATTGACTTACACTACATTGCGATTGCGTGTGAATTTACGCCGTAGCGAGTAGTATAAAGGGTGAAAATCCGTGTAGGGAGGATGGATAAAACACAGGACTTTCACCAAGGAGACCCAGGAGATCATGTCCCGCGTGTTACGTTTCCTTTGTGTCCTAAACTCAACAGTCGCTTTCTTCTTTTACTAAATCCAACCCCGTACTATTTTTCCTAAACCCAACCCGTCCACTGTATACAGCGCTCAAGATGCGTACAGATAACACGCCACTTGGCTTAAGAAAGTGGGCGTGTATGTTTACACGAAGTCATGATGTCATGTTGGAAACCGACAACATGGAGAGAAACAGAAATACCAAACACATCCCAGAGGAAAACTACATGATTACATATATAAAACGTGAAGTGTCAGGTTTTAAGTTTAAAGAACTGATAAATGTGTTAGAAATCAAAGCATACACAGCGAGGCTGAATATTGATTATATATTGTGAACATTTTTGCAGAACCAAGCCTGTTTTTAAACCACATTTGAAAACCAGTGAAAGTTGAACACAACACACCAACTGAGAAGATAGTGTTAGTAATACAAAAATTAAACTGAAGTGCTGATCATGAGTAGAGTTGGGCATCGTTTTGATTTTTAACAAACAATCCTAATTATGAGTCGCTTAAAGTCCCTTTAAAAATCAGCATTAGCTTTAATCACCAAAGTGTTTGTTATGCAATATAGTTTTGAATTTCAAATTATGATGTCACTCCGTTGCTCCCCAGTTGTCCAATCACAGGCGCATGATGTCATCAAGGCCATCAGGTTCGGCACTCGTGACCCCGACACCGGTGGTCAGCCATCGCTGGACACGGGGAGACGTAGCTGCAAGAGAGGAATTATCTTTTATTGTTATATGCCGTAATACAACAACTAGATGCTTCATTCCAAATACTATATATTAAAACGTTCATATTTCACACGGCCACTAGAGGTCACTGTCAGATAAACATAAACATTGGTCATTTTAGGCAGTTTAACAAACAAACTTACAATGCTTATTTACAGTAAAGCCACATACAGTAAGTGGTTTTGTTCCAGCATCATTCTGAACTATATTTAGGTTTCTAGTGGTGGCGCTATCTAGTGGCTGTAGTAGTTGTTTGTTTTTGTTGAGAAAGTAAGGCTCATAGAAGGAAATTCAACTTTAAACATCAGTATGCACAAACACTTTAAAGCAAATGTGTACTTCAGTGTGTGGTGTCAAACTGTGGGATTCACTTGAGAATGATTTCAAGGTTAATATAAACTTCTTTCAGTTAATAAAAATATGACAATATGAAGTTGTCTTCTCTCTCTCTCTTTTCTATGTAAAATTAACTGTTAGCTGACCGACAGTATATCTATTTCTGTTTGTTGTATCTGAGAAAGGGGCTGGGAAAATAAGATTTTGTCTTCATCCATGATCCTTTCTGATCATGGATATGTAGTGTTATATAGCAAATAATTTGTAGTTTGATTATAAAATTTGTCTGTGTCCATGAGCAGAATAAAAACAATGTGAAGTGAAGTGAAGGAACGTCTGATTTGAACCCAAACCACCATCTTTTTATCAACTTAACTCGTAGTTTTGGTGTCTAAACCCTAACCAAACTGGGTTTAGGAAAATAAGAACCAGTATTAGGAAAATAAAAATAAGAATGGGGGAAAGCAAACATGACTTGTGGGGAACTGAGCCACGGTCTCTGGGCGATGCGAGACAGCAACGGACGGTTGCGGAAGCCCCGGTCTTTGGAGGACGCGAATCGCGGGAAATGAGCCCCGGTTCTGGGGGACGCGACTTGCGGAAGCCTCGGTCTTTGGGGGACGCGAATCGCGGGAAACGAGCCCCGGTCTCTGGAGGACGCGAATCACGGAAGCCCCGGTCTCTGGGGGACGCAAATCGCGGGAAATGAGCCCCGTCTCTGGAGGACGCGAATCGCGGAAGCCCCGGTCTCTGGGGGACGCGAATCGCGGGAAACGAGCCCCGGTCTCTGGAGGACGCGACTTGCGGGAGCCCTGGGCTTTGGGGGACGCAAATCGCGGGAAACGAGCCCCGGTCTCTGGGGGACACGAGACAGCAGTGAAGGAAAACAACAAAGGGGAAAGCAAGCGTGACTCGCAGGAAGTGAGCTCCAGTCTCCATTTTTTCTGTAATAATGACTGATTGTTTGTTCTGTAGTGTACCGTTTTTATCGTAAAGATTTAATAAAGATTTATTAAAAGAGAAAAAACACATTCTTCCTCTTCGGTTGCTATTGGGCAAGTGGGCGGAGTCAAACGTTTAGCTCCACCCACGTTGAGCCACTCCTCGATCTGCATACGGCAGTCAGGGCTTACTCGACAAAGGGCCGATATCGTCGTATGGTTTTGGAGGACTTGTAGCATTTTCCTGAAGATGAAAGATTCTATAGGCTTCATTCTTTTAATGATCACTTTAGCCCAATTAATCTATCATGTTATAACATTTTAGATTATTGTTGTTGTGAATGTAAAACAGCTGTTCTCACCTGCAGCCTGTTGTTGTCTTTGTTGGTCCTGACTACTCTGCCTCTCCGCTGCAGAGATCGACAGTGCTGCCATCTTACAAACACTGATTCTCTCCTTGTTGCCTCCGGCTCCGCTACCGGTGCTCCTGATTGGCCGGTCGCTGCTACTGATGACCCTCCCTCCCGTGCTATTGGTCCTCCCTGACCCAGAGGAGGTGCTGATCCTTCCACCACCAGCTCTGCTGCTAATTCGGTCGCCGCTACCTGCATTGCTAAGCTTAGACCCGCTCCCAGTGCTGCTAACGTGACTCCCACCAGCTGGTGAACTGCTCTGCCACCCACCATTACCCATATTTATTCTCCCCCCGGGGTTTGGGGCTCTTTGGCGGCTGGTGGTCCCTCCTCCAGAACTCCTACGTCCGCTCGCTGAGCTGTAAACAGGCTTTGATTCGCCGCTGCCAGTGCTAGCAAATCTTCCAGATGAGCTGCCAGTTCTTTGGTTCCCAGCTGAGCTGCTGAGTTTGCTACTGCTACCTGAGCTACTTAACCTACCACCACTTCCTAAACTGCTGCTGCGCCGAACAACCCCACCCAAACTGAGCCTGCCACCACTCCCAGCACTACTGAGTCTTTGGCCACTACTTGTGTAGCTACTTGGCGGACTGATGACTTGGCTGTATTTGCTGACCCTGTCTGTGTTACTAGCACTACTCAAACGTCCAGTACTCCCACCATAGACTCTCCACTCTCCACTATCTTCACTGCCAAACCTACATGTTCTTAGTGCTCCTGGTTGGCTTGTTAGTAGTTGCATGGCCACTGACGGGCTTTCTTCGCTGCCTGCATTATACAAGCTATCGCTGCCAGCCGCTCTGCTCATACGTCCCTTACTCCCCCCATACACTCTCCACTCTCCACTCCCACTGCTGCCAAATCTCCTTGTTTCTGGTGGGCTTGTTGGTAGTTGTGTGGTCATTGACTTGCTTTCTCTGCTCTCTGCATTGGGTAAGCTATCACTGTGTTTAAAACTGCTGCTGTAAATCATCCACTCTCCACTACCAAACCTTCTTTTTGCTGATGGGCTTGCTGCAGGGAGCATGTTCCCTGACTGACTTTCTTCATTTCCTGTTCTGGACAAGCTGTTCTTCCGTCCAAGACTGCCTCCATAAACCATCCACTCTCCAGCCCCTCGACTGCCAAATCTCCCTGTTTCTTGTGGACTTGTTAAAGAGTTTGTTGCCACTGATGTGCCTTCTTCTTTTCTTTACCTGGTAAGCTAGCGCCACCATCCAGTGTGCTCTCAATTCCAATACTTCCGCCATAAACCACCCCCTCCCCACTTCCTCTTCTGCCAAATCTCCCTGTTTCTGGTCGGCTTGTTGCTCCCGACAGGCTTTCTTGGCTCCCTGTGCTGGGTAAGATCCTACTTGTACGTCCCAGACCACTGCCGTAAACCAGCCAGTCTCCACTGCCACGCCTGAATATTCCCTGTTCCCCTGCTGTAGTAGCTTCTGCATTAACACTGACTTTACCTGATGAATTAGCAGCCGTCTCACCAAAAGTAGCTCCCAGATCACTAGCCATACCGCTCAAGGTAGTTCCTCCATTGGCAGGGACACTTCCAAAGCTAGCTGACTTAACAAACACCCTTTCACTATTACCTGGCTTGTTTGCAACCATCTGATCCCTATTTTTATTTCCCCTCCCCTCAAAATCTATACTGGAAGTCTCTTTTTGTTCTTCCGAGCCATACTTCCCTCCTAGACTGCCAACTAGATTCTTTACTCCAAGACCGCTGCTCAGATGAAGGCCGATCCCTCGACTGGTTGGTCCAGATTAGGGTCAATTCACCAGAGACGTTAACCTGAACCTCCTCAGACCTAAGAAGGTGAGATCCATAAACAATGGACGCTGTAACAGCAACTTCCCCTTCATCTGAGACAGATTCTGCTGGAGTCTCCAAACTCAAAGACACAACCTCTGCAGGATCCTGACTCTTAGTCTGGATGGAGCGCTCATTGCAATCCATGTGAGCTGAAATCACAGTTTCTGTCTCTTTCTTTACCTCTGCAGCAGTTTCTTTGCCGGGATCAGTTTTGGTTGCTTGTGTTACAAAATGTGATCCTTGCTTTACTTCTGGTTCTGCAGAAAGAATGATTTTGGTGATCCCTGTTTCAATGTTTGTCTCTGTTTGAGTAGCCTGTAAACTCGCTTTTATGGAAGTTATTTTCTGGTTAGTCTCTTCAGAAATAAGAATTTGGCATCCAGAGACAACAGCTGCTGTATCAGCAACTTCCCCTTTATCCCCGTCAGTTTCTGCTAGAGTCTTCAGACTCAAAGACACAACCTGTGCAGGATCCTGGTTCTTAGCTTGGATGGAGCCCTCAGTGCAATCCATTTTGGTCAAGATCATAGTTGTAGTCTCTTTCTTTACCTCTGCAGCAGTTTTTTCGCTGGGATCAGTTGTGGTTGTATTTGTTGCAAAATGCAATTCTTGTTTTACTTCTGGTTTTGCACAAAGAAGGGTTTTAGTGATCTCAGTTTGGATGTATGTTCCTGTTTTAGTAGCCTGCAAACTAGCTTCTGCTGTAGTTTGTGTGGAAGTAAAACTTTCTGGTTTTGCCTGAACAGAGGCACTCCTGGCAGACTGTGTATCAGGAACCAATGTGGTGGTTCCTTCTGCAATATTCACCTCCAGGTTAGAAGGTTTGACAACAGCTTCTTTACCCAAGACCTTACCCTGAGCCCCTTCAGAATTATGAATTTGAGATCCAGAGACAACGGATGCAGTAACAGCAACTTCCCCTTTATCCCGGTCAGTTTCTGCTGGAGTCTTCAAACTCAAAGACACAACCTGTGCAGGATTCTGGTTCTTAGTCTGGATGGAGGCCCCAGTGCAATCCATTTGAGCCAAGATCACAGTTTCTGTTTCTTTTTTTACATCTGCAGCAGTATGTTTTCTGGGATCAGTTGTCATGGTATGTGTTACATGATGCGATCCTTGCTTTGCTTCTGGTTCTGCAGTAAGAATGTTTTTGATGATTTCTGTTTGAATGCTTGTCCCGGTTTTAGTATCCTGCAAGCCAGCTTCTGTGGTAGTTTGTTTGGAAGAAAAACGTTTTGATTTTGCTTGAACAATAGCACTCTTTGCTGATTGTGTGTTAGGAACCAGCATCTTGATTGCTTGTGCAGTATTTATCTCCGATTTAGAAGCCTTGGCAACT
Source organism: Perca schrenkii (assembly GCA_025617405.1). Taxonomy (NCBI): domain Eukaryota; kingdom Metazoa; phylum Chordata; class Actinopteri; order Perciformes; family Percidae; genus Perca; species Perca schrenkii. The sequence goes on along the minus strand of CM046801.1, from coordinate 31,858,832 downwards.
GGTCCTTCGTCTAAACTTACGTTTGAGTTCTGCAGATCACAATCTCTAGTGTGGACTTTATTCTCCACAGGGCTGCTCTGATTGTCAATTGTCATGCATTCCCTCCCAGTCTTTTCGGAAAGAGCTCCCAATCTCTGGTTTTCAGACTTATGGAATGAATCTGTCAGATTTGAGGAGTTTATTCGTTTCACTAGTGGGTTGTTTGAATGTTTGCTGTGGACATTTATTGGATGAACTGTGGTCACTGTTTCTGAGAGTGGGGCAACTACAGGTCTGATGTTGCCTTGAGGGAAGGTCTGAACCCCAACCATACTAAAATTTCTTCCCTGAACACTGATTCTTTTGTTCACTGAGATGTTTCTTCTGAAGGCAGAGGGGCTAGTTGTAGCACAGAAAGAGCCAGAGTGAAGACTTGAGACCCTGTGAACACATAAAGGAAATATAAAGACAAGAAGAACAGATCTGAAATTATTGTTCATGGCACAAAGGTACGAAAAAAAACACAGACAAAAACAAATTGCTACAGTTAAATTTATGGCTCCTGTAATTCCTGAATAATTGAAAATCTGAGAATTTATGTCATTTGGTGTTAAGTATAGGAAACCAGATACAGACAGTACATATACAGTAAGTACCCAATCATTTATAAGAAGTATATGTGGTTGTTGTTTTCCAGACGAAACTCATTGAAATAACTTTAAAACCACCTAAATAGTCATGTCTTTGTTTGAAATCTGTGCACTTAAATAGAGTTAAAGTCAAACTAAACAGAAAGACAGATTTTACTTATAGAGTTAAAGTCAAAGACATCTGGTATCATGATCATCTTGTACCACTGCAGACTCAGTCCATCCAGCAGCCTCCTGTAGTCCAGGATCTCGGCCTCCAGTCGGCTCTTGACATCCAGCAGGATCTGATTGTCGGCAGCCTGCTGCGTTGCGGTCTGCAGCGCTGAGTCCAAGTCTCTGCACAGACTGTCGGCTCTTTGCTGCAGGACAGCCAGCTGCTGCGTGAAGGACTCGGTCTGTTCCCGACCAGAGGCCTCCAACGCCATGTTCTACACAGACAGACAGATACAAAGCTGATGTTAGTGTTGTCTTAGTCTCGCATTGCCAGACCTTCCTCCACAGCGCTGCGGAGGAAGGTCTGACAAGTCCACACAGCATTCCTGGAATGGGAGAAAAACGGGCTCTGGTTCATTGCCATTTCTTTAAACCAATCACAATCGTCCTGGGCGGTACCGAACGGAGCAACGGTGCCGCTGCAAAATAGCCTTGGGAAGGAACTTGTTTTGGTGGAACATGTGAATGTTCAGAGGACAGATAGTCCAGCTAGCTGTCTGGCTTTACCCAGCAGTGATCTGAGGAGCAGTTAACCAGAGGTTAGAACGGCAACACAAAGAAAGAGGAAGGGGACGGACATCCGGCAGAATTTCTGTGTGCACCGCAGCAATCCCAGAAGTGGAACGTCGTGGATATAGACTAGTGTTGTGTAGATCGTAGTCTGGATATGAAAATTCTTTTAAACATCAAGGCCCCCTGGCCTACGGACTACGGATGAAATAAAAACTTGTGGCTATTTCTAACCCATGCAAAGTCATGCGTTCAATTGATTTGCACTGCCCCCTTCTTAAAGGTGCAGTAAGCGATGCTGCGCAAAGATTGTTGATATTTCTGAAAAGTTTAGCCAGAATCAAAACAACACACCTTCCACGTTCTGAGTGTGTGTCGCGTTAGGTCACGGCAGTTTCCTGCGCCGCCGCCATGACGACCAACCACGCTCGCCTCACGCATGAGGCGGTAATTCATCTGCAATGGAAAAAGGAGGACGGGTCACCGCGGACGAGCCGAGTCAAGCCGAGTCAAGCTGATCCGATCCGAGCTGGTATTAGCAGTGGGTATTAAGCGCCATTAGTCTCCGGGGGCAACGAACAATATATCTGAGGATCTGGGGGAGAGACTTCCTCTTCCGTGCGCCCTGACAAAGTTTACAATCGGAATAGAAATTTGAGACGCAAACGTAAAAAATTTTTAAAATTATAAAATTATAAACGCACACACCTTTTGAATGAGCTGAACTCAAAGATATAAGACTTTTTCTATGTACACAAAAGGCATATTTATCTCAAATATTGTTCACAAATCGGTCCAAATCTGTGTTAATGAGCACTTCTCCTTTGCCGAGATAATCCATCCAACTCACAGGTGTGGCATATCAAGATGCTGATTAGACAGCAGGATTACTGACCAAAAAATGTGCAGTTTTACTGTAATGGGAAAAACTCTATATTTGAGAGAAATAGGTCTTTTGCGTACATAGAAAAAGTGTTAGATCTTTGAGTTCAGCTCATGAGAATGGGGGCAAAAACAAAAGCATTGCAGTTTTAATTTTTAGCAGCGTGTGCGGGGAAACCCCATTGGATTTCAAGTCCAACACCTTAACCACTCGGCCATCACAGCTCTCTGTAGAGTTTTAGTCTGTGTGGCATCTCGTCTCGCTGTCTCCGACCTCCGTCTCCCCTCTAAAGGGCTGCCAGCAACAGGCCACCTTCTACCAGGACATGGTGAGACCACGGGCAATAAACAGTGTTGGTCAAGTTACTTGGAAATAGTAATTAGTTACTGATTACTGATTACTTCTCCAAGAAAGTAATCCAGTTACTTTACTGATTACTTATTTTCAAAAGTAATTAGTTACTGTACTAGTTACTTTACTAAGTTACTTTTCAAAAACATGCGTCGGAACGATTCAGAGTCAACAGTGGAAATTGGCAGCATGTCCTCGACAATATAGCCAGCGACGAGCTTCTTCAGTTCAGCGGCACTAAGTCCTGTCGCTTTGAAGTCTATTTCTACCTGTTTAGCAGGAGAGGGGCCCACGGAGGTTCGCCCGGTAGAGCTGGATGTAGCCGCAGCAGTCATGTCAGTTGGGGGTTCAGGTTTTTTTTCCAGTGAGTTTCACATTCCTGTGCCGCCTTGCTAAGTGCTTGCTCTGTTTGAAGTGGAATTTTTCGCTGTAGATAAAAGTTTTCTTCCCACGCAGAGTGTACAGCGGACGCTGATGTTTTTGTCACCTTTAACCGAGTCAATCTCAAAGTAATGTCGGTACTTCCAAGCATTAAACGCTGCATGGTCCTGCTCTCTCCCGCGCCCCATGTTGTCTCTTGTTCAACACTACACATGTCGGTGTTTACCACTGACGTCGCGGCGCTCATACGTCATTGTCACTCACGAGACAGTCTCACGAAACAAAATCACGGTTAAGTAACGCAGTAACGCAGCCTGCTTACTGGGAAGTAACAGTAATCTAATTACTGTTTTTGCAATTGTAATCCCTTACTTTACTCGTTACTTGAAAAAAGTAATCGGATTACAGTAACGCGTTACTTTTAACGCGTTACTGCCCATCAGTGGCAATAAACATAGGCCCGATCCATCTCCAAACAATCAAGATTTCAGCAGTTTTTGTCACTATTTTAGACGTTTTAGATTAGATTAGATTTAGCTTTATTGTCATTGTGCAGAGTACAAGTACAAAGACAACGAAATGTAGTTTGCGTCCAACCAGAAGTGCAAAAAGAGCAGAAAAGTGTAATGTGATATACAAGTATAGATAGGACAAAAAAAGAGGTTTTGTCAAGTTTTTCAGTGTTTTAAACGTTTTTGTCACATATTTCAACCTTTTATTGCTTTTTAGAGGTTCTTGTCACTTCCAGCATTTATTTTGGATTTTTTAACGTTTTATGTTGCTGCTTTTGACAATTTTGTCGTTTTCTTTCAACGTTTTTGGTGCTTTTTTCCCTGATGTTTTTGGCGCTTCTTCTAATGTTTTTGGCGGGGTTTTTTTTACTTTTCTTTACAGATCTGGACTGCCGGTGCCCCGAGCATTTGCCTATACTGCCTATACCACAGGCCAGGATGTTTAGGTCTGGGACGATTTTGTCCCGATTTGATTCTTTTAAGATACATGGGCCCCTATTGGATTTGTTTTGCATGTTATCTTACCAGAGCCTGCATATGTGTCAGCTCTTCTTCCAGACTCGCTGCTGTTCTCCTCCGCTCTACCAGCTCGGACTCCGCTGCAGGGTCAAAGGTCGCCTCCGGAGACCTCAACATGGACACCTGAACACAACACACCAGATGAAATGCTGTAACAACCCACAAGTAAAGTGAGAACTGTGGTTAAAGGTCCCATTTTCTGCTCATTTCCAGGTTTATTCTTGTATTTTGCACTTCTACTAAAACATGTTTACATGCTTCAATCTAAAAAATAACAAACTCTTCTTTTCAAAACTGTCTGTCTGGATATAGCTGTCTGAAACGCCTCTCTCCGCATCTGTCTCTTTAACCCTCATGTTTTCAAATTTGACCCATTTAAAAAGGAAGGGCAGGACTTTTAAGCCAGCAGATTTTAAAACGGGTAATTTAACTTATTTTACTTAAGTAGAAGTTTATCAAAGTAATTGTACTTTCACTTAGAAATGTGTTTGTACTCTTGATAGCATGATTTCAAAATAAGAGCGTGCTGGAGATGTTCGTGTACCTGGGTGTTGAACAAGAAGTGGTTCTCATCAAGCAGCGTCCCGCTCGTCAGTCTCAGGATGTCCAGCTGCCGGATCAGATCCGATGACTCGGCGCTCTGCATCGCTACGGCAACGCCCCCTGATGTCTGCGCCAGGAGACCCTGCGTGTCCTGAGACAAGACGACGACGCAGATGCAGTTAGTTCTTTGAATAATCCAGGTGAGCTTTTTAGGGTTATACCCGCAGAGTGTAGAAATAATTTAAATTTAAGTTTTTGTGGCGTTTCATTTTATACTTTTTTTGCTGTTTTTTTGTACGTTTTTGTCGTAATTATAGATAGAATGCAACTTTATGGGGCTTCAGCATTGGCTTCACTTTTCAGACCCGGATTCCGAGTAGCTTTTGTCTGTCTTAAATCAAAGCTTCTCTTCCTGGGGTCTTTATTTTTTCATAAGAATATTACATAAACTGGAATACAGCCATGACATACAGTATAACATTCAGACTCACAGTACATCAAAAGAACATAGTATTAGTAACAAGTATTCTTTAGTACCCTACCCCATTTCTTGTGTAAATAAATAATAAATACAATTTTAACTTTTTTATGAAAACCTATTTTTTAACAGTCTATTGTTATACCTGTTGTATCTCCAGCTTATTGTACCTGTTGGTGTTGTATCTACAGCTGCACCAGATGTTGTGTTATTGTACCTGTTGGTGGTGTATGTACAGCTGCACCAGATGTTGTGTTATTGTACCTGTTGGTGGTGTATCTACAGCTGCACCAGATGTTGTGTTATTGTACCTGTTGGTGGTGTATCTACAGCTGCACCAGATGTTGTGTTATTGTACCTGTTGGTGGTGTATCTACAGCTGCACCAGATGTTGTGTTATTGTACCTGTTGGTGGTGTATCTACAGCTGCACCAGATGTTGTGTTATTGTACCTGTTGGTGTTGTATCTACAGCTGCACCAGATGTTGTGTTATTGTACCTGTTGGTGGTGTATCTACAGCTGCACCAGATGTTGTGTTATTGTACCTGTTGGTGGTGTATCTACAGCTGCACCAGATGTTGTGTTATTGTACCTGTTGGTGGTGTATCTACAGCTGCACCAGATGTTGTGTTATTGTACCTGTTGGTGGTGTATCTACAGCTGCACCAGATGTTGTGTTATTGTACCTGTTGGTGGTGTATCTACAGCTGCACCAGATGTTGTGTTATTGTACCTGTTTGTGTTGTATCTGCAGCTGCACCAGATGTTGTGTTATTGTACCTGTTTGTGTTGTATCTACAGCTGCACCAGATGTTGTGTTATTGTACCTGTTTGTGTTGTATCTGCAGCTGCACCAGATGTTGTGTTATTGTACCTGTTTGTGTTGTATCTACAGCTGCACCAGATGTTGTGTTATTGTACCTGTTGGTGGTGTATCTACAGCTGCACCAGATGTTGTGTTATTGTACCTGTTGGTGGTGTATCTACAGCTGCACCAGATGTTGTGTTATTGTACCTGTTGGTGGTGTATCTACAGCTGCACCAGATGTTGTGTTATTGTACCTGTTGGTGGTGTATCTACAGCTGCACCAGATGTTGTGTTATTGTACCTGTTGGTGGTGTATCTACAGCTGCACCAGATGTTGTGTTATTGTACCTGTTGGTGGTGTATCTACAGCTGCACCTGTGTTATGACCTGTTGTGTGTATCTACAGCTGCACCAGATGTTGTGTTATTGTACCTGTTGGTGGTGTATCTACAGCTGCACCAGATGTTGTGTTATTGTACCTGTTGGTGGTGTATCTACAGCTGCACCAGATGTTGTGTTATTGTACCTGTTGGTGTTGTATCTACAGCTGCACCAGATGTTGTGTTATTGTACCTGTTTGTGTTGTATCTACAGCTGCACCAGATGTTGTGTTATTGTACCTGTTTGTGTTGTATCTGCAGCTGCACCAGATGTTGTGTTATTGTACCTGTTTGTGTTGTATCTACAGCTGCACCAGATGTTGTGTTATTGTACCTGTTGGTGGTGTATCTACAGCTGCACCAGATGTTGTGTTATTGTACCTGTTGGTGGTGTATCTACAGCTGCACCAGATGTTGTGTTATTGTACCTGTTGGTGGTGTATCTACAGCTGCACCCAGATGTTGTGTTATTGTACCTGTTGGTGGTGTATCTACAGCTGCACCAGATGTTGTGTTATTGTACCTGTTGGTGGTGTATCTACAGCTGCACCAGATGTTGTGTTATTGTACCTGTTGGTGGTGTATCTACAGCTGCACCAGATGTTGTGTTATTGTACCTGTTGGTGGTGTATCTACAGCTGCACCAGATGTTGTGTTATTGTACCTGTTGGTGGTGTATGTACAGCTGCACCAGATGTTGTGTTATTGTACCTGTTGGTGGTGTATCTACAGCTGCACCAGATGTTGTGTTATTGTACCTGTTGGTGTTGTATCTGCAGCTGCACCAGATGTTGTGTTATTGTACCTGTTGGTGGTGTATCTACAGCTGCACCAGATGTTGTGTTATTGTACCTGTTTGTGTTGTATCTGCAGCTGCACCAGATGTTGTGTTATTGTACCTGTTTGTGGTGTATCTACAGCTGCACCAGATGTTGTGTTATTGTACCTGTTGGTGGTGTATCTACAGCTGCACCAGATGTTGTGTTATTGTACCTGTTGGTGGTGTATCTACAGCTGCACCAGATGTTGTGTTATTGTACCTGTTGGTGGTGTATCTACAGCTGCACCAGATGTTGTGTTATTGTACCTGTTGGTGGTGTATCTACAGCTGCACCAGATGTTGTGTTATTGTACCTGTTGGTGGTGTATCTACAGCTGCACCAGATGTTGTGTTATTGTACCTGTTGGTGGTGTATCTACAGCTGCACCAGATGTTGTGTTATTGTACCTGTTGGTGGTGTATCTACAGCTGCACCAGATGTTGTGTTATTGTACCTGTTGGTGGTGTATCTACAGCTGCACCAGATGTTGTGTTATTGTACCTGTTGGTGGTGTATCTACAGCTGCACCAGATGTTGTGTTATTGTACCTGTTGGTGGTGTATCTACAGCTGCACCAGATGTTGTGTTATTGTACCTGTTGGTGGTGTATCTACAGCTGCACCAGATGTTGTGTTATTGTACCTGTTTGTGTTGTATCTGCAGCTGCACCAGATGTTGTGTTATTGTACCTGTTTGTGTTGTATCTACAGCTGCACCAGATGTTGTGTTATTGTACCTGTTTGTGTTGTATCTGCAGCTGCACCAGATGTTGTGTTATTGTACCTGTTTGTGTTGTATCTACAGCTGCACCAGATGTTGTGTTATTGTACCTGTTGGTGGTGTATCTACAGCTGCACCAGATGTTGTGTTATTGTACCTGTTGGTGGTGTATCTACAGCTGCACCAGATGTTGTGTTATTGTACCTGTTGGTGGTGTATCTACAGCTGCACCAGATGTTGTGTTATTGTACCTGTTGGTGGTGTATCTACAGCTGCACCAGATGTTGTGTTATTGTACCTGTTGGTGGTGTATCTACAGCTGCACCAGATGTTGTGTTATTGTACCTGTTGGTGGTGTATCTACAGCTGCACCAGATGTTGTGTTATTGTACCTGTTGGTGGTGTATCTACAGCTGCACCAGATGTTGTGTTATTGTACCTGTTGGTGGTGTATCTACAGCTGCACCAGATGTTGTGTTATTGTACCTGTTGGTGGTGTATCTACAGCTGCACCAGATGTTGTGTTATTGTACCTGTTGGTGGTGTATCTACAGCTGCACCAGATGTTGTGTTATTGTACCTGTTGGTGGTGTATCTGCAGCTGCACCAGATGTTGTGTTATTGTACCTGTTGGTGGTGTATCTACAGCTGCACCAGATGTTGTGTTATTGTACCTGTTTGTGTTGTATCTGCAGCTGCACCAGATGTTGTGTTATTGTACCTGTTTGTGGTGTATCTACAGCTGCACCAGATGTTGTGTTATTGTACCTGTTGGTGGTGTATCTACAGCTGCACCAGATGTTGTGTTATTGTACCTGTTGGTGGTGTATCTACAGCTGCACCAGATGTTGTGTTATTGTACCTGTTTGTGTTGTATCTGCAGCTGCACCAGATGTTGTGTTATTGTACCTGTTTGTGTTGTATCTACAGCTGCACCAGATGTTGTGTTATTGTACCTGTTGGTGGTGTATCTACAGCTGCACCAGATGTTGTGTTATTGTACCTGTTGGTGGTGTATCTACAGCTGCACCAGATGTTGTGTTATTGTACCTGTTTGTGTTGTATCTGCAGCTGCACCAGATGTTGTGTTATTGTACCTGTTGGTGGTGTATCTACAGCTGCACCAGATGTTGTGTTATTGTACCTGTTGGTGGTGTATCTACAGCTGCACCAGATGTTGTGTTATTGTACCTGTTTGTGTTGTATCTGCAGCTGCACCAGATGTTGTGTTATTGTACCTGTTGGTGGTGTATCTACAGCTGCACCAGATGTTGTGTTATTGTACCTATTTGTGGTGTATCTACAGCTGCACCAGATGTTGTGTTATTGTACCTGTTGGTGTTGTATCTGCAGCTGCACCAGATGTTGTGTTATTGTACCTGTTGGTGTTGTATCTGCAGCTGCACCAGATGTTGTGTTATTGTACCTGTTGGTGTTGTATCTACAGCTGCACCAGATGTTGTTCTTGATCGCTGATGAGGCTCTGGAGCTCTGGCAGTGTTTGGATCTTCAGATCCTCGTCCAGACACCTCAGATCGCTCAGCTCTGCTTCCACACGACCACGCTGCTCACGCTGCTTCTCACACCTGTTCACACAGCAGAGGATCATGGGATATACGTCTACATGTGGATTATACCGGGGGCAGAGCATGCGTGCATGTGTGCGTGCGTGCGTGCGTGCGCATGTGTTGTAGGTGTTTTTGGATCTACCTGATGTTGAAGTCGTGAATGGTGAGCTCTGCACCAAGCAGCTGCAGCTTCACCTGAGCCTGGGCCAAGAGAGCCTCACTGATCTAAGAGAGAGAGAGAGAGAGAGAGAGAGAGAGAGAGAGAGAGAGAGAGAGATATGACTTGGGACTTGTTTGTCTTGACATAAAACCTGTTCATGATAGGACAAACTTAACATCATGGTATGTAATTAATAATGTAAAACACAGTGTGTTACAACTTCACAGGTTTAGCATTTGTAATTGTATAATGAAGTTTAATATAAACAACACACCTAACATCCTGTTCTCGTTTGGCTCTCAGTGAAGGCGGTCGCATTTTTCTCCCTCTCCTCCCGTTGTCTGCCCTGCTTTGCTCTCTCGTCTAGTCTTTGTCTCTGTGTACTTTTTAGAGTCTCTCTCTCTGCACTGCTCCTAAACTACGAATTATGGATTTGATCAACTGGTCTCTCAGCGCAATTGCCACCATCTTCTCGACGAGAAGCTCGGGTTCGGGGGAACCTGTCTGCCCTGCAGGAACGTTCGCAGCTGGCTACACGATGGACGCGTGGGAGAGGTGGCGGGTCGTGTGTCTGGCGGTTCTTTCCATGGAGGACATTGAAGATATCTACCTATTCGGAACCATGATAACAGGTCTTTTGCTGATTGGCTCAGGCATTGCCCTGGTTTATCGAGAAATTAAAAAGAAGACCGGAACCGGGCAAAATGCCAGGCTGCCCGTCATGGTTGAAGCCGTGGGCAGAGCTGTTGGAACTCAGATTGTGACTCTGAACACCATGAGCCAGAAATTGGATAGGCCCTTCTGTGATTACCATGGGCCAAAAAACTGGATACCATCTTGGAGAGACTGTCAGCTCTGGACAAGCTGGACAACATCTTGGGGAAACTCACGGTTTTGGCAAGGAAATTTGATCGATACGGAGAACAGAGGGGACACTTCAGAGAAGTCGAGAGTGACAAACTGCGGCTCCTGGCCCCAAGACAAAACAAATTCCAATTTTATATTTTTCGGCTCCTGAACCAGCGCTGGCCTTGGCCGAGGCCGGTGTTGAATACTCACTCCCCTGGAGCACTGCAGCGAGGCACACTCTTGCGTTCCCTACCCGACTCCCACTGACACCTGTTGATTGTTGACTCGTACTGGGTCCTGTTTCAAGGCTGACTCCATGGCAACCGGCTGTGTATCGCAATGACAATCGTGCGGACTGAGAAATCCAGATTACGGGGGGCCAGACGTAGCTTGACTAATCAGGCCTACACATACAC
>CM046801.1:31825590-31843090 GCA_025617405.1 Perca schrenkii | reverse complement strand
TATCACATCTATACAGAGATAGTAGTATACAGCTGTTATACATCATATCACATCTATACAGAGATAGTAGTATACAGCTGTTATATATCATATCACATCTATACAGAGATAGTAGTATACAGCTGTTATATATCATATCACATCTATACAGAGATAGTAGTATACAGCTGTTATACATCATATCACATCTATACAGAGATAGTAGTATACAGCTGTTATATATCATATCACATCCATACAGAGATAGTAGTATACAGCTGTTATATATCATATCACATCCATACAGAGATAGTAGTATACAGCTGTTATATATCATATCACATCCATACAGAGATAGTAGTATACAGCTGTTATATATCATATCACATCTATACAGAGATAGTAGTATACAGCTGTTATACATCATATCACATCTATACAGAGATAGTAGTATACAGCTGTTATATATCATATCACATCTATACAGAGATAGTAGTATACAGCTGTTATATATCATATCATACAGAGATAGTAGTATACAGCTGTTATACATCATATCATACAGAGATAGTAGTATACAGCTGTTATACATCATATCACATCCATACAGAGATAGTAGTATACAGCTGTTATATATCATATCACATCCATACAGAGATAGTAGTATACAGCTGTTATACATCATATCATCATACAGAGATAGTAGTATACAGCTGTTATACATCATATCATCATACAGAGATAGTAGTATACAGCTGTTATACATCATATCATCATACAGAGATAGTAGTATACAGCTGTTATACATCATATCACATCCATACAGAGATAGTAGTATACAGCTGTTATACATCATATCACATCCATACAGAGATAGTAGTATACAGCTGTTATATATCATATCACATCTATACAGAGATAGTAGTATACAGCTGTTATATATCATATCACATCCATACAGAGATAGTAGTATACAGCTGTTATATATCATATCACATCCATACAGAGATAGTAGTATACAGCTGTTATATATCATATCACATCTATACAGAGATAGTAGTATACAGCTGTTATATATCATATCACATCCATACAGAGATAGTAGTATACAGCTGTTATATATCATATCACATCTATACAGAGATAGTAGTATACAGCTGTTATATATCATATCACATCTATACAGAGATAGTAGTATACAGCTGTTATATATCATATCACATCTATACAGAGATAGTAGTATACAGCTGTTATATATCATATCACATCTATACAGAGATAGTAGTATACAGCTGTTATATATCATATCACATCCATACAGAGATAGTAGTATACAGCTGTTATATATCATATCACATCCATACAGAGATAGTAGTATACAGCTGTTATATATCATATCACATCTATACAGAGATAGTAGTATACAGCTGTTATATATCATATCACATCCATACAGAGATAGTAGTATACAGCTGTTATATATCATATCACATCTATACAGAGATAGTAGTATACAGCTGTTATACATCATATCACATCTATACAGAGATAGTAGTATACAGCTGTTATACATCATATCACATCTATACAGAGATAGTAGTATACAGCTGTTATACATCATATCACATCTATACAGAGATAGTAGTATACAGCTGTTATATATCATATCATCATACAGAGATAGTAGTATACAGCTGTTATATATCATATCATCATACAGAGATAGTAGTATACAGCTGTTATATATCATATCATCATACAGAGATAGTAGTATACAGCTGTTATACATCATATCATCATACAGAGATAGTAGTATACAGCTGTTATACATCATATCACATCATACAGAGATAGTAGTATACAGCTGTTATATATCATATCATCATACAGAGATAGTAGTATACAGCTGTTATACATCATATCATCATACAGAGATAGTAGTATACAGCTGTTATATATCATATCATCATACAGAGATAGTAGTATACAGCTGTTATACATCATATCACATCCATACAGAGATAGTAGTATACAGCTGTTATACATCATATCACATCCATACAGAGATAGTAGTATACAGCTGTTATACATCATATCATCATACAGAGATAGTAGTATACAGCTGTTATACATCATATCATCATACAGAGATAGTAGTATACAGCTGTTATATATCATATCATCATACAGAGATAGTAGTATACAGCTGTTATATATCATATCATCATACAGAGATAGTAGTATACAGCTGTTATATATCATATCATCATACAGAGATAGTAGTATACAGCTGTTATATATCATATCATCATACAGAGATAGTAGTATCTCTCTAAATCTGCTACTTTTGTGCTCTACACTTTCTTTATACCTCTCATGGAAACAGACAAGCTTTATAAACAGTCTATTTTTTTTTTTAATACATGAAAGTAAATATGATTTAAGTTTACTATTTAAAAACCAAACAAAGAAATTAAAAGGAGATTTTTTATTGTTGGGGTCAAATTATGGAAGAATTCCTTTCCGATCATGCACAGCATATCTAATGTTATCTAGATAATAATTCATGGTTGGATTATAAAATTGACTAGCGCTGGAAGAAGTATCCTTTACTGCAGTAAAAGTACTAATACCACACTGTAAAAAGTACTCTGTTACAAGTTACAGTTTTTTTTCAATTGCTAAACGACAGTGGGCACAACTGAAGCCACATGTGCAAAACTCTACAGTCTGAAATGAAATGTAGCGCAGTAGAAGTTGAAAGTGGCATTAAAAAAGAAAAGACTCAAGTAAAGTACAAGTACCTCAACATTTGGTACTGAAGTAACAGTACTGGAGTAAATGTACTCAGTTACATTCCCCCCCTCATGCGTCTCCTACCTGCTGCAGGTACGAGGCCAGTCTCCGGTTGAGTTGCTGCATGTTGAGCTTCTCTCGGGACAGACAGAAGCTCCGGCTGTCTGCGTCCACATCTGCAGCTGCCGCCGCGCCGTAATGAGCCGACACTCCCGGTACGCGATAAACCCGATAACCCAAACCTGCCTGGCTCACTCTGTCTGCACCGAGAACCTGCCACAGGGACATTTTATCCCTTATGTTTACTTCTCTTTGTATGTCTGGATATCACATCTGTACTCATCTATCCTCCCTAACAGTCGCGCACTGCCATCTTTGTTGACATGAGTGAACGTCATAACGCGCAAGGTAAGAACTAGTAGCAGCTTACTCTCGTGCGGGACGATCGTGATTTTGTACAAAAAAATACAGTCAAACAAACCCCTACAGTATTAAAATCGCTACATATAATTGTTTAGAAGGTTATAGTGTGCGCTATTTCTTTTCTCTTTAACTTCCTTCAGCTCTTTTCATGTTTGGGGGGTCGGATTGTACAAATTATGAAATATTCGATATCCCAATTTTGCATATCGTCCAGACAACAATTTGGATATTATCGTCTAAACGATATATCGCCCACCTCTATTTGAAATTTTGCTGTTTCATGAATACAAAAGTTGGGTGACCCATTCACATCTTCATTCTTTCTCTTGAGGCTGTGCGCACCCACTCCACCTACATTCTCTCATAGTACAGGCATTATGCAACATGACCCCAAACAAACTGAAACAGAAACTCTTTCAGCGGATCTAGTCTCATAAAAGTTTCCTCTATAACAAATAAAAAGTTATTGAAGTGATTGAAAGTATTGAAAAAATAATGTTTCCCATTGCAGCCCATGTTAAAGAGACACTACAGGTGATCAGGGAAATATATATAAAACAAATAAAATAAAACTTCCCCATTTGATTATTTACATTAAGACAATAATCTTTAAAGTTTTTCTGAACTTTTATATTTACTTACACAAAGTAGGCTTAGTCAGTTTTTCTGTTGCATTAGTGGGAGATTCACCTTTTTCTCACAAAATGCTATACTATCATGTCACAGATGGATGCAAAAAACAATATTCTTTCCAACGAAGATAAAACTGAAATAATTCTCTTCGGCAATAAAAAAGGAAGGCTGAGCGAATATTTCAGTGCGGTCTTTAAAACATTAGCAAACCTCTTGGGCGATCCTAACCTGTCAGCTGTGTTGACGTGTGTTGCCAGGGCGATCCTAACCTGTCAGCTGTGTTGACGTGTGTTGACAGGGCGATCCTAACCTGTCAGCTGTGTTGACGTGTGTTGCCAGGGCGATCCTAACCTGTCAGCTGTGTTGACGTGTGTTGCCAGGGCGATCCTAACCTGTCAGCTGTGTTGACGTGTGTTGACAGGGCGATCCTAACCTGTCAGCTGTGTTGACGTGTGTTGACAGGGGGATCCTAACGTGAGGCCTGTTGCAGAAAGCAGAGGCCTGTACTACGAAGCAGGATTTGGCGTTAACGAGCTAACTTAAGGCTCAACCCAGGATTTTCTGTACTACGAAGGTGGATCAGTTGTTATCGGGTTCAATCGCCGTGGTAACTCATGCTGAACGCCTAACCTGGTAGTATACAGCTGTTATACATCATATCACATCTATACAGAGATAGTAGTATACAGCTGTTATATATCATATCATACAGAGATAGTAGTATACAGCTGTTATATATCATATCATCATACAGAGATAGTAGTATACAGCTGTTATATATCATATTTTCATACAGAGATAGTAGTATACAGCTGTTATATATCATATCATACAGAGATAGTAGTATACAGCTGTTATATATCATATCACATCTATACAGAGATAGTAGTATACAGCTGTTATATATCATATCACATCTATACAGAGATAGTAGTATACAGCTGTTATATATCATATCATACAGAGATAGTAGTATACAGCTGTTATATATCATATCACATCTATACAGAGATAGTAGTATACAGCTGTTATATATCATATCACATCTATACAGAGATAGTAGTATACAGCTGTTATATATCATATCATCATACAGAGATAGTAGTATACAGCTGTTATACATCATATCATCATACAGAGATAGTAGTATACAGCTGTTATACATCATATCACATCCATACAGAGATAGTAGTATACAGCTGTTATATATCATATCATACAGAGATAGTAGTATACAGCTGTTATATATCATATCATACAGAGATAGTAGTATACAGCTGTTATACATCATATCATACAGAGATAGTAGTATACAGCTGTTATACATCATATCATACAGAGATAGTAGTATACAGCTGTTATATATCATATCATACAGAGATAGTAGTATACAGCTGTTATACATCATATCATCATACAGAGATAGTAGTATACAGCTGTTATACATCATATCATCATACAGAGATAGTAGTATACAGCTGTTATACATCATATCATACAGAGATAGTAGTATACAGCTGTTATACATCATATCACATCTATACAGAGATAGTAGTATACAGCTGTTATACATCATATCACATCTATACAGAGATAGTAGTATACAGCTGTTATACATCATATCACATCTATACAGAGATAGTAGTATACAGCTGTTATATATCATATCACATCCATACAGAGATAGTAGTATACAGCTGTTATACATCATATCATCATACAGAGATAGTAGTATACAGCTGTTATACATCATATCACATCTATACAGAGATAGTAGTATACAGCTGTTATATATCATATCATCATACAGAGATAGTAGTATACAGCTGTTATATATCATATCATCATACAGAGATAGTAGTATCTCTCTAAATCTGCTACTTTTGTGCTCTACACTTTCTTTATACCTCTCATGGAAACAGACAAGCTTTATAAACAGTCTATTTTTTTTTTTAATACATGAAAGTAAATATGATTTAAGTTTACTATTTAAAAACCAAACAAAGAAATTAAAAGGAGATTTTTTATTGTTGGGGTCAAATTATGGAAGAATTCCTTTCCGATCATGCACAGCATATCTAATGTTATCTAGATAATAATTTATGGTTGGATTATAAAATTGACTAGCGCTGGAAGAAGTATTCAGATCCTTTACTGCAGTAAAAGTACTAATCCCACACTGTAAAAAGTACTCTGTTACAAGTTACAGTTTTTTTTCAATTGCTAAACGACAGTGGGCACAACTGAAGCCACATGTGCAAAACTCTACAGTCTGAAATGAAATGTAGCGCAGTAGAAGTTGAAAGTGGCATTAAAAAAGAAAAGACTCAAGTAAAGTACAAGTACCTCAACATTTGGTACTGAAGTAACAGTACTGGAGTAAATGTACTCAGTTACATTCCCCCCCTCATGCGTCTCCTACCTGCTGCAGGTACGAGGCCAGTCTCCGGTTGAGTTGCTGCATGTTGAGCTTCTCTCGGGACAGACAGAAGCTCCGGCTGTCTGCGTCCACATCTGCAGCTGCCGCCGCGCCGTAATGAGCCGACACTCCCGGTACGCGATAAACCCGATAACCCAAACCTGCCTGGCTCACTCTGTCTGCACCGAGAACCTGCCACAGGGACATTTTATCCCTTATGTTTACTTCTCTTTGTATGTCTGGATATCACATCTGTACTCATCTATCCTCCCTAACACGCACTGCTCCTTTAAAGTACCCTTTATGACAACAAAAAACTATTTGAAACGCAGTTATTTTGCTTTAATCTACGGCTGCGTTTCTGATTCGGACCCGTCAGCGTCCGTCTAAACGTCCCGCTGTGATGTGAAGCCTGCAGGTTTGTTTTCTTCTGTCCCAGTTGTGTCAGGATTTAATCCCCAATAACCTTTTTAAATGGTGAAAATAAGAACAGGTTCCAGCAGGAACGGCAGCCCATCCCTTTTTTAGAATAGTTGAATATAAAGTTCATAGCGCACGTGGGATAAAAAAAGAAAAAGAGACAGTCAGGTTTTTACTCGCTCTGCAGATTTTTATGGATCACTGAGTTATATATCCTGAGGGCAAAATGATCAAACTGTTCTAAAATGTATGATAGTTTATGTTTATGGGCACGGATGATTCTCCCAATAAATCATCCGCAGTGAAGAAAATGCACAGTTACATTTCTTTTGGATCGCTAAACGACAGTGGGCACAACTGGAGCCACGTGTGCAAAAACTCCAACTCCAGTCTACACAGCAGCAGTTCATGTAGACCAGACTCTAACTCCAGTCTACACAGCATCAGTTCATGTGGACCAGACTCTAACTACAGTCTACACAGCATCAGTTCATGTAGACCAGACTCTAACTACAGTCTACACAGCATCAGTTCATGTAGACCAGACTCTAACTACAGTCTACACAGCATCAGTTCATGTAGACCAGACTCTAACTACAGTCTACACAGCAGCAGTTCATGTAGACCAGACTCTAACTCAGTCTACACAGCATCAGTTCATGTAGACCAGACTCTAACTACAGTCTACACAGCAGCAGTTCATGTAGACCAGACTCTAACTACAGTCTACACAGCAGCAGTTCATGTAGACCAGACTCTAACTACAGTCTACACAGCAGTAGTTCATGTGGACCATACTCTACAGTCTACACAACAGCAGTTCATGTAGACCAGACTCTAACTCCAGTCTACACAGCAGCAGTTCATGTAGACCAGACTCTAACTCCAGTCTACACAGCAGCAGTTCATGTAGACCAGACTCTAACTCCAGTCTACACAGCAGCAGTTCATGTAGACCAGACTCTAACTCCAGTCTACACAGCAGTAGTTCATGTAGACCAGACTCTAACTCCAGTCTACACAGCAGCAGTTCATGTGGACCATACTCTACAGTCTACACAACAGTAGTTCATGTAGACCAGACTCTAACTACAGTCTACACAGCATCAGTTCATGTAGACCAGACTCTAACTCCAGTCTACACAGCAGTAGTTCATGTAGACCAGACTCTAACTCCAGTCTACACAGCAGCAGTTCATGTAGACCAGACTCTAACTACAGTCTACACAGCAGCAGTTCATGTAGACCAGACTCTAACTCCAGTCTACACAGCAGCAGTTCATGTAGACCAGACTCTAACTCCAGTCTACACAGCAGCAGTTCATGTAGACCAGACTCTAACTACAGTCTACACAGCAGCAGTTCATGTAGACCAGACTCTAACTCCAGTCTACACAGCAGTAGTTCATGTAGACCAGACTCTAACTCCAGTCTACACAGCAGCAGTTCATGTGGACCATACTCTACAGTCTACACAACAGTAGTTCATGTAGACCAGACTCTAACTACAGTCTACACAGCATCAGTTCATGTAGACCAGACTCTAACTCCAGTCTACACAGCAGCAGTTCATGTAGACCAGACTCTAACTACAGTCTACACAGCAGCAGTTCATGTAGACCAGACTCTAACTACAGTCTACACAGCATCAGTTCATGTAGACCAGACTCTAACTCAGTCTACACAGCAGCAGTTCATGTGGACCAGACTCTAACTACAGTCTACACAGCAGCAGTTCATGTAGACCAGACTCTAACTACAGTCTACACAGCAGCAGTTCATGTAGACCAGACTCTAACTACAGTCTACACAGCATCAGTTCATGTAGACCAGACTCTAACTACAGTCTACACAGCATCAGTTCATGTAGACCAGACTCTACAGTCTACACAGCAGCAGTTCATGTGGACCAGACTCTAACTACAGTCTACACAGCAGCAGTTCATGTAGACCAGACTCTAACTCCAGTCTACACAGCATCAGTTCATGTGGACCAGACTCTAACTCCAGTCTACACAGCAGCAGTTCATGTAGACCAGACTCTAACTACAGTCTACACAGCAGCAGTTCATGTAGACCAGACTCTAACTACAGTCTACACAGCAGCAGTTCATGTAGACCAGACTCTAACTCCAGTCTACACAGCAGCAGTTCATGTAGACCAGACTCTAACTACAGTCTACACAGCAGCAGTTCATGTAGACCAGACTCTAACTACAGTCTACACAGCAGCAGTTCATGTAGACCAGACTCTAACTCCAGTCTACACAGCAGCAGTTCATGTGGACCAGACTCTAACTACAGTCTACACAGCAGCAGTTCATGTAGACCAGACTCTAACTCCAGTCTACACAGCAGCAGTTCATGTAGACCAGACTCTAACTACAGTCTACACAGCATCAGTTCATGTAGACCAGACTCTACAGTCTACACAGCAGCAGTTCATGTAGACCAGACTCTAACTACAGTCTACACAGCAGCAGTTCATGTAGACCAGACTCTAACTACAGTCTACACAGCAGCAGTTCATGTAGACCAGACTCTAACTACAGTCTACACAGCAGCAGTTCATGTAGACCAGACTCTAACTACAGTCTACACAGCAGCAGTTCATGTAGACCAGACTCTAACTACAGTCTACACAGCAGCAGTTCATGTAGACCAGACTCTAACTCCAGTCTACACAGCAGCAGTTCATGTAGACCAGACTCTAACTCCAGTCTACACAGCAGCAGTTCATGTAGACCAGACTCTAACTACAGTCTACACAGCATCAGTTCATGTAGACCAGACTCTACAGTCTACACAGCAGCAGTTCATGTGGACCAGACTCTAACTACAGTCTACACAGCATCAGTTCATGTAGACCAGACTCTAACTCCAGTCTACACAGCAGCAGTTCATGTAGACCAGACTCTAACTACAGTCTACACAGCAGCAGTTCATGTAGACCAGACTCTACAGTCTACACAGCAGCAGTTCATGTAGACCAGACTCTACAGTCTACACAGCGTCAGTTCATGTAGACCAGACTCTAACTACAGTCTACACAGCAGCAGTTCATGTAGACCAGACTCTAACTCCAGTCTACACAGCAGCAGTTCATGTAGACCAGACTCTAACTCCAGTCTACACAGCATCAGTTCATGTGGACCAGACTCTAACTACAGTCTACACAGCAGCAGTTCATGTAGACCAGACTCTAACTCCAGTCTACACAGCAGCAGTTCATGTAGACCAGACTCTAACTCCAGTCTACACAGCAGCAGTTCATGTAGACCAGACTCTAACTACAGTCTACACAGCAGCAGTTCATGTGGACCAGACTCTAACTCCAGTCTACACAGCAGCAGTTCATGTAGACCAGACTCTAACTCCAGTCTACACAGCAGCAGTTCATGTAGACCAGACTCTAACTCCAGTCTACACAGCAGCAGTTCATGTAGACCAGACTCTAACTCCAGTCTACACAGCAGCAGTTCATGTAGACCAGACTCTAACTACAGTCTACACAGCAGCAGTTCATGTAGACCAGACTCTAACTACAGTCTACACAGCATCAGTTCATGTAGACCAGACTCTACAGTCTACACAGCAGCAGTTCATGTGGACCAGACTCTAACTACAGTCTACACAGCAGCAGTTCATGTAGACCAGACTCTAACTCCAGTCTACACAGCAGCAGTTCATGTAGACCAGACTCTAACTACAGTCTACACAGCAGCAGTTCATGTAGACCAGACTCTAACTCCAGTCTACACAGCAGCAGTTCATGTAGACCAGACTCTAACTCCAGTCTACACAGCAGCAGTTCATGTAGACCAGACTCTAACTACAGTCTACACAGCATCAGTTCATGTAGACCAGACTCTACAGTCTACACAGCAGCAGTTCATGTGGACCAGACTCTAACTACAGTCTACACAGCATCAGTTCATGTAGACCAGACTCTACAGTCTACACAGCAGCAGTTCATGTAGACCAGACTCTACAGTCTACACAGCGTCAGTTCATGTAGACCAGACTCTAACTACAGTCTACACAGCAGCAGTTCATGTAGACCAGACTCTAACTCCAGTCTACACAGCATCAGTTCATGTAGACCAGACTCTAACTCCAGTCTACACAGCATCAGTTCATGTGGACCAGACTCTAACTACAGTTTACACAGCAGCAGTTCATGTAGACCAGACTCTAACTCCAGTCTACACAGCAGCAGTTCATGTAGACCAGACTCTAACTCCAGTCTACACAGCAGTAGTTCATGTAGACCAGACTCTAACTACAGTCTACACAGCAGCAGTTCATGTGGACCAGACTCTAACTCCAGTCTACACAGCAGTAGTTCATTTAGACCAGACTCTAACTCCAGTCTACACAGCAGCAGTTCATGTAGACCAGACTCTAACTCCAGTCTACACAGCAGCAGTTCATGTAGACCAGACTCTAACTCCAGTCTACACAGCAGCAGTTCATGTAGACCAGACTCTACAGTCTACACAGCAATAATAATATATATTAGTAATAGAGACAAAAGTACAATCAAATTATTAAAATATAGTAAGGCAGAATAAAAGTTATAAAGGACCACCAAATATTTATTAAAAATAATTATTTAAAATAAACACATTAAAATATTAAGTAGGACCTCCTGTGCAGGTAGAGATTAAACCCCGAAGGTAAGGAATAGCAAAATCGGAGAAACATGCTATAAAAGACGTAAATATAGAAACATTGCAACAAATATAGCTATTATTAATCATAAATATAGATTAAAACAATAAAAAGTATTTTAAAATAGAAAAAGAAGGAAAAAACAGGGAAAGAAAAGAAAGCATGCAGGGGGGTTAAAAGGTTGGGTATGATGGAGGTCCAGATAAAACCTAAGGAGAGAGGAGACCAGAGCAGCGGGAGGAAGTATTTCTAAAAATACCCTGTAAAACTTAGATTAAAAAGAGAAGTGGATCCATTTTAGTATTTTTCAGTTAGACCCGTAGGGTCTATGGTTTTTAAAAGATGGATCCACTTCCTCTCCGCTGCCCGACGCTGAGCCGTGGTCCAGGCTCTGTTGCTCTCCAGGCCCATGCTCTGAACATTTTGAGAGCCATGGAGTTTAAAATGTGCATATAAAACAGTTGTGCCATCGCCCTTATTTAAAATATACTGGTGTTGCTTGATTCTTAAATATAGTGCATTTCTTGTCTCCCCACATTCAATTTGTGGCACGTCCTGTACCTAATTCCATAAACCACATTGATGGTTGTGTGCTGCAGGACCTGCCCGGGTTAAAACCAACTCTACTGTAGGGTTAGGGTTCAACCATGGATGTATTAAGAGAACTGGATACAGCGTTTTACGGGAAGCCCCGCTCATTCCAATGAGAGTGCTCAAAAGCGCATAAAACGTGCAAAAAAATATTTTGTGTCTCTTACAAGTGGCGAACTCATGAACTCGCCGTTTTCATTGTCTAAAATATTCACTAACGTTAAACATTGTGTTTTCATTGTTCCTGATCGTCTACATGCTTATCTAAATAAACAATGGATGTATTTAGACAACCAAGGAGATTTAATTATTATGTCGTGCTACTAGCTAGCTACTAGCTAGCGCTAGCTACTAAGGTTAGCCTGCAGTTTCGTGAACAGAGCTTCTCTTAATAACATCCATGGCTTCATCTCTCATCCACATTACAGGCTTTACAGCATACATACTATGGATGTATTAATAGAACACATGGTGAATTACAACCATTAGCGTTAGCATTATCCATTATTACAGCTACAGGACCTCGGGAGAACAGTTACATGAGCATGCGCAGTGCAGTCTGCTCGCATCCATTATGCACGTTCATCATGCCTAGTTTAATAACTCTGGATTTGGCTACAAGTGAATGTTAAAAATGTTAAAAACATGACATTTTAAACAAGGACCCTTTAAGTGTTTGGGCTGGGTTGATATACCCCCCCAAAAAAAATTCTTTCGCCATGCAAAGTCTATGTGAAAAGTCTTTTCTGGGCCATGGGGTGCAGTTCCACCCTTATCCGCTAAGCCCATGGTGACTTTTAGACATGGTGCTCTTCCTGGGGGCTTGGGTTCAACCATCGCTTTCTTTCTCTCTCTCTCTCTCTCTCTCTCTCTCTCTCTCTCTCTCTCTCTATCTCTCTTGACCTGACTGCAGTTCGTCGTCGTAACCGACTTGAGTGAGCAAATGCTCACGTTCGATGGCGTCAGGCACTTTGGAGAGGTGTTCTCTTCACAGATGAACCATAACCCTAACACCAGATACTGACTGTATTACAGACCCCTCCTGGACCCCCCCCAATACAGTAAAACTGCACATTTTAGAGTGGCCTTGTGGCCAGCCTGAGGCACACCTGTGCAATAATCATGCTGTCTAATCAGCATCTTGATATGCCACACCTGTGAGTTGGATGGAAGTGCTCACTAACACAGATTTAGACAGATTTGTGAACAATATTTGAGAGAAATTAGCTTTCTGTGTACATAGACAAAGTCTTAGATCTTTGAGTTCAGCTCATGAACAATGGGGGCAAAAACAAAAGTGTTGCGTTTATAATTTTTGTTCAATATATATATATATATATATATATATATATATATATATATATATATATATATATATAGACTTTCAAATAAGAATGAATCAGTTCTACACTGTACTGTTGGAGAGAAACCGTGAACAGGTAAAAAAGCAAAGATAACCAAACATGTCCAGGTAAGATGTCCGAGGTTACGTATGTACAAATGTGAAAAACACTACCTTTCCTATATTAAAACTGCGACTTACTGTTTTTCAGAAAGTGATGGAGGTCGAAGCAATGGGAACACCACAGTCGTTTGGATTTAGAGATGATGCAGGTGCATGGCAAGAGAGGACATCCCATGTTCTTTGTTATTACGTATCTCGTAAATTACGGACGCCTGCTCAGGTGCCTTTGGCGTCGTTATTGAGGCTAAAAGTCACCTTTAGTGTCATATTACGCGCTTTAACTAAAGATCATTTAACATTTCAGATGATTGTCTATTCATTTCATTACAATCATCTAACTATCAATCGATACAACTACTCAAAATGATAAGTAACTGTTGCATTACTCTTAATGCATAGTTGTATGGAAACAGACAAACAATATTCCATGTTTAGATCATGAAAGTTTCAAGTTTCAACGAGATTCATTGTCACCAGTTAGTGTGGAGCATGAACCAATTAGACTACATTAACTATGGATGTAATATTTCATCATCCTTCTTTACTGTAATGTACTACTGTTTACCAGACACTGTTTCTATGGCCCCATGTATCACCTTTACTGTAATGTACTACTGTTTACCAGACACTGTTTCTATGGTCCCATGTACTACCTTTACTGTAAAGTACTACTGTTTATCAGACACTGTTTCTATGGCCCCATGTACTACCTTTACTGTAATGTACTACTGTTTATCAGACACTGTTTCTATGGCCCCATGTATCACCTTTATTGTAATGTACTACTGTTTACCAGACACTGTTTCTATGGTCCCATGTACTACCTTTACTGTAAAGTACTACTGTTTATCAGACACTGTTTCTATGGCCCCATGTACTACCTTTACTGTAATGTACTACTGTTTATCAGACACTGTTTCTGTGGCCCCATGTATCACCTTTACTGTAAAGTACTACTGTTTATCAGACACTGTTCCTATGCTCCCATGTACCACCTTTTTATTTACAGTATTGACAGTACTGCACTGTATGGATTCAGGCCCTTGGAATTGCTTGTCCATTTCTGCCAACTCGTTACTTTATAGATTTAGTATATATAATTTATATATACTTTATATATACAGTAAAGTACTATATATAGTATATATATATATATATATATATATATATATATATATATATATATATATATATATATATATATATATATAAATATATACTCATACCACATTGGTCTGTAGTATTCTCTCTACTACTGCAGTACTTTTACAGGGATGTATTTATATGTAGTACCATGTGTGTGTGTCTGTGTGTGTGTTATAGTTATAATTTTATTTTTTTATTTTTTTTATTTTTTATTTTTTTATTTTTTTATTTTTTTATTTTTTTTATTTTTTTATTTTTTTTATTTTTTTATTTTTTTATTTTTTTATTTTTTTATTTTTTTATTTTTTTTATTTTTTTATTTTTTATTTTTTTATTTTTTTTATTTTTTATTTTTTATTTTATTTATAGGTTCCAACTCTGTCAAGCAGGGGTCGCTGGCGGTGAACACTATCTAATCTGAACTCTACACACGAATCAGAGACAGCAGCCAATGAGAGATAAGCAGCTGCGGTTCCGGCGCCTGCGCACTAGAAGTATGCTTATTTTGTCTGCCGTTGGCTTTTAATGATTATTTCCGCGGGTTTTAGTGATTCAGGGAGAGTGTCCGCCCGCGGTCCAGCCTGATGGAAAACCCCAGAGACCTGGTGAGTTCTGAGGCTTGTCTGCCTGATGGGAGCCCGCATTTTCCTCCTTTGTTGTGGTAGCGGTGTTAAAGGGCTGCTTCAGACGACCCCTGTCAGAGAATCAAGCCCAAACTCCTTTAAGAAATTATTTACTTTTAAATTCTCTTGCTCTCCGACAAAAATACACACCACATTAAAATGACAGTTTACATTTTTATACAGGAGTATACTATTTTCTTTAATTCGGCATACATATACCGCGTAAAATATTTCTTATTTAGGTCTTAACATAGCCTTTTATAATTGCTTCGCCTGTTCTCAGAATCTCCTTCCACCGAATTCCACTGAAGAATTCAGTGATAACAAGACTTATTTTCTTGTTGACAAAGGCACAAATCTCACTGACCAGCACTTGAAATTGTTTCCTAAATCCAGACGAGACACCCTTTTCTTCGGCATGCATGTGCTCAACCACGTTGCTTTTAATTCAGTCAAATTTCACTTTTATTATCGCGTCGTTGTTTTCTTGCTACATTCCCATTTACGTCCACCACAACACACAGTGAAGAGCGGTGATTGCCAAGGTGAATCATTTAGAAAATAATCCATTTCAGTAACACACTGCGGTGATAGGTGCATTAAATGTAAGCCGAATTTAAGGGTGGCTTTAGCCAAGTCACATACAATCTTGGGTTATATTATGTGATCTACATCCTGGTGTCTACAATCTAATAAACTTAAAACTGCCAGATTTCTGGAGGGCATTTGGTGTCGACTCTAGTCTAGTGTTGTCGCGCGGACACACTCGCCAGTTGTGGCTGCCAGTCTCTCTCTCTCCCTCTCTCTGTGCACCGCACTGCAGTGGTGCTGGATGCAGGTTCTACTGATGTGAACCGCTGGATGCAACAGCTGTCAGAGCCAGACTGAAGTGTGTGTGTGTGTGTGTGTGTGTGTGTGTGTGTGATGTGTCTGTTTGTGTGTGATGTGTGTCTGTGTGATGTGTCTGTGTGTGTGTGTCTGTGTGTTTGTTTGTGTGTATTTGTGTGTGATGTGTTTGTGTCTGTCTGTGTATGTGTGTGCGTGTGTTTGTGTGTGATTTGTTTGTGTGTGTGTGTGTGATGTGTTTCTGTGTGATGTGTTTGTTTCTGTCTGTGTATGTGTGTGCGTGTTTGTGTGTGATGTGTGTGTGTGTGTGTGTGTGTGTCTGGCTGTCTGTCTGTGTGTATGTGTGTGTGTGTGTCTGTGTGTGTGTCTGTGTGTGATGTGTGTCTGTGTGATGTGTCTGTGTGTGTGTGTCTGTGTGTTTGTTTGTGTGTATTTGTGTGTGATGTGTTTGTGTGTGATGTGTTTGTTTCTGTCTGTGTATGTGTGTGCGTGTTTGTGTGTGATGTGTGTGTGTGTGTGTGTCTGGCTGTCTATCTGTGTGTATGTGTGTGTGTGTCTGTGTGTGTGTTTGTGTGTGATGTGTTTGTGTGTGTGTGTGTGTGTGTGTGTGTGTGTGATGTGTGTGTGTGTGTGTGTGTGTGTGTCTGGCTGTCTGTCTGTGTGTGTGTGTGTCTGTGTGTGTGTCTGTGTGTTTGTGTGTGATGTGTTTGTGTGTGTGTGTGTGTGTGATGTGTGTGTGTGTGTGTGTCTGGCTGTCTGTCTGTGTGTATGTGTGTGCGTGTTTGTGTGTGTCTGTGTGTTTGTGTGTGATGTGTTTGTGTGTGTGTGATGTGGGTGTGTGGGTGTGTCTGGATTGAATATAAAAGGAACCAGAGCTGTCCCTAATTTGGTACACTAGGCAAGAATTTTAGGTTTTTGACACTTATTTCTACATTTTTCTTCACTTTCTTGATTTAAAAAAAAAACAATATATATTGTGCAGCCCGACATGGCACCGGGCTGAATATATTTCCCGGGGGTGGGGGGGGTAAATCTGATATAATATCTACAGTATAACCGTGTGTGGTTCCTCAGGCGGAGCGTCCGTCCAGGAAGCGGCGCGACTCGTTCGGGATGCTGGACGGTCTGGAGGAGGAGCGGAGCAGCTGCAGCAGCGAGTCCAGCGGGGGGGGCAGCGCCGCCTCCAGCCCTGAGGACAGCGAGGATGACGAGAGCCACCCCCCCGCCCCCTCGCTGACCCTCATCAAGACTAACGGACAGCTGTACACCTACCCCGACGGGAAGGCCGGCATGGGTACGTCTGAGACACAGACACTCAACTATGAGCCGCTCGGTTTATTATTATATTATTATTATATTATATTTCCTATTAAAGGTCCAATGTGTGGGAATATCTCCCATCTAGCGTTGAGATCATATATCGCAATCAACTCTCTGGCGCCACAATGTTCACACTAGGTATTACAGCTACGGTAGCCTTCATGC